>CAUJNA010003678.1:317204-329704 GCA_963377175.1 Effrenium voratum | reverse complement strand
TTGCTATTGGGTACCGGATCTTTGGACTTTGGCTTTTTCGGAAACCATATTTTCCATTGGGGGCCCCAGAAAAGTTAAACTTTTTGCAGAGGGGTCAACAGCAACAAATTGTTGATTCATGTTGTGCAGACCCCAATTGCACGCCCGGTTTGAACTGACCCACATTTGGTGGCATTTCCTGATTTGTTATGACATTTGAGCATTCTGGTGGCCTCTTGGCGGCTCTACGTTCTGGGAGAGCGACCATTCTTCTCGCGGACAGTGGAAACCCGGAGGCGAGTTGCAGCAATCATGTCCCTTCACAGGATTGGTTTCGTCAAGGGTTTTTGGCGCCTGGTTTTGTTTGGTTCCCCAAAAACAACACCTGGAGGCTGTCTGAAAAAACTGGGGGCCGAACAATTGAAACCCCAAAATGGGTAGCCTCAACAAAAAGATGGACCCACCTAGGGTCCATGACACATAGAGTTTAGGTTACAACCTCTTGCTTCGTGGGGCAGGAGTCTCATGAATGCCCGTGTTCGATACCAGCTGTTGAATTGCGCCTGGAAGCCTTAGGTATGATGCTGCAATGGCCAATTGGCAGTGGCTCAAAAAGCATGTAATTACCAAGCTTGCACCTTGGTAAATGGAACCGAAGACTATCACCTGCGTAACCCTAGCTCTTGAATTCTGAGCCACACCCAATTGGGCAGCCCTCTCGATCTTTCGATCGATCTCAGGAAGTGCCCGAAGCTGCGGAAGGACGTGCTGCTCCTTTTGCAGCGGCCCAGCGGCGTCTAGACGCGACCCCCTTTGCACCACACCGATTTTTCGGGCGCTTTCAGGCGCCTTGAGGTGAAATGTGGCCTCTTTTTTCTGAGACCAAGCCCTTTGGACACGATGAAGACTCGGGATTTCAGAACCTTTTGTGTTTTCATGATCTTCCTGTTCGCTAGCCAAACACCCAAGGAAGATCAATGCATTCCACCTTGAGAGGAAGAGCCTGCTTCTCACCGCGCCTGAAGTGGTTGCGGCTTTGAGGTTTGGCGAGAATGACAACGACGATGAGGTGCGCGATCGGATCAACCTTTACAGCGCCTCGGAAGAACGTCCTTCGCGGGTCGGATCGATCCTTTCCCAGCGTCTGGGCCGGAGAATTATCTCGAATTGTTTGGGCCTTTTTGAAGGGGGGACCTCAAGGCAAGACAATTTTCCCTGAAAACTCGAGCCGTGTCTGGCAGCAAACAGTTGGCGACACGTGGGACCGGTATGTTACAAACCTGCTACGGGCTTTAGGATGGGCGGTCTTCCTCTTTCTTTTTTTGGGGAACCCTTAGAATGGAGCCGTGGCCATTTGTACCCCTGTGCCCCACTTGCTCGTTATCAGGGAATATGAGTTAAGAAAAAACACCCTCTGACATAGATATCACAGACATAGTCCGGTACATCCAAACTAAATTGGTGGTTTGGATTGGTGGTTCGGGGATTTGACCCCCCCCTAAAGAGTAAATGCACCCCGGAACTCCACCAAACCGCTGGGCTCCAAAACACAAATTAGAGGAAAGCTGAATACTTGCAAGAAATCTCGCCCTTTCTTTCAACTTTGGCTCCTTTTCCTACTCAACCAACCAAGCTGAACTCGCAAGCAACTACACAAATCACTATGTGAAGGGTAGAGGTTCCCCTTTTTTATTTTGGGTGTGGTATGGGGGTAGTGGAACCCGTCTTTTGTTCACCCGCACTCGCACATTTTTTGTCTCAACCCGCCCGGAAAACCCGTCAAAAACAACGTCTCGGTGCCGAGGCACCGTCCTTCAGCAATGTGTGGACGGCAACAATGAGGCCGTGCTTAGCGTACCGTGATGCGTGTCGTGCGTCGCTTGTGTATATCAGGCCTGAGCAATATGTATGTGGTGTATGACAATATATATATATATATTTATATACAGGTATATATGTATATGCTTACGCTTGTTCTTAGTCTTACTATGATTACTATTGCTATTGCTATTTCCATTATTGAACATAATGTTATTTTTTAGTGTTGTTATGCCTGTTATGATCATGATCATATATATCTATGTATATATACACATAAAACCTATATATATATATGTACATATATATATATATATATGTACACACATACGACGTTTGTTGTTTACACACACACACACACCAATGCAGTTGGCAACCTCACGGAGCCTTGGCCCAAGGCCGCTGGGAGTCTTAACTTGTTGACGCTCAGGCCCGATTTTCTTTCCTTTTTGTTGGAGGGCTTCCCTGTATAGTCCGTGAAAAAGGAGTTCTGTCACTTTTTCTCTTCTGGCCACTGGGGGGTCTGCATTGCGGCAACTAGTATGCGATGATGTTCAGATCACTGCTAAGCTTGCATGCATGTGCTGGATGCAAAAACGAATTATCCGAAGAGGCCCATTGCGAGCAGTGATCTTTCTTCGACAGAACGCAGATTGCTCTTCTGTCTCCACGAGGCATCGACATGTCAAAGCTAAAACAATGACTTGAGGCTTTGGCAAAAGTTGGCATTGAGTGCGGTGTGGCCCCTTCGGGGCTGCTTCTAGCTCTTGATTTTATTATTTTGATCAGGATGTTCTTCAAAGCTTTGCTGACTCGCACATGGTAAGGTTGAAACACGGAAATGTGACAATCAGAGTTGTTTCACACGGCACACGGCGTCACACAATACTATTAGGATATCTTTGTATGGATTGTCACAGAATGAGACGTACACACGGAGTAAACAAGGGGTAAGGCCTAAGCAAGGCTTCAGTGTCATATTCGCGCTTAGGAGTGTGGTCTAGGGGTGGGTTGGGGAATCATTGACACGTAGGCAGATCCGCACTTCCAGGACTTGATTCTTTTATTCCACTCCCTGAACGACGGCTTTTTTGGACAGCGCTTAGGGTTTCAGACATGGGCAAGAACAGCCACGGTGGGGTGCTGCTTTGAAGCCCACTGCGGGAAGCAGACCGTTTGATGCGCGCGCATGCAGGTTGCAAAGACCGGCTTTGAGACCCTCCTGTCTGCAGATACCACCTTCTCAGTGGACGCTCTGTGCGCACGGAGACAACCGTGAAACGCCTGGGTCCAAAACCACGATACCCCCTTGGGGCTGGTGTTTTGCTGGAGCCAAGAACGGGTAGGCAAACATGTAGAATACCCGGCAACAAACAATCACGCTATCTGCGCAGGGCGGGGCGCCACGCAAGTTGTGATAACTTGTTTTTGTCGATGAGGAATTGCACTTTCTACCGCCCATGAAACACAGCACCCTGTGTGGGAGAGCAATTGGGAAAGCCTCCTTCAGGGAAGAAACAGGCTTCCCCAACCTTATGCCAGTCATGAAGGATTCATAGCCTGCCACGAGTCAGGGTTTCTGCCTGCGTGCATGCGAAAACGGGGAAATCTGGAATCTTCGAAGTAAAGCGCAGACTTTCCGGCTCGTGTCAATAGGAATTACACAGACAATGCTGGTTGTCAACTCGCCGGATGGTTGTTGTCGTATGGCTCCCTGCGTGCCTGCGAGACGGAGGGTAGCATTCCCACGTCACTTGACTAGGTCCCCCAGTAGTACCCTTTTACCAACTTTTTGTTTGGGGAGGGTACCCTTATTCTATCCTCTCTACTGGAGGACCTTGAAGTTGCGGGAGGTACGACAGTTTGGTGAACCAGATGCAGACGGGCAGCCGGGCCTCCAGGAAACGTGATTCGTGCCATCAGCAGCTTTAGCAGCTCACAGACTTGTTGCCCCAAGGCCCTGGTACACAACGGTAATGAGCACACGCGGACTTATTCAATCGTTTACCTGGCAGCTGTGCAACAAATCATATAGCGTGGCAAAGGTGTATGTGACCACAGGTTCCGAAATCATCTCACCCCCGTAACAACCAGCTTGAATCGTTTGTCAGGCCTCAAAAGGTAGCGAGCAAAAGTTCAACTTGAATGCACAGTTGCGGTTGAAGCAAAGGCAATGCCCACCATCCACTCGTAAATGGATATAGGAACTGCAGCGGTTTGGAAGCGTTCCGTTCAACCAGAACCGGGGATCAAGTCTCGCTGTGCTGACGTCCAGGAGCGACAAAGGGCAGTATGTCCGTCCAGCAAGTTGTTGTCAAGCACGGCTTTTTGTCGGCCTCTTTCGGCACGTTATTTCGTGCATCTTCATTTCGGCCGCCCGAATGGGCGAACTGCGAACTTTGGATCGCGCCGGCGTTTTTGCGGAAGGATCTTTTGGATGACACTTGGCGTCTCAAGACTCAGCCCAAGACCTGCCGTAGTGCCCTTGCCCCTTTTTTTTCTTGGGAGGTTTCCCCTGCTAAAATTGACCGAAAAAAGTGGGTAGCGGCTTACTCGAGCTTCTCGGCCTTCACGCCCTCCTGCTCCGGGAGCCTCCGGAAGCACTCGGCTCAGGCCTGGACCAGGCCGTGGATTTCAGCAGCCTGCCCAACGAGGAGGCGACGGCTTGGGTTGCGTGGACACGTGGACATGGCCACTTCTTCTGCGTTCGTTGGCGTTTAGTGTTTTTTGTTTGTTTTTGTTTTGTGGGGGGGGGGGGGATTATGTTCATTCAGGTTGTTGTTTTTGTTTTTTTTGTTTTTCTTGTTTTTTTGGGGGGAATTCTGGAAATTTTGTTAATTCTTGGGAGGGGGCTGTCAAATGCAAATTGTTCTTTTTTGTGCCACCATACCAAGGGTGGCAAAGTACCTCTGGGAGGTGGAAAGGTGTCCTTCCTAGCTTTTCGGGCTTGAAAGTTGACCAAGAGAAGAGAGAATCCGCAAGTTCTTCGCCGGGTCTCCAGTGCTCGGGAGGCAGGGAGGTGCCTTTGGGCCAAAGTACACCGTTCAATCGCAAGCTCGCACTTAGTACGAAAAGCCAACAAGTCAAAGGCTTGTCAGTTTTGCCACAGGATGAAAAATATAAAGACCAACCACGGTCCTGGTTGTGGAAAGCTGGCTGGATCCATTGTCTCCATGGACATCCCCTAAGTGACAAATGAGTTGTGATGGCCCATGTTCACCGGCCCAATCCGAGCAGTCACTCCGAAGGCGTATGCTGCCACGGCGAAGGCACGGGCACGAGACTCTGGGGCCCGGGCATAAGGTTTAACACGAGCGCGCGGTCGCTCCCCGGAAGAATTGGTCAGTCCATGGAAACAGCCTACGTGCATTGGGTTCGAAACATTCTGTTAACGGCTAGCTAGCCATTTTCGAGGGAAACCCAAGATGCAGCTACCTGCATGTGACATCACCACCAAACCATGTGGCTTAAATGATAGGCTAAAAGGGGCTAAACATTTGGAGCTGCCATCATGGAGCCCTTATGAAACAAACAACTTGAGGCAAGCTCCTGTCGACTTGGGGCCGCGGTCGAGATTTCGAGATTTCGATATGTCACGGAAGGTTGCGGAGTGTTCCCATCCTGAGCTAAAGCTAAGTCCCCTTGCCCTTCAACGGAGCCATTGAAGCGTGGATCTGTTTCTCTTTGCGCCGTTTCATGTGATCTGCCTTGGGAACTTTCCGGGAGGCCCTTCTGAGCCCCCTGTTTGGAAACCATGTGGTTCCCCTTCGCTGCCTTTCTACTCCTTTACATGGTGGCCAGGACCATTTTAATAGATTCCGACGCAAGTGGTCTACTCTTGATGGCTCCCAGCCATCCCCTTAGCTTTTTAGCCTTTCAGTGTTTAGTGGTGGAAGCACATTTAACCCACAAGTTCAACTTTTAGCGGGGGATCTGAGGGCAACCCAGTACCCAAGTGCCTGGTTTCGATCGGTTTGGGTTCCGACTCAAGCCGAGCCGCTGCGCCGCCGAGTTGTCGAGTCGTCGGGTCACGTCGCTTCCTCTGGGGTAGACTTGGGATACATTTTACCAGTGAATCAAAGTGAAGCAAACCATCAAATTACCACTGGGCCTCCACCGTTCCAGCTTTAGCCGGCCTTACTTGGGCCTGATACGGCTTATTAATCCAGTGAGAAATTTGCGCCCGTGGGCTTCGATTGAATTTGGCCAGACATGTGTAACAAAGGGCTCCTTGAAATATACATTTTGCAACCATTTGAAACATGGTTGTTTCCACCAAAATAAAGGGAAGCCACCATTTACAAGCTGCAATGTTCAGGTGTTTCTATTGCAAGGACTGTCTGAGGCCCAGATATTTCGAGTTGTTTTTTCGTGGCTCAGCACCAAAACGGGATGGATCAGATCCCATTTTGGGAATTTTTCGGTGAGAGCTCACCGCCCACCGCACTCCTCGAGGCCAAGGCGGCCCTGGAGCCTCCGCCCAAGAAGGTCCCAGGCGGCGGCGGCCCGGCGCCCAAGGCCCAGGCCAGCGCGCCGCAGGAGACGCGTCCGCTCGACGCATGCGCTCGACGCATCCGACGATTCTGCGCCCGGGGGGGAAAGCGGCGGCAGGGTTTTGGGTCGGATTCTTGTTTGGGGGGCAAAAAGGGGGTGTATTGGTTTGAGGAAGCGTGCTGTGGCTTGTTTTTTTTGTTTTTTTTTTGTTTCTTTTAATTATTATTATTATGTTTTTTTTTCGGGAAACGATCGGGAAGCCAGGTTTCTTTTTCTTTTTCCGCGGTTCTCAAACAGATCCGGTTCCGCAGGCTTAGGGACAGAAAGAAACCGCGGGTTCTTTGGGTCTCCAAATTCTGCGACAAAAAAACAGGAAAATGGATACCGCTTTCGGTGAATCAATTGAGGGAGCGCTGAAAAAGATGTTTCAACAGGTTTTGAAACAAAATGGGGCCGTTGGTGTGTGTGTGTGTGTCTTCAAAGAATGGACCTCCAGAATTTTAATAACCATGTACTGCCGTTTGTGTGTGTGAACTGCCGGTTCCTCTAACACCAGAACTGCCGGGTTACTCTAACACCAGAACTGCCGGGTTACTCTAACACCAAGGGCCCACCATGATTGATTTCCTTGCGGTTTCCAACCAGAGTCGGGTTTCCAAGACACCAAGTTTCCTGTTGCGACGCTTTGTTATTAACAACACCCCTTTGCTGTGTTCCGAGCAAGACTCAACACTTCTGCGCACGAAGGCGAGTTTGTTGGAGTGGAGAAACGGTTGGATGGCTGCAGATTGAGATGCGGCAAACTTATATTGCCCAGAGGCGCCTAAACCAGTTCTTTGTTTTTTTTTTGTCCAGAGGCTGATGCAACAGGGTGGCCTTCCTTTTCATGGCCAGGCAAGTTGAATGATCACATCCGCCGGAGATGACATGCCTCCATTCGGCTTCATGTGGCCTCGCTTGTCGCTCGCTAAAGAGTATCAGGTCTCGGCACGACTTGTTTTGCATGAATTGATTTGAACATCTCGAGATCAATTGCTTGAGATGCTTCTGGTTGAACTTGACGGCACTTTCACTTCTTGTGAATGTATTTCCGCTCCAATTTGTTTCCTCGTGAATCGATGGTATTGCGAGACATCGTTTGCCACATGAAAGGCTTCCAATGTGAGCCAAGGTCATTTTCCTGTCCCTAGTGGCTTGCTTCTTCAGGTCTACTAGCGCCGCTTCCCAGTGTTGGTCCAATCCAGTGGACATGTTGGTCATGGCCCTAAACCCTTGTGTCCCTTGTTTGGCATGCGAGTTCTCACTGCTTAAAGATGCATGCAGCATTTCACCCAGCTTGGATTGTGACATGGATTTCCTTTCATCATGTTTTCTACCGTCCATTTTGGTGAGTGGTTAGTTCATCGACGGGCTTGTTTTTTTGGTTCTGCTGCCACCTCCTTCACAGCTCTTGAAGCTTATCCCAGATCTACTTCTCCATGTTCCTTATCCTCTAGCCTGTTTGGTTGTTGGTTGCGTTGATCGCATCGTTCGCCGAGTGCATGATTTCGGAAGTGCTCAATAACAAGTGCTCTCATGTATGCGGCACCTAGGCATGCACAGGTAAGGGAATACAGTGTGTGGATTTCACAAATAGTCAGGTATTCCCTAATCGAGTAGCGTTCTTTTTGCAGACGATGGACTTTTGCTTCGCAGGGAACTCCCAAATGTCCGCAAAGGCACGTGTGCGATACATTGCGTGCCGCGAAGCCTCGCGAAGCCATTCGTTACAGTGCCAGTATGCTCTGCGCTTTCATGGCAGGCAGGTTGATGTTTAGAGTCACTTTCAGGAGACTGCCGGAAGACTACAGCAAAATTACAGGAAGAGTACCAGAAGACTCTGGGAAGACGACAGGAAGATAAGGAAGCGCAATGTGCGTTCCAGACCCGATTTTCTAGACAGGACGGACCATTTTCGCGAAGCCTCCGCGAAGCCACCGCGGGCTTTGCCCACCTTGAGCTGCAGCCATGTCCTTCAGTCACGAGGCCCAACTGTCTTTGTTGCCGGCTTTCATCGCCCCATTTTGCACTGGTTCAACTTGACCCAACAAACGTCCGCGAAGTGTCGCGAAGCCTCGCGAAGCCAACCCTTCCACGAATTCTGGCCCCGCGAAGCCCCC
The DNA here is from genome assembly GCA_963377175.1 of Effrenium voratum. Classification (NCBI taxonomy): domain Eukaryota; class Dinophyceae; order Suessiales; family Symbiodiniaceae; genus Effrenium; species Effrenium voratum. The sequence goes on along the minus strand of CAUJNA010003678.1, from coordinate 321,254 downwards.
CGCGTAGCCTCCCTCAACCAAAAACAGGGCTCTAATGATGGATCCTTTCAGAGCTGCCCGGGGTTCTGGAAGGACCTGGAAGGCAGTAGTTTCCCTCGGGAACTTGGCTCGCAGGAGGAGCAGCGCGCCAGCTCGGCGGAGCTGAACAAGGTGCTGGCGGAGCTTGGGGGCGACCAGCTGGGCCCGCCCGGGGCCCCGAAGCCCCAGGGCAGCCGTCGATTTTTTGGGGGGTCGTCCAGGGACGCAACTCATTTCGTGGGGGGGGGGGGTTCAGATCCCTTCTTGGCAAAGCTGGGTTATGTCTTGGATTGTTTTGTTTGGCTTTAAAGTACCCAATCCCAGTCGAATTTAGGGTCATGTAGAGTTGGACTCAGGGTTCAGCTTTTTGCAAGGGTTCGCTTGTGCAACGTCGGACATCTGAGGTATGCGGAACACAATGTGTGCATTCGGGCAGTATCGCATGTATGTGCTCAAAGAATATGAATCTCTGTCCTATACACGCGAGCAAGATCGTGGGCATGCGCACGCAGCCGGTCAGGATGGTTTCGTCAAGGCATGTGCGCGGGCGATATCGGGCATGATTGTGTGCAAAGTCTGGCAAGATCGTTTGCAATTACATGCTGAGATGACTGCCTTGCAATCCCCCAACCTGTCCCCGGATGCTTTGTGGAAGTATGCCCCAGCCTTTGCCTTGCTGAAGCAACGGTGTGTTTGTTTTACACCTGCCTCCCCAACCTCCAGGCCTTTCCTTTGCAGTGTTTTCATCCAGCCGCTTCCTTTCCCTGAGGGAGCAGGTTCTTTTTCCCACCGTCCCACCGCACCCCAGCCTGTCTGTGCAGAGCCTTTTATCTGCGCTGCTCAAAGGTAGTCCCTGCCGAAAGCCTAAGTCGGGTGCTTGCAGGCTGCAGCATACCTGCAAGCCCAAGCCGCTCACCGAGAGCGAGGCGGGACTTGGGATGGGCGCAGGGACGCTGTCAAAACTTTGCCAACCGGAAACACACAGGTGAGCACGTTTTTTCATGCCACCATGCTTGTACAAGGAACATTGATCGCGGCCTGGAAGTTTGTTGTTCTGACTATATAGTTGGTTTGTCTCAAAAAAGGGGAACCCCCAAAATGCGTGGCTTCCTTTTGGTATCACCCCACAAGTGGTACTACCAAAAAAAGACACTTCCCAATATTGTCCCGCCATTTGGGAAGAGACTCACATAGCTCAGCCAGTCGGACAGTGCTAAAAACTCCGGCCATGCCCCGTGTCTCTGCGTTTCCCAGTGGCCCAGCGGCCTTTACCAGAAAACAAGCGTGATGCATTCCACAAGGCTCAGCTCAGGCCTTGCCACCCGATTCTAGGTCCCCCAGTGGGCCCTTTTACCCTTTTTGGGGGGATACGCAACCAAGTTATCCAAAGAGGCAGTCGTGCAAGATGGAAAGGGGAGCAGAAATTTGGGAGGCAGATCTCACACCCAGCAGGTTTGTCATCGTTTTGTCTTCCTGTCGCCTGCCAGGCCGAGTACACCGTGCAGGTTATCAAGCACATGCCGCCCGGGCGAAAAATTGAGCAGACTAGCTTTCTGGTTTGCGAGTTCACACAAGGGACACCTTTGCTCTGTGCAAGCATGAATCATAGAGTTTCAATTCTTGCTCGGCTTGGTTCAACAGCTTTTCTGACAGGGGGAATGAAGATCCCCTCACTTGTATTACACCTAAATTTATGTGTTCCCTTTTTTAGGGACCCCCCCCCCACAAAAAAAAAAAACGACGACGGGGCATCGGTTTTCCCTTTGAAAGTTCCCTGTAAGACAGAGAAAAGGGGCCCCAACTCTACTCAAAGTGTTTGAGTCCCAGGTTTGCGCGGCACCTGGTCTTGGAGATGTACGTCTCCAACACGGTGCCAGGCGCGGGGTTCCAACCGCCATTGAAACAATCCCGGGGCTCGTACAGCCACCATTGCCTTCTGAAGGATGCAAACCGGGCCAACCTGTCTTTTGATGGGGTTGAACCCTAGGGTTGCGAAGGAGTTTCGAGTTTTGAGCGCCCGAGGTCGGGGCAACTCGATGGTCCATCTCCTAGCCCGCATCTCGACCGCGCCTTTGCTGCCTGTTCCCAGTATGCCCATTGTCCGAGTCTCTCGCCTGTCTTCTTCTTCCCTTCCACAAGCAACGCACCGCGCAGCGTATCTCTCAACTTGGTGGCCCCCAGCTGTCCCCTTAGCCTTTTAGGCTTTAAGGGTTTAGTGGTAGTTTCCATTTAACCCACTAGAAGTTCGTTACTTTTGGCAGGGGATCAGAAAGCGAGCAGCCCAGTCAATCCTGCGCGACTTTCCGACTTCCCGCGGCGCACGCGTTACGCGTTGCGCACGGTTGCGCAGGCATCACCTTGGAGGAGGTCACGGTGAACCTCACGGGGCTGGAGCCCAACTGGAGCGAAGTGGGCGCCTCCGCCATCAACAAGCTGGAGTACGGCCCGGAGCCCAAGAGCTTCTAGCGACAAGAAAGCCCAGATGTGGCACAGCTGCCTAAATTTGCTGTTTGTTTCCGAGCCGGTCCATGGATTTTGGGTTGGGGGTGGAATTGTTGCTATTTTTTTGGGGGGGTTGGGGGGGGGGAGCATTGTGGTTGCAGGCTTCTGGGCTCTCAGGATTGGAGCCGTGTTACGGAGCTTTCTGAAGTCCACCGGAAACCGCATCTTTCCGCTTTTCCCGAGGCAGGTTCCCTCAGGGCATCGAATTTCCCCTGGGAATCCAATGCTTCCGAGGCCAGAACGGCTCCGCGCACGTGCTCCTGCAGAAGAACGCCTCAGTGGCCCGGACGCATGTTCGTAGCAAGTTGACGTCATGCCATGGACACGCCCAAATAGAGCGTGCAAATTGCGCGCTGACGTAAGACTAGGAAATTGTATGTGGTCGTGTTTCCCTTTTTTTCCGCTAGGCATGGATCGCTTAGTGCCAAACTGCAGCTCCTTGTGGAGTTGGTGTTCGAGGTGTTTGTGTTTGGGCTGCTGTCAACAATGGTTTGTGCCTTCTGTCAAGTTTCTCCGGACGAGGAGCATTTGCTGCATGGTCGTGTGAACCATAGCTGTATCGGGGGCCATGATTGTGAGAGAGTTCTTTCCCCTAAAAAGTCCGTGGCCCTAAATATGCAATGTTTAAACCCCCAAAGGCCTCGAATAAGGTCTTGGGCTCTTGGTATATGGGGTCAAATCTAAACCTGGAACTTGCAGGTTTTAGTGCAGGCTCCCACTTACCAGGGCTCCATTTCGGGTACCTGTCTTTGACCAGCCAAATATAGTGAACCCATCCACTTGGATTTTGCAGCACGAGCTTCGAAGCAGATGGTGATCTCGATGGCCGAGCATGCCGAGCGCAACGGAGGGGTTCCAATTCAATTCCTTGCTCCGAGCATGCTGATTTCGGGCTGCTTGAAAGAAGGTTTACCAAAAGGGGAGGAGAAGGGGCCATCAGCCAGAAAGGAGCTCTCCGCCCTTTTCAATTCTTTGCATGGTTCCGGGTAGATCATCATTTTTAACGCCGGGTGTTGGCCGACCTCCGAAGGAGGGCGTGGTGTGCGGCAGCCTCGGCGCGGCGCTGCGCTTCATCGTTAAGGACGAGGGGTGGGGTCGCGGAAGCGGAAGAGGGGGCCGCGCCAAGATGACCTGAGGGACGCCAAAAGGAAACCGGCCGTTTTGGGTACACTGGAAAGTATGTGTTCCTGAGGACGGGTTGGAAAAGTGACACCAAACAAAGGTGGGGAGAGAGCGTCTTTCCCTCCTTTTTTTGTGACCTGGGTGTCAAAAGCAGGGACCAACAACTCCAGGTGCTTGGTGTCGGTCGGTGTATTTCCCTTTCAGACCATCCGTAAAGGGCGGGTTCCCTCCATGACAATGTGCTCGTAATTACATTGTGTGTGTGGGTGTGCGAGAGAAAGGGGGGGAGGGTACCCTTTTTGAGAATTGGCCCCACCGCACTTAATGACTGGCGGGTGGAAACAACTCATGGGAGAGACCGTGCTGGTTGACAGGCCCCATTTGCACAACGCGCCCTTGGTTCACCGG
>CAUJNA010003678.1:272500-309604 GCA_963377175.1 Effrenium voratum | reverse complement strand
GCACACACACACACACCCACACCCACACCCACACACACACCCGCACACACCCACGCACGCGCACGCGCGCACGCACGCGCACGCACGCACGCACGCGCACGCACGCACGCACACACGCACCCACGCACACACACACACACACCTTTCCGGCAGAATGTGAACCAGCACAGAGACCTAGATACGCACTCACGACCAGCTCTGCATCCTGGAAACCCGCGCCAACGACATGAAAATCGTTTGCAAACGAGCCCCTGAAAACAAGCCTCTGGCAGGAAAAGGAGAAAAGACACCTCTCAATGACACCTAGAAAAGACGGACCTCCATGAAGAAACATGCGGACACTGTGAGCAATCCTGACCAAAACCTCACGCAGTTCTGGGTTTCGCCTACCCTCAGTCCGCACACGTTCGTCTCTCTCAACACAGATTTGCCGCACAAATGGGACCTAATCAGGAAAGGATTGCTGCTCTTTGCCGCCTTGCCTGCTTGCCTGCTTGCCTGTGTTGCCTGTGCTGCCTGTTTTGCATGTTTGGCTTGCTTTGCTTGCTTTGCTTGCTGCGTTTGTTTTGGGCGCTTTGCTCGCTCCGCTTGCTCTGCTTGCTTCGCTTGCTTTGAATTCTGTGCTTTCTTTGCTCCTTCTACTCAAGTTGGTCATGTTGCATAGTTTGCTTGCGTTGCCTTGCGTTGCTTTCATTGCTTTAGCTTGCTTGCTTGGTTGTTTATTTCTATGTTTCGTTGTTTGTTGAGTGTCGCTGTGTTTGTGTGTTTCTCTGCGTGTTTGCTTGTTTGTTTTGCTTACTTGTTTTGTTTGTTTGTTTGCTTTCTTGCTTGCTTGCTTATTTGTTTATTTGCTTTCTTATGTGTTTACGTGTCTTTGTGTTTGTTGTCGCGTTCTAGTTATTGATTTTGTTTTTGATGTATTTCTCTAGTTCTTTCGATATTTCTTTGTTGGTTTGCTTGTTATTTTGTTGTTTTGTGTTTGTGTTTGTGTTTGTGTTTGCTTGCTTGCTTGCTTGCTGGCTCGTTTGCTTGCTCGCTTGTTGCGTGTGTGTGTGTGTGTGCAAAAACGGTGTTTTGTTACAGCCCCCTACAAAAATGAACAGAACCAACAAAAAGGGACAAGACTTGCCAAGAACAGTGAAGCAGATCCATTGTAATTGTGTGACCTCATTCCATTGTGTGTGTGTTTGTTTGTGTTGGTTTCCTTGTGGTGTGTGTGTGTGTGTTTGCTTTCTGGTTCTGTTTCGTGTCGTTGTTTTGTGTTTGTGCGCTTGTTTGTAGATGTTTTGTTTGCTTGATTAAATGTTTGTTTGGCTGACAAGATTGGTTGTTTGTTTGCTTGCTTGCTTGTTTGCTTCTTTGCTTGCTAGCGTGATTGTTTGTTTGTTGTTTGTTTGTTTGTTTGTGTGTTTGTTTGCTGAATCTGTTTGTTTGCTGAATGTGCGTGGTTTAGCGTTGTTTGCGGTTGTCTTGGGTCGCACGCTTGCTGCTCAGGTGGCACCTTCTTAGGTGGCCAGACCTGCTTGGTCAAGGCGCGAAGGGCTTGGGCGGCATGCAGGCTTCGGCGAGACAGGCAAATCCGGCTGCAAGTCTTCCCGGGTATTTGGGTGTTTTGTTGGGGAGGGGGCCACCAAAATGGGTGGGGTTTTCCGTTGGTTTCTCCTCAAGACCGCGAAAAAGGGGGTTTCCCTCAGATGGCTCCCTTTCAAGGGAAGCGCTCGACGTTCCGGTGGCTAAAAAACAATTGAACGTGTTTTCCTCCCTGGAGTGCTGTCAACCCTCAGTGTTGGAAAAAAATCGCAAACAGGTCGAACACTCAGATTCGGCATTGTAAACTGCCACCGAGATTCTTCAGAGTGCAATGCAACCCCCTGTATTCGGAGAATGAACTACCTCTTCCGGAAAATGAATGCCACAAATGAACCGCATTTTCCTTAACTTAGCCACATTCTGTTCGAAAAGGCAGTTCGTTGCTGGTATACACAGTTCAGTTCCGGGAACAGACCGGGTTTTGCGCAATTCGAGAAAGTGGTTCATTTTCCGAACATGAATCGCCTCTTCGGTTTATTTCGAAATTTTCAGAATAGAAACGCAGAACACTCCATGTTTGCTTAGTGCGCGAACGGCGATTCATTTTTCCGAAACGCACCGCCTTTTGCAATCATGGACTGCCTTTTGCCGAAAGCGAACATTTGCTGAAGTCCGCCTTTCCCAAGATCTATGCTCATTTTCCAGACATGAACCGCCTGGCTAGAAAATGAATCGCCTTTTCCCGAAAATGAACCAGCTCTTCCCAAAATCCATTATTTGACTGAAAATGAACGGAGTTTCCGAAAGTTAACTAACATTGTCAAAGCTAAAGTGCCTTTACCGGCAAGTCGCAAAGGATAGTTCATTTTGCAATAATGAGCCACATTCTCTGAGAATGAACCGCCTTTTCGCGAAACCTGGAAAAGACTGCTCGATGTTGCTCGTTTATTGAGAAGCAAAGCCAAACATGAAGCATGCCAATAATTGTGTGTTTGTCATTTTTTAGTCGTGGGTTGCCGCGCCAAAAACGAGACAGCATTTGGGCAAACAGTTCCTGGGCTGTCAATGCAATATGGCCGTGGGTGAAAACCAATGGTACCATTTTGGGGTAGGGGCACCACCCATTTTCGAACCTATTTTAGTGGGTACGATTTGGCTTTTGACCCACGGCCATATGTTAAGATTATTCATGCTCGCCAAATGTTTGTATTGGAGAGCGTCATAGTGCCATGAAAGGAATAATTACCCTCCCACCAATTCTCCTGGAACCTGAGAGGGGGTCCTGGTTTGGACCATTTTCCTTTTGAAGGGACCAAGGTCCTCCCACCAATCCTCCTGGAACCTAACAGCAAGTCCAGGATTGGGTCCCCGAAGGTCCAAGGGTTCCATGCGAAGTGGGCGGGCGGGATCGCACGGAGCCGTGAGGCGCTGGTGGGCATGGACGAGCAGCGGGGCTGTGTGGCCAAGGTCTCAGCGCGGGCGAAGAGCCAAGACGTGTGTCAGGCGCGCGGTCGGGGTTGGGGTGGCGTGGGGTGAGGGGAATGAGTTAGACTGACTCCTACAAACCATCCATCATGATTTTCTTAAAGGGAAGCCCCCTCCGGTTCATTCCTAACACCTGGAAGGTCGTTACCTATCGTAGCAAGTTTCGGGGCGGTTTGGGGGCGAGGGGGTGGTCCTTGGTGTGTGTGTGTGTGTTTCTTTTGTGCCGAATTTGGCATTTTGGCTTGGCCCGGCGGTCAATTCTTGAGGCGATGCCCTTGTGATCAGCAGGGTGGAAGAGACTGATGACTAGTCCCCCCCAAATAAAAAGAGGCGCCCCGCCAACTAAAACAAGTCTGCTGGGGAGCAACACGTGTTTATTGTTAGGGTCCCGTGTTCCAGATTTGGGCTGCCAATTAGTTGCCAATTCCCGCGTTTTTCACTTCTGTCTGGTCATGAGCATGCACACGATCATCTTCCCGATTTGTTTTTTTCTAGTTTCTAATCAGGCTGTTCTGTTGAAAATACTGCTTGACTGGAGGAGACATCATAGACAAGAAATCGCTGGTTTGGTACTGGTTTAGAACCGGCCTAGTCTGATTCAAAATTGGGAACGCAGGGATCTAGCAAAACAAGTTGTTATTTCCAGGGGGACCTTTACTATTAGGGGGTGAGGAGTAAATGTATATAGTGTATATGTATAAATATAGTCTAATTATGCATATTTAAAATATACATATCACTATAAAACGAGCCACCTCCAAGTGTACATACTGCCGGGCTTTGGAAGCGGAAAAGGGGTAGGTTGACTGCAAGCCCTGGACTTTTATGAAACATTTTGCTCTGAGCCCAGCAGCTCAGAGCCGATTGTTTTTGGGACTTCCCTCATGGGTTCCGATTCCAACAACTCGAGCAACAAAGCATGCCCCTTGTCCACCGGGCATTTGAGTGAAGCACACAGAGACTTTGAGGTGGACTGGATTACGTGGCTTTCCTGAAGGCTCTTGCAATATTTGATGGGTCAAAATGAAACCAGGATATGGACCGCAGGTCTTAGTCCTTTCCAGAAAACCGGGGCAAGCCATTTTGGGGTTACCCAATTTTTGACCACCACCGCCATTTCTTGCTGCACACTGTGCCTCGCCCGATTTTTCCGGCCGAGCACTTGGTTTCTTGTTGCTTCAGCTAGCCCACTTGGCGAAAGAGCACGTTCCCGGTCCAGGTCTCACCACATGATTGCGAATTATTTTTAATGGTACTGTTGTGTTTCTATAGGTCTGATGTGTTGCTTGTGTTTGTTTTCATGGTACTGGTGCGTTTCTATTTTCTTGTTGGGGGAGAGGGGAGGGGGCAGCACTTCCTAATCTGACTTGTTGTCATTTAGTGCTGCGGAGTTTCGGTGTCAGATATCCCCCGAAAAACATGACAAACCCAAATACGGCAAGCAAGCAAGCGAGCAAACAAGCAACTTTACGGAGCACTGATGAGGGTTTATTGGGAGGCCAGCAAAACCCACCCATTTTGGAGGGGGCCAACCTACACCATGGATGGGCGTCCCTTTTGTGATGTCCCTTTAAACCCACAAGCAAGGGCTACCAACTCAAACATACCGTGGATGGACGAAATCCCGCACAGCTTTGAGACCATGTGAAACCAATGTTTGGTGGTAGTGACAAGGGAATCGAATCATTCCAGGGTTTCTTAGGCGGTGCAGGGTTTCGTCCATCCACATCATGACAGACCCATCTGTCGTCGCCTGCCTTCTGCGCAAGTTTCTGCAGGCCGTGGTCAATGCCCTCATGTGAGAGGGAGAGTCGGGCCGTCCGCTAACGCGCGGGTGCGGGGCCTCGAATGGACATCCCCTACCTGGGGCCTGGAACGACGGAAAATATGTCTTACGGCCGTGCTTGACTCACATCGCCCGAACTGGCCGGACCAGGGTGGCTGACAGGAAAGTAGCACAATCTGCAAGGCAGGGATGTACTCACAGCCGGCATAATGACTTGCAGCCCAGCCCATGTTTTTATTTTTTTAAAGTCCATATGACAAATTAAGAGCGCAACAGCACGAAGCGGGAAACCTCAGTTTGTCGCCATGTGTATGCCAATATGGATGACGCGCATAGGATCCTTTGGTGTGGGGACCAAAGTTTATTCAATGCTAAAACTGTGAATCGAAAATAATCATACTTGGTATAAGGCCCATGCGAAGTGTCTTCTTCAATGCTCGCACGCTACGGTCATGCCAACGTTGCACTGAAATAGAGAATCGCAGGGTCTGTATCCAAAACGAGCGACTTTTACTGGTGTCCCAAAACACGCCTTTTGGGCTTAGAAAACACGTACTTGGGGACACCTCAAAAAAGACAGCCAATTGGAGTTTGCAATAGTTGACCCATATAGGACAGCTTCAACTTTTAAATTCAGGATGTTGACAGGGTGCCATTAAAAAAAGAACAAAGAATTGCCCTTTCTCGAGGGGCACAGTTGTATGATATGAGACCATACCTGAACGCTGCTTATTCGAAGACCGTATTTCGATCGAATCATCCTGGGTCTGTCGCATTCGAGGTCCTCGTTGATTGGCCAATCACCCCGTTTTTTCGTCGAGATGTTGTTCTTTTTGGTACGGTGGATGCCCTAAATATTGCAAGTGGGGAGCAAGGGAAACCCTGTAAATTTCCATGGCTTGTGTTTGGTTTACTTGCAATATTTAGGGCATCCACCGTACTGTTCTTACCCGTGCAACGCCCATTGTTACCCCAAACGACCAGTTTCAAAAAGCCGTTTGTTTCTGCGGATCTCAAATTGTGCTTGATCGGCCTCGAGTCCAATGTTGCCCGGTCGCTTTCGAAAGGTGGCGTTCGAAAGGGGGGGTCGAAATATAGGCTTTCAAAGGGGGGCTTTCGAAAGGCTTTCTTAAATAAAGAGACAAAAGCGATGAGTTCCGAAGCCTGCAAGGATCTTCCAGCAATCTTCATGGCCTCTGCTTTCACCCCAACGCTCGGGTGCCACAATCTCTGCAAGTCTCGAAAGCCCGTTTGGGAGACATGGGTGTGTCTCATAATGAGGCACCCTATCCCGGTGGTCGTTGTTCTTTCATCAGTTTTCCTTTCAAGGCATCAGGTAGAGGGCTCCACTTCCAAGACAGCCCAACACGTTGCCGTGCCGATCCAGACCACAGGAAGATCTTTCGGTTGGGGGAGGGTTGTGTTGGGGGTGGCTTGGGTTGCGGGGGTTTGGGGGGGGGTTGGGTTGGGGTGGTTGGGTTGGGGGATGGTTGGGTTGGGTTGGGGGGTTGGGGTTGGGGGGTGTTGGGTTGGGGGTTGGGTTGGGGGAGTTGGGCGGGGGTTGGGTTGGGTTGGTTTGAGGGGGTTGGGTTGGGGGGTGGGGAGGGGGGGGGGTTGGGTTGGGTTCGGGATTGCAAATGAAGCCAAAGGAAACCAAACGGAAGCCATCTTTCGACGTCCGGGCTCTCCTGGGTTCGAGTCAACGCAAAATTGTCTTTTATTTTATGTCTTCTTCTTTTTTTACTATCTTTGACACCAACCACGAGGCGTCGATCAAAAAGCTTCACCAATGTGAGGGCCATCTCTTTGGGGAAGGTTCTATTTTCACGTGTTTGAGTATGAGCATAGTGATATATGTATCGTGTTGCTCATGTGTTTTTCTTCTAATTCTCTAGCCTTTTAAGATCACGGCTCCATTGAACTTGCATGTTTCTAGCAACAGGCATCCCCTCTGATTGAATGAACGGGCAGCTGAGAGGAAACCGTCATGTTGGGATCATCTGAATTTGCAACTTATCTCTGATTGAATGAACGGGAAGCTATCAGGAATCCGTCATGTTGGGATCATCTGAATTTTGCAACTCGAAACTTGAGAACGGGGTCAGATTTCCTTCCATGTTCAATTCGAGCAGGATGGGCAGGTTTGAGCAACAAGCGTTACCAACAAAACTCAGGCCCCCTTTCAAGGGGACACAAAACGGAGGTTTGACTCATAGGTGTTAAACTTGTTTCAGGAGACGTTGAAGAGGCGGGTCGGAATTGATTAAAGGCGTCCCTTTGGGAGACGTCGCTCAGGGGTGTTGAATCGCCCAAACCCTCAAACCGGATGCTGGGCTCTTTATTTTCACTGTCTCTGGGGGTTGTGAAAGTCAGGCAGGTGGTTGTTTCCCTACCTACCACTTTGGGCCTGACTTTGGTAAAATAGTGGGGTGAGGGATGAGCAGGTGCAGCTGGAGAGGGTGGAGTTTGACCTCAGTCCTTTCTTGGTGCTGCTCTTGGCGAAGCATTTGCGCGCCTACGACCCGGACGTGCCTACGCCTGAAATCAGAGACGAAATCGGGAAAGAACCACCAGAAAGGTTTGATATTGTTCTCTCTGTCTGTTGTGTTTTAATATTGTTGTGTTGTTCTGTGCCTTTAGATATTCTTGGCCGTCGGACTTGTGTACCCAGTTCAGGCAGAAAGGAACACGAAAAAGAGCAGGTATTGACTTGTTCCTTGGCTGAGATGTGAAGACAAACGCCCCCAAGACATCTGATTCATCTGCCTTTTTTGTGGGACAAACGCCCCCAAGACATCTGATTCATCTGCATTCTTTTGGGCGAGCTCACCGACCTGGGGGTAGAACGAGCGAAAGCCATGCGATTTAGGTCCTTTCCTTGGATCTGATGCTTGATTCAGCTTTGGAGTCATAGTATATTTTGCAGATTCATTTTCATCAGGGGACCCTAAAGAATTTACAGTCATGTGTATATCCGAGAACTCATGTGGGTCTAGTGCGATTCTGTTCCGGAAAGATGTCGGATTTGTTGAGCGAGTAGCAGCTTCCAAGCTTGAAGGGTGAAGCATCCGAATGGAACGCGGAAGGCTCCCGGATACAAATTTGGGTGGCCAACAGCCTGCCAGAGCCGACATTCCCGCTTGAGTCCACTTGCCAGAGCCGTGTGTCCAGCTGGTACTCTCATGGTTACCCATATCATGGTTTTCGTTGGGAAACATTTTGCCCATTTTTGCTTCTTGTGGTTTAGTGGTTGAAATCCCCCACTTAACTGCTAAAAAAAGTTTGCTTCCCTGCCAACGTCAACCAAGATATGGTGATTTGAATCGGCGGTTTTTCGGGTTCTTTGTAGAGGGTTTTCTGGAGACCCGTCGAACACCACCCAACCACCGGGCTGCAAACCACCAACTGGGCGGCGAATGCGTGCAAGAAAGGCAGCCACCGCAGAAGTGAGCAGCCATTCACCGAGCAAAAGGGGGGGAACCCATAGTTGCCCGTATTTTTGTGCTGAGAGTTTTTTTTGGTGAAGGCACCCTGCTGGTTGAAAACGGGAAGCCAAAAGGAAGGCCACACTGTTGAGGGTTCGCAAAAAGCACACAAAAAGCAAAACAACACACCCAAATGCTGGCACTTTTTGATGGGCCCCTTTGCTTGGGTGCAGATCTAAAGGACCCAAAGCCAGGGGACGATTCCACACACGCGTGCGTGATTTGGATTCCCATTTATGTGCCGCTGGGGGTCAACCCTGGACCTCCAGGTGCACTTCTCCTCCTCTGGACGGCAGGAGCGGAAGGTAAGATCCGAAGGTGTCGATGTGGGAAGTCAAGGGTTCCATAGGTTTACCTTCTCAACGAACCCAAGAAACCATTGGTTTGAAAAAACCGACGATTTGGCGCAAGGTGGGAGTACGAACTCCTAACCATTCCAGGTTGAACTGTTGCGATTCCGGATTTTTAAAGGTCTGGTCACTGTTCTGGCCTTGGACGCGTTTGCACCGCATCGTGGTGCTCAAATTTGGACCGCTGTGTGACACACAAGGGAATCTTTGGTGCATTTTGCTTGGATGTTTGGGACTTTGACTTTTTGCCAACTAATGAGGTTTTCCGTTAAACCACTAAAAGTTAAAGCCACTGGCCCAAGACCTCCCCGCAGTAGTGGTGGGACTGCAAACTTGGGATTGCAGTTTCATCATTTGGGTAGAGCAGGGCAATGGCCACAGACACATGGAACTGGGAGAGGCTGACTGCCATCTGGTATGACCATGGTTTCGTGCCACAGGTTTTTGAGCATGACCAGCTGTATGAGTTTGACGAGATCACCAGATTGAGTCTTGACGTTCAGATTACCGACATCTCTGACTTCATCTACTGCCATGACAACAGAGGAAAGCGGTTTGTTTTGCAGTACCCGCAATCGGATGTGTGGACAGACGTTGCGCGTGCAATTCACACCCAGTGGCTGAGCAAAGGGGACAACTGTCCTGTGTTCTTGATAGGGGTCAGATTCACAGACAGTGGTTTAGTAGTCGATGACCGTTCGGTACATGTACTGAAAACCCAGGGCAGCAATCTGAACATGCAGTTCCACATCGCGGAAATTTTTTCTGGCGGATACGGAGGTTGGGCTCGCGCAATTCACCATGCCCAGCAGAACGGTGACCAGGTCATTCACGCCTTTGCATGCGATTTCGACCCACAGGCGTGCCACACATGTGCAGTCAACAACAGATGCCAGGTCTTCGACCACCCGGGAAAAGCGGCAGATGCAATTTGCAACATGGAGAAGATTGTCATGAAAGCCAACGTGCGTGATACGAAAATCTGGGGCCTCACATCCATGGCTGGATGCAACACGTTTGCAATGTCCCCACCGTGTCCCCCTTTTTGTGTTTATGGAAGCAGAAAGGGATGGGACAGCACATCGGCCACAGACTTTGCCTTCTCTGTCGCTTGGGCGAAGGTGACAGGAATTGAGACCCTCCTAATAGAGAATGTTTCAGGCATCATCACTGACAATGCGCATCGTTCAGGGCTTCAACTTCTCCTGCAATGGGGAGGGTTCCAGATTGTGCACTCAGAGGTTATCGATCTTGCTGCCTTTAGACCGCTGTCGAGGAGAAGAGCTATCGTGATTGCTAGCACTAGGCGTGGAGAATTCCCTGTTCTCAATCCAGTCAAAGACCGAGCAACCCCAACCAGTCTCCTGCATTCAGGTTGTTGGATCACCCAGATGCCATTTGACGTTGAACAGGAACTTGCCATCACCAAAGAAGAGCGTGACCTCTTGAGCAGGATCGAGTTCATGCCTGAGGATATCAAGAAAAGGGCAACCCAAATTCCCAACGAGCATCGCATCAAAGCCAGACTCACAGCCCCCGATGCTCCGATGCACCCAGGTGTTGCCATGGCATCTTACCGATCACAGCACCTGCTGCACACCGACATTCTGTTGGATCAGGGAATACTTGCAAGAGTTCGACAGGGAAGTGAAGGGATCCGATACTTCCACCCCCTTGAAATAGCACTTGCTGTAGGGATCAGTGATGACATTTGGTTGCCCGGGGACAGCAAAGCAGCGCACCGAATCATTGGTAATTGCATCCCGGAACCACTTGCATATTGGGGAATCCAGGCACTACTCCGCATTTCGAGATGTGACAGAAGTAGTGTTGCCACAAAGCTGACCAGAATGCAATGTGACCAGTGTGTTACTGTGGACAGGTGCGTCTTCGAGTGGGGGAAGCATGGAAATCGCATCCTGATAACACACAAAACGCAAAGGACCCGAATCCAAGCATGGCCCAATGTGATTAGTTTCTGGGTTGCTGTTCAGTTTGATGACATCAGGTTGTATGTTCAGACCCCCCGGTACACCACGATTGCCCAGACCATCACAAATGCCTGCAGACACATCGGGCACGAGCTGCCGAATTGTGATGTGCATGTGAACAGCGTGCCGCTTGCCAACCTCGATTTGTGCATTGCATGGCCATGTAAGATTCAACTTGTCCGAAGCAATATCAGTGCCACGCCCGCCGTTTGTGAGCGCCATCGCCAAGCCCAGGCTGAGTGTGTTGTAGAGATACCAGCATCAACCATGCCCTCACGCCAACAGTGCCTTTCAAAGTGCAGATCCCCCTTGAGGCACCTGTAACCGAGCATCGCGAGAATGCCATCGTCAGGGTGTGGCATGATCAAGTGTGCATAGGTGAAGCTGTAGTGAGTGTCAATTCCAGGCTAGATGAAATCAAACCTGCCTGGTCGCATCAGTGCAAGACAGCGTTCAACTGCTTTGTGAGCAAGCAGCGGGACGGAATCACGGTAAATCAGTGCATTGACAACCTCGGCCTCATTCACATCGACTACCAAGAATCTCTGCCTCAGATGCTTGCCACCCATGACTTGCCCGAACGTGCCACCACATGTGACCGCAGTCCTGTTGAGTGTCCCGTAGGCATGGTCAGTGTCAGCATTGCCAATGCAATGCAAACTCTGTGGACAGGGAATGTCCATGGATCCAGCCGCGTTGACCGCCTGATTCAGGACTTTGCCGGCCAGAGTCAATGTAGTATCAGTGCTGTGAAATGTGATCACACATGCCTTGGCTCTTGCACAGTCGAACAAGCTGCCACAAATGGTGTTCTGGTTTTGTTGATTGAACAACCCAAAGGTGGAGGAACCCTGCATGGCGGATCCCACTCAGGAAACATCCACTCCCCCAATCAATGGACCCGTAGGTCAAATGGATGGACAACCAGTATGCAGGAGCCTCACAGTGAGAACCACCATGAGAAGCTTGCAATTAGAGGACAAACTCTGTGCTGCTGCAGAGAAATCAGAAAGGAGATCAAGTACATCTGCCCACATGTCTGGCAGAACACAAGACTCCGAGTTCCAAATGACACTCAGTGCCAACCAGCGAGCTCATCGTGGGAACCGTGTCCGAAGGTCAGCCGTGAAATTTGTGTCAGTGCAGACCACCATGATGAGATTGCCAGATACAGCCCCCGGACTGCTGTTGCAATTGCGGACATCAGAGCACCTGAATCCTTTGTCAGCAGAATCACAGCCATTGCCTGCAGTATGAATCATCCCAGAGAAATCAGTGACTGCCAAGCTGCACCTGGTTCTGAGCCAGCATCGAGGATCACACCCGTGAACAATGAGGCCAAAGAAGGTCAACCACGAGTCACGCCATGCCACCCTGTTCACATGCTCTGTGATCCCACAAGCGAACCATGTGTGTTGCATGGGCTTGTCCCCGTACTTGCGTTGCAAGATCGGACTGCAACAAATGACCTTGCTCCAAACGGATCGCCAGCAGTGCAAAGACCCGCCAGTGTCTGCTTAGGAATCCATGTCGGTGATCAGCGCTACCGAACGCATGTGCCAGCCGACCCGGAATCCTTCGATCACGCCATTGGCATGATTGCCAGCCAATTGCAGTGCTCACCCCACCAGGTCAACCTGTACAAAGGGAATGTGCCCTTCAGTGTTGAAGTGTGGATCACTGCATGTGGGAACCAGGACACACACTTGTGCCTCACCGACAAACCAGCCCAGACAGTTGCCATTAACAATTTTGTGAAGTGTGCGCAGGTGATTGCCACCACCACCCCGTGGCCCCGTGAGTGCAAGTACGACACTGCTTGGCAAGGAGACCGTTACGGACTCTGCCGAACCTGCGGCAGCCATGAATCGTGGCAGCTTGCAATTGCCGCCATATGCACCCATGCGTGTAACCAAGCAGTGAAAATCACCACGAGTAGTCAGCAATGTGATGTGCCCCTCTCCACTACACACACCCCAATTCGGGCAACACTCGTGTTTGACAGAAGTGTTGCCTGCGAAGTTGAACTCCCAAACGAGCAGTGTGTAAGCACGATCGTGCAACAGATCCAATTGATGTGCCCTGGAGTAATAGGAGTTCAAATCCGCAAACAACATGAGTCGCAAGATGAACATCCATCGAGAGTCACAGTTGACATCCGCGGTGGACTGCGAGGAGGCGGCAAATTCCAACAAGGCCAACAGCCTGGGCCAAGCGCAGCACCCGTCTTGAGAGCAAAGGGCAAGCTTGCCAGTGTGCTAATCGGACGCGGTGCCACCAGCAAAGACACACTCCAGCTTGTCGACTCACTTGAACAACACGTAAGTCGCCAAGATCTGTTGGAAGTTGCAAACATTGACGGAGATGATGAAGCCCTCAAAGCCATAGGAAAAATTGCTGCCGATTTGCCATTAAGCATCAGACAACTCATGCCTGGAAGTGAAGCTGCAGCCAAAAAGATCCAGCAGGGCTTTAGGAAAATATCCAAAAAGCAAGCCACATCCGACCTTGCAGCAAGAAGCAAACGAGCCAACATCGTCCGTGACTTGAGTCAATTCCGTTTTGATGACAACCTTTTTGAGGATGTAGAGGGAAACCCACTGCCTTTGTACCCGTCATTAGAGCTGAAAAAGCAGGGAGTCTCCCTATGCACGGCCGAGGAAATCCTGCCCTTCATTGCAAGAAGTGGGCTACTGAGCTCTGATCATTGCACAGTCCTTACGACTAGCAATGTGCCAGTGCAAGCACCCATTGAGTCTGAAAAGTGGACCATCCCAGCGTGTGACAAGATGGGCAACCAGTCCTGATTGCAGCCTTTGCCATCCACTTAGGTGAAAAACATGCCAAATTAAAGACCATGAAAAATGCCACTGTCCAAGTAACACCTAGCCAGATTGTAGTGCTGAAAGCACACAGTGATACCATGAGTGCCGCACAATGGAGTCAGGCCATCCACAAACCAGGAAATTTTCTCTTGACCAATTTCGGAGATCAATTGGACAAAAAGATCACCGACCTGTGGGGGCGCCTGTACACCTTGCAGGGAAGAAAATGTTCTCCTGAAACCGCCGACTGCGTGCAGATCACCATCAGAATCTCACAAGACAAAGTCTCACAGTGTCTACAGAGAAGTGGACTTCAAACACCACCAGTCTTTGCCAATCTCAAAATACAGCCTGGTGAGGAGCAGGACCATGCCATAGTGTGGGCTGGAAAAGCCATTCAACATGCTTTAGGAACTGCCACGACAGCCCCATGGAATACTAAGCACCATGGCTTGGTCAGAGCTGGAGGAGGGTATGGTATTCGCGTTCGTGTAGGTGACTACGAAGCATTGTACGCAGATGTGCATCCAGACGCGCCACCGACCCCCTACATTAGGACTGACAACAGATTCACCATTGATGGATTGCCGGAAGGGATCAATGCAAGCCAGATCGGAAGTTGGGCTCATGATATTGGCTGGAAGTGCAAGGCCCTCCGAAAAATCACCGCAAAGAAATGGATTGTTGGATCTCCAGAAGCCAACCCGCCATTATGCCATGTTGCGTTCAATGGAGTGCCAGTTGTTATCCCACCTGCAAATGACTCAAAGGTCCGTGGAATGACCCAAGCCACTGTAGTCGCAGGGAGCAGGAAGTGGATAAATGCCCAATCAAGCACAGACCGCAAGGACGATGCAGTTGACATCCTGCAGCAGGCAGACCCATGGGCTTCAGCGCTACGCAACCAAGGAACAACTACGAGTGCGTCAACAAGGGTTCGCACCGGCACAGGCCCAACTAGCCAAACTCTGCAAGCCCAGGACCAAAAAATTGAGAAAATTGAAAACCAGCTTGCAGCCGCCATGCAACAGCTGCAAGCCGTGCAAACTGAGATGCAGCAAGAAAAGGACAGGAACCAGAACAATCATACCGAGATCAAGACCCAGCTTGATCAAAACAGTGCAGCTTCCATCACTCTTGCAGGTGAGATCACCAAACTGCAACAACAAACGCGTGAAGCTATAACACAGAGTCACCAAAATTTTGACGTCACACTGAAAAATGCACTGGAAGCGCAGAACAGCCAGCTGATGGCAAATTTCCAGGCCATGCTCCAAAGCAAGGAACCGCACGAACCGCAGCATAAAACGCCTCGTACATCGTGAGAGCAAGCAACTGCGAGAGGGACATTCTGAATACCCCTCTCCCCAGAAAGATTTCCAATCATTTAATTCGTACGGAAGAAAGGGGACGTCTTCCAATGCAAGCCGTTAACACTGTGCTGTGGTTTACCCCACAGGCAAATTGCAGAATAGGGGAAGCAAAAAACCCTGGACCCTCGAAGTCACAAGATGCACAGTCTGTGCAAACAAAAGATGATCAGGAGAAAAACCATGAACACGTGCAAATCACGGTTATCAATGTTACCCGCCTGAGGCAGACCATGCCTGATTTGCTGGAATTCCTCCCAGGAACTGTGTGCATTGCAGAAACATCGGCGTGCAATACGACTATTGAATACGCTCAAAAGGAGTGCCGTAAATATAATGCGCAACTCTTCCATAGCAGTAGCTGTCGCACTAAAGATGATAAGAAAAATCAAAGTAAGCCCACCTATGGGGGCGTGGGAATTGTGACGGATTCCCACGCCCGTCAATGCATGGAAGTGAAAGATACCAGCCTGTGGGCAAGCACTCGCATTGTGGAGTGCATAATCAGGTATGGACACATCCAAATTTTAATTCTGTGTGTCTACTTGCACCCCAAAGGGGGTAGCCACGCATCCTCTGTTTGCAATCATAATAACCGGGCATTGATGGCATACTGTGTGCAAAGGGCCCTCACCTGGGGCGGACACACCATCATTGCTGGTGACTTCAATGATACCCCATGCCAAATGCCAGAGTGGGAAAACCTCCGAAATCTTGGGTGGAAGGAAGCCCATACTCTATGCCTGGAAAAATTTGGAAAAACTACTCTCCCCACCTATCAGGAGAGCACCAGAAACGATACTGCCTTTCTTTCACATGGGCTCGTTGATGCCGTTCGTGACATCACGGTCTCTAGGGACCACGCTTTCGCACAGCATCACCCAATCACAATCGCATTATCAGTGCCAAAAATTCGAAGAGCAGTACCAGTTTGGAAATTACCGCGCCCACTCTCCCAGGCCCAGCTGCAGACAATTGATTCCTCCCAGCTTGCTGGATCGTTTTACGAACGGGTGAATACTCAGAACTTTTCATTCCAAAATCCAGATAGCGACCCACTTGTCGAGTGGTCGCAAGCAGTTGAATGGGCCATATCTAAACAACTCAATCAATCCCATCAGCTTAAGTGCAAGAGCAATCAAAAAGGAAGAGGCAAAGAGCCTACCAGCCGATTGAGTAACTTCAGTACTGGCCCAAAAATCCCCAGACCAGGGGACTACATGCCATCACATGAGTGCAGCACTGTACTCTTCAAGCAGCTAGTCCGCCAAATGAGAAGACTTGAAAGTATGATGAGAATGTTAAAGCATGCCAAGCAACACGAACCGGCCTGCATTGCCGATTGGTGTGCAATCAATAAAGCAGCGGGATTCAACCCCAACTTCCCCGTGTGGGCATTGCATAACTGCAATATACAAGTGTGGCCTTGTGTACCCACAAGCGAATTAATTGAAGATCTGAAAGTGGGAGTGCAATCCCACATGGATATACATTGTGCCCAGATAAAAAAAGACAAAAAAGTTACTTTTAAGGAAGAACTTGAAACATCTCGGAAAACTCAGGGTAACCGCAGAGCCCATGGCTTGTTGAAAAAACTTCAGAACCCGCCAATCACCTGTGTCCTTGAGAGAGTTGACACTGAACTCAGATTGACTAGAACCCGAAACAAACAGGGTGCCGTATATAAGCTACAAAAACATGAACTTGCTTGTGAAGACCTGGTAATATATAAAGGTCAACCATTGAAAAGAATGAATGAGGGTAGAAATCTCTTTACCCTCCCGAAACCCAGTGCAGAGCCAAAAATTCAGGCACAGATCCACCGATGGCGATATGACCATGAGAACCTTCACCGGCTCTTCTTTGAATATTGGGAGCAATTTTGGGGCTTTGAGTGGCAATCGCCGGACCCTTGCGACTTCAGTTATGTTGATTTTGAATGCTACCCAGAACAGTGGAAAATTGAAGGAGGCGTGACCGTCCAGGTCGAAGCACTAAAGCAGAGTATACAAGACACCAAAACCAACACTAGCCAGGGTGCAGATGGATGGACCCAACCGGAACTCGCAATGCTACCAGATGAAATCCTTGAAGAATGGTGCGGGATCTTCAATCGAATACTTGACTGTTCCCTCCCTTGGCCGGCTGCCCTTCAGTTTGCACGAGTGGTGATCCCGTCGAAGCATGCCAATCCTGTTGATATTTCATCCGGCAGGCCCATCACCATACTCGGGCTACTCTATAGAGTAAGCGCCAAAGCAGTTGCGCGGGATATGTTAAGACAATTAGCATATAAACTACCCGCTGAAGTCCGTGGCGGTGTGCCCGGACGTTCGGCAGATGCCGTATGGCATCAGCTGCAATTTACCATCGAAAAAGCACTTCTTGACGACCAGGTACTTTTTGGTGCCGTAACAGATGTACAGAAATTCTTCAACTCCATACCACGTGCTGCCCTAGGTAATTTACTACAAGCCGCAGGGCTTCATCCAAAGTTAATCCAAAGCTGGATGAGCCTGTTGACACAGCTCAAAAGAGTCGTGGTGATCAACAAGGCGCACTCATTACCGCACCTGTCCAGACAGGGTATCCCTGAAGGGTGCCCTTTTTCTGTCATTGCTGCTGCAATTTTGGGAGGCTGGCTCGTGTATCACCTCAAATCTAAAACGGCCACTAAGCCAATAATTTACGTTGACAACTTTGAAATCACGACCAACTCAGGTGCGCAGGTGAAGGAATCCATCGAAGTGATGTCGAAATTTTGTAAGGTGTGGCACCTAAAATTGGACGCGCAAAAATCATGGGTCTGGTCCACCCAAAGCATGACAAAGGAGAATCAGGACATAGCCTTTCCTGTCAATAACGCCGCCCGCGACCTGGGAGGCCACATGAGATATAGGAAAAGCGTCCGACACGGTATTGTTGCCGAACGACTAAAGGAACTTGTCAGACGTGCGCAAAAACTTGAAGGATTACCAATGAATCCTCTCCATAAAGCCCAGTTACTTGCAAGTAACGCATTCGCGGCTGGCTTCTATGGAAGCGAAATCATTTACATTGGTAAACAACAAGTCTGTAAGATACGAACTGCTTCGGTGAATGCGTTGTTCCGATCTCATCATAGAGTGAACCCCAAGATAATGATGCTGACTCTACAAAAAGGAGCTTTTGACCCTGGAATTGTCCTTGTTAAAAAATCCTTAAAGAAAATTCGAGAAGCCCAATGCCGATACCCGACCCGTTATAACGGCAGCGTCGCAATCCTTGCCAACCAGGGCGTGGACCCCATGCATACATATGGTCCTGCCAGTGTTTGCAATGTGCACCTTCGCAACCTTCACCTCCACTTTAATACTGAACTTGACCTGATCTCGAGTGATGGGTCAAGAATCAATATTTGCACCTGCTGTCCCAAACAACTTGACAACTTTGTCCACAGGGCGTGGTACACACATGTATGGCACGAATTCACACAGCGATCCCAACTCAATAACATTCCAGTGCCAGACATTGACCTCACCTGCAAGCTCCTTGCAGAATTCCCACCCAAACTCCAATCATTGCTGCGAATTCATCTTGCAGGTGGTATTGTGACACGACACCATGTGAGTATGTGGAAAGATGAAACATCCCAATGCGAACACTGTGGTAATGAAGACACGGTGGAGCATAGGGTTCTCACATGCCCACTTAGTGAACCCATCCGAGCAAAGCTCCCCGAAATTGAAATTCTCAACCACGCCGATGCACGTGCACCGTGGGTACCTGTTAGTAGCCACAGCGCAGGATGGAGGGCCATATGCTTGAATCGTGGCTTGCCGTCGCATCGTGTCGAATGCCCATGCAACCGTGAAAACTTCCACCTTTACACTGATGGATCCTATGCTGACCAAGACGCTGGCTATGCCGTTGTGTGGGATACCCTTGAAATCCCTGAGCTCAGGTGCCATACGGCACGAATGGGAAAACTGCATGGCATGTGGGGGGATACCTTCCGCACTTTAGAGACTGGAAAGCCCCCAGGAATACCAAGCATCCAGAGAGCTGAGCTAGTTGCAATAGCAAGGGCGCTCACGGTTGGTGTAAACGTAACAATTCACTCAGATAGCCAATATGCTATCAATTGGGCAAAGAAATTGATCATATCTAAAAACGTACAGGCTTTCTGTAACTCTGACAACTTCGACATCTTGCAGGTATTGTGGGATGCAATTTGTTTGTGACCTGCAGATAATAGAGATGTGCAATTCGTTAAAGTGAAGTCACATGCAGACTTCAACGAGTCCGATGTAATTGCATATCAGCAACGAGGAAATCAGATGGCTGATGCTGCGGCGAACGCCGCGCGTGAGCTAGAAACCCCACACGGAGCACTCATTCGAAAAAGACTTGCTGAAGAAAATGAGTGGAGACCGCAAATCTGGCAGAAAATCTATACTGGAATTGCTTTAATTGCGGCTACCTTTCTAAATGCGAGTAAAAATCCAGGTCCTGATGCACCAATGCCAGAGGAGGAAGAGCACCCAACCACTGCTCCGACCAGTTGGGAAGTGATCCCATGCTCGCCAACCAACCCTAATTGGCCGGCTTGTTCAGTCTGGGGCGTTACGTTTAACCAAGCCGCCCTTCAGTGGGCCCAGCACATCCGCTGGCGACCAAATTGCAGCGAAGGCTTCGTGAGCTGGACAGAACTGTATATCTCCTTCTCCGTAACCATGGCCATTCCTTTACCTCGCCCGTCACCGTGGGTAAAAGGGACTTTTCTTACGGAGGGAGTCCACTACACACCTGTCTTACACCAACGTTCCCTGGGAGAAGAAATCAAAGCTTTTCAGCATGCCATGCGAACGCTAAGTAGCATAACCGGATCAGAAATTTTCCCATGGTCTCAAGGAGGCCGACAAAATCTAGCAAGAAAATATGGGGTTAACCTTCAGGCAATGGGCTTTCTCCGGGCAGCTTGGATCCCAAAGTATGCTGAGGTGAAAACCCTGCTGTGTGACTACCTCCACACATTTGGAAATGCTACCAACCTGTCCAAGCCATTAAAAGTGCCCCGCCAGAAGTTTGACATCCGGCCAGAAGATGGCATATACACAGCTAAAGGTTTGCTCGATAATGCCAACAGGTGGCGAGTCGCACATGTGGGGATGTGCCGCAAGTCTCGTGGGTCCTAATGTTCTGAATCCTCTGCCTTCAACGTGAATAGCACTTGGGCAGAGCTGCACACAATTCAGAGGCCAAACCGGCTTCTTGTTCGCTTGTCAATCGACAGGCCGGCGAGCTAACCGGGCAGCATGGAGGTCACTAAAAGTTAAACTTTTAGCAGGGGAGCAGAAAGCAACCGAGGAATGGTGACGGATGGTGTGCCATCTCATTTCGCATAATTGCAGGCTAGGCTTAGCCCTGGACTGCAGGAGCTCAAGAGACAGGAGACGCCTAGGCCATGAGGTTTCGGGTTCGGACACAAGCAAACCCGCAAGCAAGCGTTTTCGACCAGCGCAACTTGCTCCGTGACTTCCTGGTCTTTAGTCAGCACTTTCCGGGAAGACCAGTTTAGTGGTTAATAACAAGTTCAGACTTGTTTTGACCAATCAACTCAAGAAATGAGAACACGAATTTGAACTTGGTGTTCCCCCCAAAGCTTCAGGATCTGTATGGGATTTCCAACGAACCAGAGCACGGAAGTGCAATCCAATCGGTTCTCATTCATTGTCCACGAAACTGAATCCGGACTTGCCCGGCTTGCTCCGAGCCTATGAAAGTGTTTGTCAATGGTGGTAATTGTGAGGCCAAATAGGGAAGGAACACGTTGCTGAGTGCTCCTGTGAAATTGAAGCTAAATGTCACTTCAGAGATAGAAAGCTTATAATATATGTATCATACTTGTTTAATCATGTATTTATTTGTTTATTTGTTTATTGACGTATTTGTTTATATTTACATAACATCCCTTGAAGTTCACATTCGACGACATCTCAATCGCTGCAGGTGGGTTCGACTCGTCTGGAAGGATCTGCTGGCCGCTGAGCGCGTGAAACAACACAGGTGGCGGGTCAGAATGTTCTTTCTTTTTCATCGGCTTCATTCCGGAGAGGGACCGCGGAGAGTGCAAGAGAAAGGCCGGCCGCCCTTGTTAGGCCGGCCTCGCTTGTTGGGGTCCGCCCCATTTGGCCTGCAGTTTGTGGGGATCTGTTCGATCCCTTGAATTGGAATGATTTCAATCCCCTTGCCATTTTTCTTTGATTTCTATCTTTTTCTTGAAATGATGCAAATTTCTATATCCCTTGAATTGGAATGATTTCAATCCCCTTGCCACTGTTCTTTGATTTCTAGCTTCTTCTTGAAATGATTCAAATTTCTGTCTTTTTCTTGCCCTTGATTTTCTCTAGAAAGGCTTCTTGCGAATCCCCTTGCCACTGTTCTTTGATATCTATCGTTTTTCTTTTTCTCGAACGGCCCGCTGGGTTTCAAGGGCTTCAGGGGAGATGGCAGGAGCGGCGGCCGACCCCGCAGATGGACTTGACTTTGAAGTCGGCGGGGCAGCCCAGCGGCAGCGCAAAGCGGCAATGGGTTTCGTTCAGACACTCAAAATATCTCCATTTTGCAAGCCAACCATTTGAGTTACATGTTGCTTATTCAACACCATAAGGGGAAACCACCATTGACCAGTCGCAATGATCAGGTGTATAATTGTAAGGATCCCTGTTTCAGGGGACACTCAAAAATCGGTTGGTGTCCCTTTCGTTTTCCTAACCAACCTGAAAACAGGGGTTCCCGCGAAACAGAGACGTATATACGGATACTGAAACACGCACGACACGCGCACGACACACGCACACACACACGCACACACACCAAACAAAATGGCATCTGTCGGTGTTTAGTTTCAGTCAATGCCGCCTGCACATCTTGTTGGTTAGCTTTGATAGTGACCCCATGGTGAATTGTCTAAGCGGAAGGTGGGCCGCGGGCAACTGCATGGACGTAACTGGTTTTGGAAGGCCTTGCGACATTTCCCACTAAGAGTCAAGAGAGCAGTCTGGGAAAAACTATTTTTGATCGGGCTGTGAGCTACCTACACCCAGTATCAAAGCTTTTTCGCCAGGCGTTTCCCAGTTGCCTATTGACGCCCTGTTTCCCCTTTTTTGGGGAAGGGTTCCCCCTTAAACTCAACCAACCAACAATGGATGCCCCTTTCTTCCCCATGTCTTTCCACTGAGCATCTGAGTTTTATGCTCGGTAAGTGAACGATACGTCGACTGAACAGGTATGGATTGGCCAACTCGAAGCCCGACCCAATTGAATGGATTGCATGTGCCAGAGCTTGCAGGCCTGAGGATATCAGGATATATGTTCCTCTTGGTTTCTGTTTGAAACAAACACACAAGGGTTTCCTCCCCCTTCCCCCCCTTCCCCACAAAAAGATCAATAAAACACGAACAACAAACAAAAAAACAAAAGACAACCAAGCAACGAGGGCCGCGCCGCATCCGATGACTCAGGCATCACTGCGGCTCTGGCCTTTTGACGCGGAGGAGTGGGGGGAAGACTCGAAGGTAGGCTTCAGGATTGGTTTCCCTTAAGCCCAAAGGCTTCCCTCAAAAATGGGCGTGTCTCAAAATAGGGGTACCCCCAAAATGACGGGTTTTCCTCATAGCTCTCCATTCAAGCCACCTTGAAAAGGGCACTCTCATAGAATTTCAAGACCAGGGTGTGCCTCATGGAACCTCCAGACCGGAGGTTGCCTACGGTTTTCCTGGTGCTCCAAGCCCGGGCTCCAAAAAACCACATGCATCGGTGCTATCAACTGCCGACTCACCAAGTTGGAAAAAGGCACTGATGCTCAATCACCCCGGACGATTTTGAGGTCTCACGGGACGATTTTGAGGCCCGGTTTTAGACCCCAACATGCGGGACCTTGCTTCCTTCCACAGAAAGGCGCAGCCAAGTTCAGCCCCAAAGCGAGTCGTTTCCCTCAGGCGTCGCCTTCAAGTCCCAATGGTACGCTCAACCGAGGCACGCTCAAAATGGTGAATGACCATTGTTAGAGGGAAGAACAACAGGAAGAATCTCTTGAAAGGGCCTGAAGATCTCAAAACAAACATCGCAGTTGCCTACAGTGGACCACGTTCGCCAATGCTTCTGCGCTAAAGAGGTGGAACGAGCTTACCCAAACAAGTTCCTCTCTGGGGGATGCGTTATTTCAGAGGTGTGCAAATGATAGAACTTCTGCTGGATCCATTGGCATTTTGTCCAAAAGCGCTTCGATGTGTATGGATAGCTCTCACTTTTCATGTTGCTTTGCTGCCGTAGGTCTCTCAAATCCGGAAGCCACACTGGAACGGGCTCAAAGACCAACAGACATGTTGTGTTATCGCGCAGTGACGCTCCCTTGATCCCCCAGACCCGAGATTTTCCAGGATCGTGTCCTTTTACCCTTTTTTGGGGGGAGGGTTCCCCTACTGAAATAGACTACAGAAAAAAGCAGGTGCCCTTATTGTCAACACTCTGGAGGATCTAGTGAACATCGACTTCGGTTTTTCGCAGGAAGGGGCGGGGCTCCTTTTTGGAGGAGCCGAAAGTCCGGCTGCACCTGCACATGCTAGAGCTGGCCACCGTCAAGAGCATGGTCGCGCCAGGCGCTACCTGCGGCAATCTGTCACGCACGCTGAAGTCACATGATGAACGCGTAGCGCAAACACAATAGGGGTGTGTCTTTTCTCACACGCACACGCCAAATCGTGGTCTTCCCTTTGGTTTCCTTTCAAAACCACAAACAAGTGGTAACCTCAAAAAGACCCCCATACAGAAAGGGAGTCGGAGAGACAGAGTGCGTTCAGCCCAATTTGCCGTTGCTCGCGCTGTGCTTGTCAGATAGTCTATGGAAGTGGCGGCTCAGTCCGCTTGTTGGAAGGCTTTTGTGCGGGGCAACACACTCAACGCTTTTTTTTTGACTGGCCCAGTTGAGCCACAGTCAAAACCCGGGTAGATGAACGTTAATATGGGATTCTTCCCAACCATAAATAGCTGCGGATATCCGCCTTCTGAATTCTTGAAGCATGGTTCTGGTTAGACCATTTTGATAAACAACAAAATGGTTTTTGATTGTGACTCAGTTTGGGAAGTGAATGCTGCAAAACTGTATGAAGCCTTCGTGAATGAGAATGATGCCAGTCCTAAGTCCTTGGCCGGGACACTCTTCACTATGAACGCGCGGTTCCAGTGCCTCTTTTTTTTTACGGCCGGTTGGTCCCTTTTCCAGAAGCATGATCAACCCCCAACCAACCAATCTCCCCCAAAAGTGACCCGGAGTCCCTCTTATCTGAGACATCCCCTTCTTGATTAACCACAGGTTGATGAACCAGCGGAGTTGCCAAGAAGCTGGCGCCCTTAATACCGATGCCGCCGCTGCCGGCTTTCAAGCATTCCAAAACGGACCCAAAGTTTGACCATACCGACTTGAAGCAACAGGGTCCCTAGCTGCGGGGCAGCTTCTCTCGGATTGCAGGCCTGGCGGACGCTGAAGGCGTCATGCGGCTTAAGCTGGGATGCCCGGAGCAAACGGAGTTGCATGCGGGTACAAGGTGGACTTGCACCCAGGGAAAATCAACCACACGATTTCCGCATTTGGGAGAATCCCCAAAGAAGGCCACGCCCCTTAACCTCGCCCCCACTCTGTCGCCGGATCTGAAGACTTGGGGCCCTTAGCGGGTTTGGCCACGAACCACCTGGTGCTAACGAGCGGTCCTGCTGTGAGGCCACGAGTGAAGTTGATCCTTCCTCCCTCTGCCTCTTCAATAGTGTTTAATGCTCAGATGCCCTGAGGTTGAAGTAGGTCCAGGTATCCTGTTACCCGAGGAGTTGCGGATTGGGAAACCCCTTCAGAATTCTCAGGTGATCGCACTTGTGACAGTTTTTTTTTCTGTTTTAACCGGATCTCCGAGGAACCAAGGCCCTTGCAAATGTCCCCTGTCCCCTTGAAGGGGTGTGTTGCAAGAGCTCGTTTCTACTTCATTCTCAGAATAATTTGGTCGGATCCATCGGTTATTTCTGGGAAGGCAGACTGCTATCCAGAAACTCTGAAGTTGGTGCGCAACATGCAATGTGCTTGGAATTCTGGCATCAGATGTTCTTTCAACCATCCGGGGTGCTCAGTTTCAACACGGGAAGCAATATGTTTGCAGGTTGTTGTTGCTGCTTGCTGACCTGGTCTCGTTGTGGGCTATAAGTCCGTCTCTGGGCTTTTTTTCTTCCACTTGTGGGGGCCTTGGGGAACCCACTTGCAGAGAATCCACGCAAGGTCTTGAGTGTCCAGGAACCTGCAGCCCTGATATTTGCTCTATCCTCAGACCTTCTTGGGAACTCCTCACTCTCGGAGTTCCTGGACCTTTGAATAGACTTTGTGGGAAGACCATTTTAGTGGTCAACAAACAGTTCGGACTTTTTTGCCATCCACCCAGGAAGTGAGACTCTGTTGGGTATTCCGATCCCAGTGGTTTCTTCAACCCAAAGTGGAAGCTTCAACCTTTTTCAGAATTAGTTCCCTTTTTGTTGTTCCTTTTTGCTTTGTTGGGGTTCTCTTTGTTTTCCAGTAGGCAAACAATAATTCCATTTTTTTTGCTGGGGTCCGAATTCCAGCGCCCAGCAGCTTCGTTCTCCGTTCCGCGATGTGGTTCGATTCGAAGGTTGCAGGGGCTCATCGGGGACAGCTTAGCGCTGGCGGGAGGCCGCAGCGTCTTCGTTTGTTCTGCCCTGGAGGCCGGAGTCCCCGGCCTGGGGAATCCTACATGGGTCCGGAAAACATGTGGCAAATCTGGAAATGTCTATGTTTGGGTGATTTTAGGATCATTTTGAAATGAGCGTCCTGTGGAGTAATGCTTGAATTGCGCACACACACACACATAAGGATCCCTGTGTAATCAAACAACACATGTTTAGCTTTCAGAAACATGGCGACAGATTGAGTGTCAGTAAGCTGAGCTGCCAACAAACACAAGATCCCAATCACAGTTTGCGCTTGGGACGCAGACTGACATGCTTGAAAGTGGCTTCATCAGTAAAACGCCGCGAAATAGCAGTCACTTTACCACAACGCAATTCTAGCTCATCCGGCTGTCAGAACTGAGTTGGCCACCAACACTTTGCTTGCTACGCCAGTGATGCAGGGGTCCGCAACACAAGCGCAGCCATTGCCACTTTCCTCGCCATCTGAAGTGGCACATGAGTGCTGAAGTAGCGCACCTAGAGCCAGCAAGTGGCACGTTGAAGATGTGCCTTGAGCTGTCCTGACACGGGTGCTTTGACCTGCCGCGGCGCGACACAACGTCCCCTCACGTACATCATTGTTTGATCGTAGGCCTCTTGCCTACGGAACTTGGTCAAAGAAAGCCTGACGGTGTACAATGGAGCCGTTTGTTTCACAGTGTTGAGCGTGCGAGTCTGTTCCGGTGCCCTGCGAGGGAGGGAGGGAGGGAGGGAGCCCACACAAGGTCTTATTAAGTACTTATTACAACAAGCTAATTGGGCTCCCTCACCTCCCTCCCCCAGACCCCATGACTCTAGTTCACTACTGGGTTGTGAGAGGAAGGCTGCTGTGAAACCTTTCGGCAAGGGAAAGCTGCGGAGTTGCATCTCTTTGGCATGCCGGACTTGGAGCTCTTCTGCATGACTCCAGCGGTTGCTTCCCATGCGGTTACAGTGGTCTTGTCATTGGGCTCTGACGATTTCTCACCCCTTTGCGAGTAACGGAGGTCAGAGTGATACCGTGCAAAAGTCTGTAGGTTTTGGGCGCGGGAAAAGCCGGGAAGTCGAGTTGTGGGAGTCACGGGATTCTTCAAGCATGCATGGCTATGAGTTTAGTTGGGAATGCACTCTCATGCGTGGTGGACATGCGTAAATCCTACCCAATGTGTTTCTGATGTCCAACAGTTTTCCACATATCTATGTCTGTTGGCGATGTGAGCCTTTTTGAGGATATGCATTCTTGGATTGCTTTGGAACCAAACAAGCCATTTCGTAAGGGTCCACTACCAACCAATACTCCCCATAGGGCTATGGTCAAAACAGCCCATGACCATCTCCACCCATTTGGCAGCGATGGTTGCCACTTGTGTGTGTGTGTGTTTTTTTACACAGGGAATGGGTTGTCTCGACAACAAAGAACGTTTGTTTGGCTGTTTCCCATTTAGTCATCACGGCTCTGGGCTCACTATGTTTCTTTGTTTCCATGGGTTGTCAAAGTCAGAAGCCCAGGTTGTCTCCCTTTAACCCATCACCTAGAGGGTGACTTTGATACTGGTAGAACCGTGGGGATTTATGTTGCTTCCTGGACCTTGAAACTCCGGGAAATTCTGGGTGTTTCAGGAGACCCCTACGATTTACCGCATTCAAGTGGTTTAGCTACAACTGGGGCAACAACACATACGATTTGCGCGTCGTTTCCAGCCGCGCATTGGCCATACAAGCCAATACAGCTCGCAGCGCTTGCCAACGTGCCAGTGAACATAAAAAGCCTTAATCATTCAAAACATTTGCGGGAGTTTGCGGGTTTTTGCGGGAGTGTTGCGGGAGACTTGCGGAAATTTGCGGGAGTTTTGCGGTCAACATGGGTGCGCTTTTTCTGCACCGCACAACTTTGGATCGCCGTTGCATGTTTTGACAAACTTGCGGGCTGCATCAAGCTGCTTGCCCCTGCAAAGCTTCCTTGAATTTGTCAAAGGCCGCGAGCATTGCAATGGCGTGCTTTTGTAGGAGTTCCAGGAGTTTCAGGTTTTTGCGGCAAGAAGTGCTACGATTTCCCGATATCCAGTCAAAGGCGGAAACTACGTTTTTGTTTTTTCAGGAGGACGAAGCTCTAGGTTTGTTTTTTTGCCATGTGGGTGTGTCTTGTTTTACTGGCACCCCTGTTCACTGGTTTTAAAGGAAAACCAAACGGAACACCCTCTTGCGCCGTTTTTGGGGGGTCCGACCTAACGGAAAAAAAACAACAACTTATAATAATGGCAACAGGTCTGTGCCCGGAGAGCGTCCAGCTTGTGACCGTTGCGCCCTTTTGCGGGTTTTTTGGGCGGGGTCCAAATCCTAAGAACGATCCAGCCCATGTCCCACAGGGTGAGCCTTTGCAGCTGCGCTCCGCTTTGGAGCTGTCGGCCGCCTTTACTTCGGAGAGGCAGGAGCTAGCGAGAGGGCCGAAATGGGAGGCTCGTCTTTTTTGTTTCGGAGCCCCCAACATAGTGAGTTTTCTTGGTGGTTCCCAGCCATCCGGTTCCTCAGATGTTTTGCTTTTTGGTTGGTTTATTTCATTTAGCCCACTACAAGTTGAACTTTCAGCAGGGGATCTGAGGACAGCCAAGTTGAGTGGAGCCCCGCAAAATTGTGGGATTTCCTTCTGTTCTTTATTTGGAACACCACCAAATAAGGGGTGCCAAATCCCAAAACGACACACCCATATATTGAAAAGGGGTGGTTCGGGGTACCATAAAACTAAACTTGGACGCACTAGGAGTAGCTAGCGTCGTTCTTCTTTTTGTTAATTAAACCTCCATGGTGCCATGGTAGGCACAAATTCATACGTTAATTATGTTCAACAATCCCGTTCTTTGCTTTTTGACCGCTCACCTTCGATTTCTACTGGAAAAATGGAAATCCGCAAGCCCAAAAGAGGATGAGTCTTGTTTGGCCAACATCAGGCTTGCGGATCGAGTGTGGCTTCCTTTTGGTTCGCTTGAAACGGAGCCATCGCTCCATGGGAGCTGTTTGCTGATTTTGAGACACCGGCTTTCGATGAGCGCACACTCCGCACGTCAACGGTCGATGCTTATTCCCTGCGACCGTTCCTTGGCAGTCGCCTGAGAGGTCGCGGGTGGTGCTGGTCACTCTGTCCGTGCAGTTGTCTCCCACCCAAGGCTGAGAGGGAGGGCAGGAGGGGAGGGGGAGCCGGCAGCTCAGTTGCACAAAGCAACATCTGATCTTTGAGTCCAGTTTTTTCTTCACTGCCCCAAAAGCTTGACCTTCCACGGGCAAGTGCTCTGAACTCTGGGGCTCTTGAAGAGTTCTCAAGCTCAGTTGGCCCAACCGGGTGTTGCCCAAACTGCCGGGCTGCCTTCTTTTTGAGGTACATGTTGCGAATGGCCCGAGAAATGGGACGAAATGGGCGTTTCTATTCTTACCTTACCTGCTCGGATGCTCAGAATGTGTTGCGCGGCATGGTTCAACGGAGATGATCTTCTCAAATAAGCGTAGCCAACGCAAACATCGACTACGACGCCTCTGCTTGCGAGGAAGGTGTCCTTACTCCGGCAATGCTCGTCAAGCGGGGATCATTTCAAGGCTTCCAGAGTAGGATTTGGCATCTCAAGATAGGGGCCCCCAAATGGGTGGTGTTCTCTTGGCATCCCGAACACCCAAGCCAAGGCAGTCCCAGTCTTGACTGCTACTGGGTTGGATCTTTAGACTTTAACTTGGTTGAAATCAAGTTGGGTTTTCCACTAAACCCCCAAATTAAAAGTGGTCCACTTTTTGCCGGATCAACGGCCGCCAAGTCATCAGGTTCGCTTGGGCTCCATCTGCCAGGTCTGCTGGACACCTGGCACCTCCTGGCGCCCCTCTTCACGAAGACCAAAACGGAGGGTCCGGACGTCCCAGCTGGAGTCGTTCGCGCGGGAAAGAGACCGCCCTAGCCATTTGCGGACTTCATCGCCGAAGACTGAAAGGGCTCCAAATCTCTTTTTGTTCTTTAAACAAAAAAATAAAATTTCATATTTCTTTGCATGCGGACAGTTTGCTGGCAATGCTGACAAAAGCGATTCAGACGCTGGAAGCCAGTTGCACGCGAGGATGAAAATCTCGCTTTGGGCCCATTGCTGGCTCACGCCTGGATTGACTTCTGGGAGTCGCGCGAAGTCGAAAAGCCAGGCTAGCAGACTCGATGCTATAGCTGAGGGCGTCGCAAGTGATGCGCCAAAGTAGCAGCCTGAGAATCCACCAAACAGCCGTCAGGATTCGAAACACATCAAGGTTTGAGCCTTTGTCCGCGAGCTGCAAAGACAACGTGCGCTGCAGAGGCACGATGCGGCAACCAGTGCCCCTTCCGACAAGGCCGCCAATTTCGCATTTGGCGCCAAACTCAATCCTGAACCAGAGCACTCAAAATACAAAAGCACACGCAGCAAACCGCACGACACCAACGCCAAATACAACTACTTGTAGCCCTTACAAAACAATTCTGCACTGCATGCAAAGCAAGGTCAAGGGCCAACCCACTTCAAAGTTAGCACATGTAATTCTTTGTCCGCCCAACCTTGTGTTCAAGTTGCGCATTTGTTTCCGGACGTATGGGGATTTCCCGAGGGCCTCAGCGGACGATTCGGCGATTCGGCGCTTTGAGTAAGCAAGTGGCGATTGGGCCGCCAGCGCCCAAACTTGCGATCGCTGCGAGGGGCGGGGAATGACC
The DNA here is from genome assembly GCA_963377175.1 of Effrenium voratum. Taxonomy (NCBI): domain Eukaryota; class Dinophyceae; order Suessiales; family Symbiodiniaceae; genus Effrenium; species Effrenium voratum. The sequence goes on along the minus strand of CAUJNA010003678.1, from coordinate 279,328 downwards.
GTGGTGGGTGTTGGGGAATGAAGCAAAGGAAACCATAGGGGTTCTTGGGTTGGGGTCCTTCCCTGATTCCCTACTGAGAACCAAGAGTAAGCCCCTACCCAACAGCAACTTGCTAAGCGCAGACCTGCAGCACATCGAGAATGTTCCGAAGTCCGGCTCCGAAAGGCGCGACACGCGTGGTATTTAGACTTGAACCCAATACACTGACCAAAATAATTTGAAGTTGGATTTTGGCCTGATCAACCTATGTTGTTTGGGCACTGTCCACTGCAACAGCGTAGGCATGCTGGACATGCTGCGAGGCAATTGCACCACAACTTACTTTTGCAAGCAAGCCCTCAGCGCGGTTTAAAGCAACTCTAGTTCATATTGCGATTATCACACACACACACACACACACACACGCACGCACGCACGCACGCACGCACGCACGCACGCGCACGCACGCACGCACGCACGCGCGCGCGCACGCGCGCGCGCACGCGCCCGCGCCCGCGCCCGCGCACGCGCACGCGCACGCGCACGCGCACGCGCACGCGCACGCACACGCACACGCACACGCACACGCACACGCACACGCACGCGCACGCGCACACGCACACGCACGCGCACGCGCACACACACGCACGCACACCCACACCCACACGCCGCGTTTGCAACCACGCAACGCGGTCAAGGCTGAATAGACACCCAGCCCTTAAGCGTTGATAGGAGGGTATGGGGTTGCGTCCCTGTCAATCAAATTGCTTACTTGTTGACTCATTATATATGCGCGAGGCTATCAATGTCATACAAGATGCAAATTCACACAAGTCGAAGCAAATGAGGAAGAGGAGGGGGGTCGAAGCAAGCAAGACATACCAGGAAGGACGGCGCAAACGGACAAATTGAAAAATGCTAAGAACAACTCAAAAGCTCCAAGATTTAAAGAAACAACTTCCAGGGATGCTCCCGATGAAACCGGAGATGCAGAATTTGAAGACAACACATGTGCCGAATCCGCAGTGTTCCGATCCCATGGGTCGCGGCTTTGGGCCACGGCAGCACTTGAGCACGCCACACCGACAGCAAAGTAATCAGGCAGGCAGGCAGGAGAGCAAGCAGCGAGCGAGAAGCCATCAAAGTTGCTGATCCAAGCTTCAGCTTCAAACAATTGCAAGGAGTTGTTTTATACGCGCGTGCCGGTGTTGAGCTCCACGCTGCCCAAGTATGTCAGCTGTTTCTTGCTTGTCGGTTTGAGCATTTCATATTTTTGGCCCTAGCTCAAGAGCTCATTCGAGGTCTTTGGGCGGTTAAGGCCCTCATACTCTCGGTCTATCTCGGTCTGGGGCTGCGTCTCTTGATTCGCAATGAAGTTTTTTGGGCCGTACGCCTAGAAATGCCGCATGGGCGTTTCGATTGGCCTGTGAAATAAGTCGTGTTGGTGCTTCACAGGTGAGGTTGTTTTACACCGCCTCACGCTTGGATGAGCAGTAAGTGCCTAAAAGGTCGTATGAAGGAAAGGTATTTTGTACCACCGCTGCGATATATATATATATATAGACGCAAGAGTGCCATCGCCCAAGAGTGCAATGGTCAGCCTGGCGCGTTCCTTTACGCGCAAGCAGCTGTGCTGTGCTGGGCGTCTATGTTGTCTAGCCTCTTCTCAACATTTACGGAATCTCAGGAAATCCTCTCCTTGGGGTTTCTACTCTTTACCCTCGGCTTCAACCACGACCCCGCAAGGGCGGCGCTTGTGCTTAGGTGGCGCGGACTTGGACGGCATTCCCGCAGAGTATGTGGAGGCACGAGAGGGAGAGGCTGAAACAAGAAGCGGGGGATATCCTCCCAATTCAATCACGGGTGGGAGCTCACATGAGTCATGTTTGCTCATTGTTTTTGAGCCGTTTCCGGTTCTCTTTGGTAAAACAGCACTTGTGGAAGCAGTTGATGTAGTTCGGGTTTGCTAATGGTATTAAACAGTTTACGAGACGTCCATCGGTTTGGGTGACATTCTCAGCCCAAGATCGGTGTCCAGTCCTAGGAGGGAGGCAAGATGTACAGATTGACATGCTTGCTCTCACCGATGTTCTCATGATGTTGAGTTGCGGCATGGTTGACAGTATCCAACGCCTCTCTGCTTCTTGGCTTAGCACCCCAGGTCCCCCAGTAGTGCCAACTTTTACCAACTTTTGTGGTTGGGAGGGTTCCCCTACTAAAATAGACTACAGAAAAAAGAAACGGTACCCTTATTCGAGCACCTCCAAAACTGGAGGACCTAGCACCACTTCTTGCGGAAACATATTTTGTCTACTGCGTGCCTTCTTCGAGGGCGCCTCTTGAACGGAAAACTTGGGGGTACCCGCATGAGACGAACTCATTGCTTGCAAAATACTTTGGTACAGGAGATCGCAGGAGCCCTGGTGCTGTGAATTGCAGCCTGTGATACGCTCGGCTCGGGCGGAACGCATTGACAGGTGCTTGAGCGCAAATGTCTCATGCACAATTGTCGATGTCGACAGTCCTAAGCTTTTCGGAGCCAAAGATGGGCTGATGTAGCGGCAACAGTCCTTCGCTGGCTTTTTTGCAAGCCCTCAGGTCCTTTTGCTCACGCATGCTACGTGATTCAATATGATTCAATGATTTCAACCAAAACAATGGATGCAATCGTCACTGATTTACTACGAGGTTGGAGAGATCTCATTGGAGACTTTCTGATAGTCCCGCGGCCTAGAATTCCTCAGTGGACTTTGCGATGAGCTGACTTCACAAGCGGAACAGAGTTGACGATTCGCCCTGAAGGCTGGAGACGAAGCTCTTCAATTCTCCATTCTTCCATCAAACTTCCCCAGAATTAGCTTTTTTTTGTTGTTTTGCGCTTTTGGGGTCCCTTTCTTTTCCCTTATATAACCAGGCATTTTTTTTTTTTTGCTGGGGTCCTAATTCCAGCCTAGCAAAGAAGAGCCAAAGACTCGATTTGTCTCTGACCGCAGCGATAACTTGCAACCCTTCTCACCCATGGGGAATCCATGAAGCTTACGGGAATGGGCAAGCGTTTCATAGGGATTTTACGGCCCGCAGAGAGAAGAAAGGATCATCTTGGCCCCTTCTCATGGTTGTTGGGAATCATTTTACACTGTTGCTTATTGTGGTTGAGTGGTTGAAATCCAACCACTTCATTAAATTAGCTGCTAATTTGTTTTCATTTTTTTTGCTCCCCTTCCAGCGTCAACCAGGTTCTGCTTGCGCCGAGTCTGAGAATCTGTCGCTCAGGGAGACCGCCGGCCAGAGGCGCAGCGCGCCAGGGGCGTGGCGTCCAGTCCCTCGGCTTGGGAGCCCTCCAGTCGGTGCGGTGGATACCTTTACGAAATCCATCTCGTGCCGGCTTCAAGCCGTGGGAATCCATTGACTTGTTGGTATTTGCGGGGATTTCATCATTCCAGGAGGTCTTAGGTCTTGGTGCGAAATGGATTTCGTGCATCCTTAGTATGGCGTACCTTGTGCGAGGGTGCCCTCGTTTGAGTGGGTTTGACAAGACACCAGAGCTAAACAGAATGTATTTTGCGGGAAATCCATCCACTCACACCGGCTTTCAGGATGCGTGTCAGGTGCTTTCCTTGCTCCCTTTGCGCCTTGTTTCTTTTGCATCCTGTTCCTTGTATCCCAATTTTCCATCTGTAGAGAGCTCGCTATAGGCATTGTATCAATTTGTTGTGATGTCCGGGAAGGCACGCACGCATTTGTCCCAGCAGCCCCCCGATTTTGATGCAGCCCTTGTGACATTTTCAGGATGCTCAGGGATGCGGGAGGTGCCCGTTTGTTGTCTCATTGCTTGAGTTGCTTGCTTTCCCAGCTTTCTTTTTGAAGGCAGTTCTGGTGAGTCCGCCTACTTCAGCTCACATCACACGTGGAGGCTCGGTTTGTTGCCAGAGGGCTCGCAAGCGGAGTTTTTCAACTGAAACTAGTACCCTCCCACGTTGCTATGACGCAGAGTGTCCCTTGAAAAGGACATTGCTCTTCCAGGTACCCTCCCACAGGTTCCTTCCGGTTGTGGGGTACAGTTTGTACAGGGCTCCTTAAAAGATACATTTTGCCCATTTGAAACATGGTTTTTTCCGCCAAAATAAAGGGACACTGGCATTTACAAGGCAATGTTCAGGTGTATAATGCAAGGATCACTGTTGTAGAAAAGTTCGGCGTCGCTGACGTCGGCGGGCTGGTCCGATTTGGTCTCACTGGGACTTGAAGCGCCGCTTGAGGTCAATGCTGCCTTATCATCCACGAGGTGGGCTATTAGTATTCAACAATGAGTGATGTCGATTTGGTTTCCCTTTAAAACCACATCAAACAGGGGGTGCCAACTCAGAAAATGAGGAGCCACCGATAATTATATCAAAGCAGAGGCTGTCTATGTCAGGAATGAAGAATGGAACGACGCAAGGACGCAATGTGTTCCTTTGAGGGCCTTTCTTTGCTCATTTCCTCACGCCAGCGAGCCAACAGGCCGTATATTAAACGGTCAAGCAAAGGCAAAGAGGTCGAAACAGCCTCCCCCACCCTTTTTGCATGCAGGGCATGGTTCTTGATCATTCGTGCTTGAAAGAAGAGCCATGTTAGCCTTCCAACCTTCGCTGAGATCCCCTCCCCCTTCACACCTTCCGGACTTGCATCGGGATTCACTCCGAATTCCTTGTTTTTTGGTGCGCTTTGAAGTTCTCTCAGAGTTTTGCCGAGCCGCTGACGGCTTGAACACAATGACAACGGCGTCGACGACCTCACCAGCAGCAGTAGCAGCAGCAGCAACAGCAGCAGCACCACCACCACCACCACCAACAACAGCAGCAGCACCAGCAACAGCAACAACAGCAACAACGCAAACCACAACCGCAACCACAGCGGGAATGGGAACAGGAACAGCAACACCAAACGCAACGGCCATGGCAACAGCAGCATCCAAAGCCACAGCAAAGCAACAGCGACAGCAAGAACAATGCTACTTCCGCCGAAAACTAGCAAAAGATGCAAACACGAATCCAGGAATGGCAGGCATCCGAACACATAGCAAAAGTGCCGCGCAGGTGGACGTGGGCCTTCACCTTGGCTCCGCGGAGCATGGGGCTGCGCTGTGTTTGGGGAGCCTCCAGGCAAGGATCCACATGAAGGAAGCACATGGAACATGGATTGGTCATGCCACGATACCTAGGGGAACGAAGCGGGTGTTTTCGTTTTCTTTCCTCTTTTTTCTTGGGGAAGGGGGGAAGGGGAACGAAGCGGGAGTGCCTTTTTACCCCCTTTTGGGTTGGTTTCTGAAGGAAAACGGGAAAAAAAAAAACCGCCGGTTTGGGGGTCCCCGAAAACAAGACATACCCAAATGGGGCAAGACCCTAGGTGTCCTTGTCGGTCAGGTTAGATGGCTTTTTCACGGATGGGCCAAGCGGAGCTGTTTAGAGGGTGTCCTTTTTGAGGTTAGCTTGAGACCCTTACAATAAGTTGGACATACAAGAACCACATAAATAGATGGTCTGCTTCCATGCGTTTTGCTAGTCCGGCAATCATTGTGGGTGGAAACCACCTTTGATTTTTTTGCAACACCCCTCAAGGATGGACACAAATGACCAAAACGATGTCTACAGGATCCTCTGTCAAGAAATTCACACCCACAGGGGGCGACATTCATCAATATGAGTGCTGCCCGATTCGCGGAACAGAATAGCAGTGGTTCTAATCATGTACTTGTGCCATCGATTTTTCTGCTTTCGGACCAATCTATGTTCTCCCAGTCGAAAAAGCAAGGTAGGATGAACGGGGAAAGAGAACATGCAAATGACAAGCTGGATAAGGAAGATAAAAAGGACATCAAAACAGTGGGACACCTCGGGTTGAAAGCAGCAAAGATGAGGGGATAGACATAAAGTGAAATGATGAACCTGTGAATGCGTTTGTGATCCAGTTTGATAGTTCTGCCCCAGCCCCACCATGTGTCCTTTCTCGGCACTGTCACCCGGGCAAAGTTTTTGAGCTAGTTTAATTCCAGGGAGTGTAGTTCAAGTTGCATGCCATCATATTTTCCTGATTGCTTGGAAGGCTGGGTCTGGCATCTCGCTCCAAGATGTTCATGGACTTTAGTTCACTTGTTGGGTTTGGACCATTTTTGGCGGTAATCGACAAAGTTTGGTCCAACAGTGAACCTTGATTGAGCTGAACCCTGATCCAACAGTTAATGTAAGCCAAACTTTGGTCGTCCAATCTTTTTGGGGTTTGGTTACCTTTTTGTTTGGGTTTGGACCTTTGCTACTTTTCGAGTCTTTTGTTTTTTTGGTTTGGGGTTGGACCACTTTGTTTTATCGGCCGTTTGGTTGGCCCTGTTCTTTGGGCTACTTCCCACTCGTTGGGAGGCGACTTTTGCCATTCGCTCCGGCCAGGCCTGCAGCGCCCGCCCGGCGGCCGCCAGCCGGGTGAGCGCACAGCTCAGTGCCTCGGAGGCGGAGGCGAAGAATCGAGGGCATCGAAGCGGCGTTGGGCGAGACGAGTGGAGGTGCCAAATCAAAGAATAACACACCCATATGGGTATGGGTCAAAATTAAACCACCAGGAATTGGACCGCAGGTTTTGGTCCATGGTTCATTTGGGGTACCTATTTTTGACCCACACCCATATATTAAAAAGGGGTGGTGCGGGGTACCATAAAGCTGAATTTGGACGCACTAGGCGTAACTATATAGTGTTGTTCTTGATTAAACCATGTGCGGGAGGTTTCCCTTGCGTTTGGCCAAATTGAGGGCCCAGATTCCATATGGGTCAAACTTAAACCAGCAACTGGACCCCAGATGTGTTGGTCCTTGTTTGTAT
>CAUJNA010003678.1:260000-267500 GCA_963377175.1 Effrenium voratum | reverse complement strand
CTCCTTTCCGGGCTCTTTTATTTTTTTCATTGACCCAGATTTTTCGACCCAAGAGGTTGCAAGGTTACCCAGGATATTTGTTCAGATCCTGCAAGCAGCAGGCTACAAGGGAGGTCACATAAAGAGGTTGGGGGTTAGCGAAAGGTCCACGCCTCTTTTCCGTGTTCACAGAAACTGTCTGAGGCAAAAAGCTGCTCGTGAACATCGACACGGCGGTGGCCGCCGCTGGTTTCAGAAAAGAAGTCGTCTCGGATGAAAAATACGTCGGGCGCTTCCTGGGCTGATTTTCCTCTCTCTTACTTTCTGTAAAGTCTTTCCACTTCGCAGAGTTCCTGCAGGTTTCCATGTAGAGAAGCCATCCCTGCATCTCTTTTCTGCTCAACTAGTTCCCTCTTCCATGATGCACCTTGGCTTGTATTCATGCCAACCACTGCTGTTCATGTCCAATGTAAGCATCCCCAGCTCGGCTTGACCAAGCGGAGACCAATATCTACTTGGGTCATGTACAGCAGCACTGGGTGCGTGGGATGTCAAACTCTGCTCAGGTTTATCATAATCACTGCAGTCGAAGCCCGAAGCATTGCAAGGCGCAAATGTCTTGGATGTCGACCATATTCTAGTGCTGAGACGGATCACTTGTACTCAGGAGGGAGAAGCTAGACGGCAAATTTCGGAGATGATGGTTGCTGGGCCGTTTTTGGACATGAATGGCCGATGCTGAGTCCGCCTTGAAATAGATGCAGCGTGTCCAAGGCCTGAAAAAACCGAATTTCTTCGCGCCACCTTTTTGTGTTGTTTTTTTATTTGCTTGCCTTTCTTGTCCTTCTTGCGACTTGACTTGTATTTGCTCTGCCGCGACGCTTCCAACCAGTTCCGACACCTTGCAACTGACCAGCCCTTCGGACCATCTCGACAAGCTTCCTCTCGAAACCAGTGCAGGTATTGATGTGATGGTTTAGGGTTGCTCGGATAGCAATGCCTTCTGTCGCTGAAGGTTAGCCACCAATTAACATGGAGCCTGACGTTCGGGAACTGTTCGACGTTCGGGACCCGGTCCCTTTAAAAGGACAATGGCAACCAACCCAGGACCCGCCCGAAGCGTCGGTTCCTTCTGTGAGCTTCGGCACAGCCACAGAGCTGCTGTGGGAAGTTGGTTTCATTTGCGCTGACCGACACAAAGCAAGCCGATACACCCAAGAACCAAGACGTGGCTGTGCAAATTTTGACGGGGAACATGGTTGAGGCATGTATTTGTGGTTTCTACCCAAGAAACCACCCTGGCAATCCTAAGGCCCACCAAACCGTGCGCAAGTGATTCCGCTTTCCTGACATGCCAAACCGCTTTCAAAGCGTTTGCTCACGTATGTGTCTCTTATTTTTTAAAGGAACCCCCTGTTAACTTTGGGTTTTTCCTTGGGAAACCAAAAGGAACTCCGGAATCCAATTTGTTTATAGTGTCCCCAGCAGCTGCAAGCTATGGATTCTCAAACCCCAGAAATCGGCTCGTTGGGAGTAGTTTAGTGTAGCTTTCAGGGAGGGCTTCAAACGGAGATTCGGTTCCTTTCGGGGGTTCCCTTTGGGCTGTAGATATTGGCTGAGTGTGTTTTCTCAAAGACGAGCCCGTTTGGCCAAACACTTGCTGGTGCTATTGGCAGGGAAGAATGAACCCCCAAGAAAAACCATCCAACGGGTGATTTCCTGCACCACCGCCTGGGTTCATTCAACCAGATTCCCTACATATTTATGGAACCCGAATTTGTTTCGGGTTGGGTTATCTTACCTCTTAAAAACACAACTTTTCAACTTTCTGGGTAACATGGGCTATATGTCTGTAAAAGATTAACTTCCCCAGGGCTTGGAGTTTTAAGGGGTAAGTTATAAATTGGTGGCTTGAGGTGGTTTGCGCTGGTTTGAGGTGGTTTGAGGTGGTTTGAGAAGCTTTGAGGTGGTGCGTCGCAAGGAGCATTTGCTGCACGTCACCTCTGGGGCCTTCGAGGCCAAGGAGTCCGATGAGCCACCGAGGCGGGCGCGACCTGAAGCGAGTTTTTCATCCGCGTCTGCGGCCGGCGCAGCCAAGATGGCGGGCTCGTCTTTTTCTTGCGAGGCAAAACTTTGTGGCTGGGGTTTAAAGGGGTGACCAAAGTGGGGCGGTTCCCACAATTTCGCGTGAGATTTTGGTTCAATGGATAATTGTCTGAGCACATGGAAGCAGTTCAAGCATGGTTTGCACGTCGGGAGATTCACTGAGTGCATCGATGCCGCTTGTTGGGATAGGGATAGTATTACCATGACAACCATTCGTTGCTCCTCTCTCTGGAAAGTGTGATCAAAGGATCTCAAAGGTCATCAGCGAAAGACCACCAGCCACAAACCCCAACACGCAAACAGGGTCATCAAGCCTGAACCATGCGATAGCGAGAACCAGTAGCAAAACCGAAACAAACACCCCCGCCCTCTCATATGGGTTTATCTCAAAATGGAGGCCATAGTATGTTGGAAGGCCCAGTGTCCTTCTCCTCGTAAGCTCAAGGGCACTTGGGCTTGCAAACTGATCCCCTACAAAAAAATAACTTTATTTTAGTAATCTTAGTCGGTTAAATGGACACCCAACGCCTAAGCCAACAGACCCAATCTTGGCCCCCAATTTGGGGTTGTCTCCAAATAGGAAAGCCCTCCCGCCCCCCAAACAAAAAGCTACGCAGAACAACACTAGTTACAGTCACTAGTTGAACGGATGAATGCACGTCAGCGCGGAGGACGGACAGAACAAAAGGAAGCGGCCCAAGCCGCAGACAACTCTGCCAACTACAAAGGTAGAAGCCGAACAGGGGTCCCCGTAAAAGGACATGGTCTTCCAGGAACCTTTGCGCAGGTTCTACGTTTTGTTTTTTCTCCTGGAGGGTTCAGAATTTTGCTCCTTCCCTGGCCCTTCCTAGTGTGAAGTGCGACGATGCCTTGGCGACCTGGGGCATCATGGAGGAGCGGCGTTCGATTTGGTGGCCCCTGGGCGGCAAGCTTCGATGTGTCAGCTCAAGCGGTACAATCTGCTCAGATATGGTCCCAGACGGGTGGGCTGGGTGGGTGGGGTGGGTGGGGTGGGTGGGTTGGGTGGGATGTGTGGGGTGTGTGGGGTGCGTGGGGTGTGTGGGGTGGATGGGTAGGCAACCCCGCCTCCTCATTTGCTCTTTGCTCAGTTTGGGAATGTGCGCGGTTAGTCTGGAGTCTGACGATCAACGTTTGGGGGTTAACAGGCTGGGTGCCGGACCACGCTACATAGAATACTGGCGTTGCGGTACTGGGGAACACCTATTGTTTCTTCCCAGGATTCTTAGTGTCCCAACGCTAGCGGATCGCTCAGACACTTGCTCCGTCACTCAACTTGTTTGCCCTTATGTCCTTTGGTTTGACCTCAAAACCTTTATAACCGTTTGGGACGTAGCCAAAACCTGAAACTTATGTCCAGTACCTTGAAACCTTTAGCAGGGCCCAGTGCCAGTCCTTGTAGCTTTGGGGCCATGTGGCCCAGGATTTTGAGAGCCCAACAGAACAGTTGTTCCAGCGATTGCGATGTTTGCCGGCACGTGCTGGCCACAGTTTGGACTTCTTTGCATCGAACCTCTGAAACTTGGTGCGAACAGCAGGGAATGCCCCAGTGTTTTGGGAATGAACCGAAAGAAAATTCCCGAAAGGAAACCTAAGCGGGAATGGGTTTTCTCTGGGTGTCATTGCCTGCCTCATTCCCTGCCTGTCGAACCTGAAGGAAGGTTGACCAACATTCTTTGCGGTCCACGCGTGCTTCTTTCTGGTGGCAACCTCCTTTTTGGAGGCTTTAATGGGAAATCAACCCGAAAAACATCAACGCCGTTTTGGGGGGTCTGCTTAAAAAAATACACGCCCATAGACCCCACCCGCCAAAAAAAACAGCAAAAACAGGAGGCGGATGACGAGGTGACTTCTGGTCCTTTGGGAGGGGGAAAAGGAGTCCTCCAAGGCCTTGTTATGCAAGGCCAACTGGTTTTGAGCAATAAACCGGGTTGAGTCCTCGAATCCTTTGGTTTTGAAGCTCACTGGTTCATGGCTTCAAACAGTTCTTTGGTTTACGCTTGCTACAAGCGAGAAGATCCTGGCCTAAGCCTTCATGTGCCATGTTGTGGATTCCTGGTAGCTTGGGGAAGATGTTTCCTGGCCTCAGGAAGCCCAAGAAAAGAGTTATGAAGGACCGTCCCAATATGTTTCAATGGTTGCAGGCTTCCTCACTTCTGCCATGCTCCCGGATTTTGCGGGCCAAAGGGGTCAGCACGAGGCTGTTTAGCGTGGGGGGATTGAACCAGATGCAACGCTGAACGCAATGAGCTGGCTTTAGCACCAAGATGAGTAGTGGGATAGATCGAATTGGCTTCAAAGAGGCTACAAAGCCATTCCACTGTTTAGTTGCGTCTCATCCCTTCGCTTTTTTTTTTTAGTGGAAGGAGGCGCTGGACGAACGAGTAAACCTTGCTCCTAAGCCCACCTTCTCCACCTGGCAAGAAAAGCCTGTAGACAGCAGTCAGAGTTCAAGTATGTGTTTCGGCATAGGACTTAAGTGGAATACCAGGGATTGGTAAAATGGATTTAGAATGGAGCAAACATACACAACATTTTGGGGGGGGGTCCCGTTTTTGTATTGGAAGACGGTCGGCTCCCTATGCCTTTGATCACAGCTCTCAGGACAGCGCCGGCCGCTTCTGCGGGTCCTGCCACTTGGGCCCAAAGGTGATCTCAACTCGTGAAGATTCCAGTGGCGAGATCCCTCGTGGCTTGAACAAAAAAAGCCAGAGTGCAGATCATTCCCAGAAGCCGTGTTCTCAGTCTTCTAAATTGTGGTAGGAGGGAACTGCTCTGTCCATGATTCTAGGGGTTGGTTCCGAATGTCCATTCTTTTCAGCCATCGTTCTTGTCAAAAACCGGTCGCCATTTTGCCAGGGTTTTGGGTGGTTTTCTAGAAAGAAGGATCCCTGCCCTAGAAACATCATTGGCCCCAACGGGCCCCCTTGTTTCTGGCCCCCCTTGCGCCCAAACATCAAGCGGTCGGTATTTCTTGATGTGTCGACTTGGTCCTTTGTTCTTGATGGAGCCTCAATCGTGGCATGAATAGGAATCTCGTGCCACGGCACCCAGCACCTTAGGCGTCCAGGTGGCATTCGCGGAAACTATTTTGGAGGAAAGGCGATTCAGGTGCAGAAAGGAAGCTGACTTTTATGTGCGCCTCCGACACCCTGCCACTGCCGCACATCGTCCAAGGAATACATGTGCATTCTCTTTCTGGCTATGTGGTTGGATCTTCGGACTTTAACTTTTGGGGAAACAGTGGATTGTGCATTGGACCCACAACAGGTTAATTTTGTTTGCAGAGGGGTCAACAGCAACCAAGTTCTAGGGGTTCTCTTTTCGGATTGTTGACTTTTCACTTCTTCACGCATGACGGACATCTGACGGCATCAAAGCAGGGTGCCTTTATTCTGTTTTCTTTGTAGATCACCCTGTTGAGAGCCTTGCTGAGAACGATACCGACCAATGACTCACCTGAATCTGTGATACATCACGATCTTCCTGCCAATTTGTGGGTTAGTAGTGGACATCATTTCACCAGCAACTTGTGCTTCAGGAATTCTAACATCGGATCAGATTGAGATGGTCGTGTCTTTGTTTGAGGGCGCCTGTTTTTGGGTTGGCTTAAAGGGAAACCAACAGTGAAAACCGAAGCCATGTTGGGTGGTTCACATATATGAAGACATACCCAGATAGTCCCTGCTTATTCGGGCCTGATGAAACCAAACAACAGGTGTCAGCTTCGACACATTGAAAATTCGGGCAGCGCGCAAACAAATCCGAAGTGTCCATTTTCTTGGGAACCAATGTTTTGTTTGGTTTGAAGGGCAGTCACAAGGACCACACCACGTTTCATCTCTTCTTTTTTGTAGGGGTCTCCCCTAAAGGAGAAGACACCCCCATAAATCTAAACCCTGAGGTGAACCTCACCATGCTCTCAGCAAGCTCCTACGGGCCCGTGGACTTTTATCAGATCACCCTGCACCCTTCGGCGCGGGAACTCTGAGCTTTGAGTTTCAAGATCCGATGGCCAAGGTGACAGGCGGTGACTTCTGAAACCTTTTGGCTTCACTTGCCATGTTTGGCTGGTTCTGTTCATTTAAACTGGGGGCTGCAAACAACAGCTGTCACATAGGGGTGACCAATATTCCCTGAGAGGGCCGCCAGTTTTGACCATCGGTCACTTTTCCACTGTGGGAAATATCAAATTGTTTGGTTCCGCAATGGTCATCCCATGTTTACGGGACCTTTTGATCAACCACATGAAACCTTCAGGCACAGGCATGCTTCCAAATCTTCAAGCGGTCTTTGCTGCTCGGCTGTCACATGGCTGGATCGATCCCTGGAGGAGAAACCTCAGCTTAGATGTTGGTCAAGGGAAACCAACAGAGAGCCAAGCATTTGTAGACGTCCTGGCATTTTGGGACCCTCTATGTTCCCCAGACTGCCTGCATTTTCTCTGCAGCGCAAAGGCCTGCGTGCAAAAAGGTGCTGCACGGACTTCCTTTCGGCCGCTGAACTCTGACCCATCGAAAGGACCATAAGCCGGACAGGAAGTTCATCTTGTTTTGTCCTGAGGCCAAGACAGGTGACGCATCCCCACCCCTCGTGAAGAAATGGAATTGGGGGAGGGGGGTGACCGACCCATCGAGATCAATTGGTGGCTCCAGTTTCCCGCTTGTGGGGAAGACTGGGAAGACTAGATAAATGTAACCGGGGGTTCCCACCACACCCTCCCCCTTAAGGTGTGAGCGACATAGGGATTTTTGTGTTCACGTCTCCAACTTTTTCAGAATCCAAACTCGTTTGGCTGACTGCCGAGTCAGCTTTGGGTCCTCAACGTGCGGGGTTTGCTGGCAACTCGGGAGTATTGGACTTGCAAATTGCGATAATATGCGGTGAGGCCAATGCTGGCTCAGGGGTTGATTGGTTTGGGCTCATTATGTTGACTGTGGTTGGTTCAGAAACTGGAATTAATTCCCTGGAACCTTGCGCTTGCGTGACTTTGACCATGACAACTGGGATCCCAAGTAGTGGGGATCAGGGCGGATCAGGCCTCACTGCTTGGCTACCTATGCGCTGAAACTTGGTTTTTGCAAGCCACTATTGTAGATGAGCTGCACTCAAGCGCATCGTTTGATCATCATCAACTTGGACCTGCTTGATTATTTTTGTGGTCAGCCTTTGGGGTTTAGTACCGCTGGGGTAGTGGTGGCAGTTGTTTTTCTCTTTCCGCATTGTATTTGGCGGACCGTTTTTAACGACAGTGGCGGCGATGTGAAAAATGGCAACTTGGACCTGACTTTTCTCCACAGACAGAGTTGAATCCAATGTTGCGAGTGAGGGTTGTCAGGCCTCTCTTTTTGTGTGTGGTGAACCCGGGACGAAGCACTCATAACTACCTGGACCCTC
>CAUJNA010003678.1:147500-255000 GCA_963377175.1 Effrenium voratum | reverse complement strand
TTAGATCCTGTTTGCAAAACCCGGCTTGACCAACCGCACGTGCTGTGTCCGATCCGGCGGTTGGTCTTTATGTTTGTTTGTGTGCCCTCTGTGTGTGGGTTTCAGTGTTTGTGTCTCTGTGCCTTTGCCTGTTGATGTGTTACTTGTCTGCTGCTTTGTCAGTTTGCTTGTTTGCTTGGTTGCTTGCTTACACGCTTGTTTGTGTGCTTGTTCTTGCTCGCTTGCTCGCGTGCTTGCTTTGTTTAAAACAATGGAATAAAATTCTTATTATTAGTAGTATATTATTATTATTATTATCAGTATTATTATTTGTTATTATGTATTATTATTTATTATTATTATTTGTATTATTATTTATTATTATTATTGGTATTATGGTTATTATCATTATTAGTATTATTATTATTGTTATTATTATTATTATTAGTATTATTATTATTATTATTATTATTATTATTATTAATTAATTAATAATCTTTATTATTATTAGTATTATTATTATCATTATTGTTATTCATCAGTATCATTAGTATTAGTATTAGTATTATTAGTATTATTATTAGTATTATTATTATTATTATTATTATTATTATTATTATTATTATTTTTATTATTATTATTATTATTATTATTATTATTAATTATTATCATTAGTATTACCTATTATTATCATTAGTATTATTTATTATTATTATTATTTTGTTATTTTTTTATTTATTATTGTTACTATTATTATTATTATCATTATTATTATTTAATTGCGTTCCTGTCTGTCCGTCTGTTTGTTTGTTTGTCTGTCTGTCTGTTTGCTTGTTGGTTGGTTCGTTTGTCACAGGCAAGCAAGCGAGCGAGCGAGCGAGAAAGTTTACATGCAAGAAAGCAATCAAAGCAAAGCAAAGAAAGCAAACCGAGCAAAGCAAGCAAAGAACACCAGCAAGCAAGTAAGCAAGCAATCAATCAGGCGCAGAGTCTTGATTTTGATTCAGACAGCAGAGGAAGCACGCCAAGTGGATGGGAGGCCAGCGGATTGCGCAACAAACTGCAGACCACATTGATGGGTTGAAAAGGCCTGATTGATTGATCCACCTTGGAACTTGCCGAGTTTGATTCGCGCCAGGATGCCCTATCCAGGCCGGAGCTTTTGTCGTAGCTTTTGAGGTTGGACTTGAGTATGCTAGTCTGTCCGCAGTTTGAGAATGGGCAAAGGCAAACAGGTGAGTTTTGGAACAACTCTGGGACATTTGTGCTGTGTTTCCTTGAGGCGTTCACGAGGAGCTGATATATCGGCATTGACCTTTACACAACTTGGTATGTCCCTGCAGTCACCTGGAATTCTTGCCCGTTTGCGTGAACGCACCTTTCACCAAGATGTGTCACGCACAAAGTGATATTGAGCTCTGCTTGCTTTTTTGCCACCAGAGGTCTGGCCTAGCCGGTATTCAAAGCTGGTATTCATCAGGCTAAGGTCTTTGCCAGGCTAAGGTCTTTGTTTCTTTTGGAGGTTTGAACTGAAAAGAACGCACAACCGACTCACCATTTGCACGAGTTGAGTAGCAGGGCTTTGCAAATGCCAACAAAGTTTGCAGCATTGCAGGCATATTGCCGGCCATTTTTACGCGCCGTTGCCGACTTGGGTTTATATTCTTTGGACAGCGGGGTTTGGGGCAGTCTCACCACAACAAAAGCATGTCCGCCGCACAACGCCGCGCATGATTGCCGCGCAGCATTGAGCTCTAATGCTCAGAAATATATGCTAGAGCTTGTGCGCTGCAGCGAAATGTATGCACTCACACAACCTTGCAACTACATTGGCTCCGTAGGGAGGCTTCCTTATTTGCAGGGCCATTTTTTACCATCAAGCAGGCTGGCTGGTGTAAAGGCAAGACTATTCTGCTCCGTTCCCATGCCAAAAAGAAATAATACGAGCCGTATGTGAACACATTCTTGTGAGAGGCCCATGTGCATTGTTTGGGTAAGCTCGAACGATCGATCGAAGTTGTTGTATGAAGCTGGTCAACAGCAATTTGAAACTTATCCCTCATATCTTTCAAGTTTCTGAGTGGGTCAGGGCCCATGTGGCAATAATAATTGGAAGCCGGTCCGTTGTTCAGTGATTCGTGAGGACATACCACCTGAAATACCCAACTGCTGATTGCACTCGTACAACTGTCGGTCGGGTTTGAGGCAGATATGGCAGTGCTTGGTAGAATGAACTGGTCATTTTCCTTTGCAGGTTTCTCTTGAGGTACTTGGCGAAACTGCGACCGTTTCGCTAGAACGAACTGGTCATTTGCTTTGGTTTCTCCCTGAGGTAACACTTGGTGAATCCAGGTACGGCCCGAGCGCCCGAGCTCAGTTGGCCAGGTGTCGGGCTGCGGCGTTGCGTGTGGGCCGCCTGGCGCTCTGGAGCAGCGGGGTGAAGGACGAGCCCGAGGCGCCGGGGATTCCGGGATGCGAGGGGTTGGATCAGGCGGGGGGGAGGTTTGGGACCGAAGCTGGCAGCTGCAATTGGCACCTGAGATGTTCTTGAACCATTTGCCGAAATGAATTGATGTTGTAAAAACTTGTCCCCTTGTGGGTGAAGAAAAAGGGCCTCATCATCTCACTAGTGGACCAATTAATTTTCATCTTTTCTTCCAGGCGAAAAAGCGTTACATGGAGATGTTTGGAGTCTTTTGCCACCCATGGCCCAGGAAATGGAGAGCCACGAACGGGCGGAGCTACTGAGGCTATGCCCCATGAGGCGGCTGGCTGGGGGGGTTTCAGGGGTTCCATCCGCTTTTGTAGGGAATCCCAAAGCTTGGGGGGGTGAAATGTCTTTGGGAGGCGTTTTTGGTTGTATCGGATTTCCAGCCCTTGGATTGGTGGCTTGGATTTTTTGTTTGAGCCCCTGGTTCTTGTGGAGAAGGGTCAATGAAAAGGCCAACCCCAAACCCGCCAGTCGAAATCACCGACTAGACGGAAGCGTTTTTTTTTTAAAGAAAGAAGCCTGCCCTGTTTGTAGGGGAAGAGGTTTGTGAGTTTGTGATCAACCTTGAGAGACGTGGAGAGGGTCAGAAGTTTTCATGTTGGAGCTTCAATATGACGAAGACTCCCCCCTGAACAGTGCCAATCGTCATTTGGAGCCTCAGAAGGTCTGAAGTTGGGCAAGTCAGCCAGCAGACCTACGTGAGACTCTGTGTGTGAGTTTTTGTCAGGCTGCCTGAACGCAGAGGTGTCTCTTGTTGGGTGATATTTTTGCATGACCTTCGGGAATGAGGTTGCTTTGGGTGATTCCTGAAATAAAACAGCGGCGGCCAGGGCCGCGCCAAACAGAGTCTTTCAGAGGAGCTGGGACGGTTGTGGCATCTCTGCGTAGCCTCGGGTTTTCCATCCTCCAGTTCTTTCTTAGTCTACCCACCTCCAGTTCTTTCTTAGTCTAGACTCTATTCGATAGACACGCACTCCGCAAATCAACATGGAACCCCACCGGCGGTCCCGGGGAGTAGTTGGTAGCACCAACGCATCCGTTACGCTCAATTCAAAGGCTGAAAGAGCGTCAGGCGTCAGGTCACTTGGCAACTTCAGGCCGGAGAAAGGCGGCGAAATCTCGGGATCTCAGGCGACACAAATTCACAGCGCGGTAGTTTGTGAGGCAATTCGTGTGGATCCAATGTCGGTCCAAAGTGTGGAAAGTAGCTGGGCTGACAAGCTTCATGCCCGGATGTGTTTGTTGGATTCATGCCAGATCCGATCAGTGTTGACCTACATCAGGCAGGGCAATCTGCCAGGCTGCCAAATCCAAGCAAATACAAAGCCTTCCGGTGCCAGTCGCTTGTTTTTTTTGTGTGGCCCAATGTGTGGTTTTTTCCGCGGTTTTTGTTCAAGGTAAGCCGCCAGGAACACCGAGGCTTTGAGGCTGAGCCGCGTGTCTCTCGGTCCAAACCCGCGTGGCTCCGGAGGCCGGATGAGGAGGAGCCCTTCTACCGGCTGCTGAAGCTGCCAGGCGCGCGAGGTAATGGCAGTGGTGGTCAAAACCGTTTTGGGATACCATTTTGGGGTTGTCGGTGAATTCACCACCCATTTCAGAACCTATTTTAGTGGTTGGATTGAATCGGATGTTCACAGGGGGCTAATCGATTTGGATTTTGACGCATGGCCAAATGTTGGGAGCTGCCCCCAAGATGTCGCCTCAAACCCCCTGAGCTGGACGTCAGTCACCTGAGCCACGTCCTCAAAACCGATTCGGGTAGATGAAGGTTCAGGGGCAGTCCCAGCCAGAAATAGGTGCGGATATCCGCCTTCTTAATTCTTGAAGCATGGTTCTGGGTAGACCATTTTACTACCGGGTTGTGATTGTGACTCACCTGGGTTTGGACCATTTGAGAAAGGCGAGAGAAAAAAAAATGCTTCGGTGGCTGGGTTTTGGCCGGTCCACTCAATAAGTGGCAAGTGAAGCCCGTTTATGGCTTGCTTGCGGCGAAATCTGGTCTGGCAAGCCGTATCGCCAGCCTTTTGAAGGCCAAGCTCCTTTTGGGCAGATGCTTAGCTCACCAGACTTCGTCGGGTTTCTCTTGCAGGATGTCAGATAGAACTTGCCTTCCGCCAGCCCGGTCAGGAAACATCCGGCGTCTCTCTGGACTTGGAACCCAACTAAAGCCTTTTGCCTGCGAAGGTGAGTCGAAACAGTTTGGCGCAGATCAGAATGATACATTGAAGATCGTAAACCCAGTGTCTTACATTGAATGCTGAACAGACTATCTCCGCCTATTTTGAGCTGAAGTTTGGTATGTGTCAAAGTTGGGGGTTGTCACTTGGTTCCCTTAGAACCCAGATGAAAAGGGTACCCTCAACAAGCACACGCGCACACACGCACACAAGCACGCAAGCAAGCCAACCACATTGGGGTTTGTCTCCAAACAGGGGACCCCAAATATGCCGGATGTCCATTCGGTTTCCATTTCAAGCACCCCAAATTGAGTAATTACTCTCAAACAAAGGCAGACCCATTTCTTTCCGTCGTCCACCCCACATCCCCCGGCGCCCGGCGTCTCCGCGAGGCGCGGAGAAGACTTCGCCTTGGCTGGCGCTCACCTTGCAAGGCGTGTGGCAGGAGGAACCCGAGTTGGAGCGGGGTGGCTTCTCAGTATCTGCACGGAACGCATTTTGTTGTGCCTTGCCTATGTTGCTTATTTTTTGTATGTTTGTTGTTTCCCCTGTTTTGTTTTTGGTTATTTGTTTGTATGGTGTTTGTTGATTTGGGACTCCTTCTTGTTTGCCTGTGTTGTTTCTGTTTTTTTTTGCTATATTTGTTTCTTCTGTTTATGTTAAATGGGACCACCCATGTTGGGGGGGGTGCCTCTTCTGTTTCTGTTTTTTGTTGGCATGTTTATTTTTGATGTGGATTTAAATGCTACCACCCGTGTTGGGGGGAGGGGACTGTTTGTTTAAAGGGTTGGAAGCGCATAGTTGTTGGAAGTTTGAGCTATTTTTAACATCATTAAGGGAATCTAAAGGGAATCCACCCCCTTTTGCTGATTCAAGGAATAAACTTAAACCATGCAGGATGAGCCGACCCAAAAGCCTCGGCTGGCGTTGATTGGCTGAAGAAATGCAGGTTTTCAGAATTGGGTCTGTCTCAAAATTAGGAACCCTTTGGGTGCTTGGTTTCCTCGTGGTCCCTAGAAATCCAACGGTGCCCTCAATTTTGACAGACCAAAAATCAACGTGCACGGCGTACATTATATATAGAACCTGTGTGGGCTTGGCTTAGAGGCAACAGCCTTCCTTGGACTTCTTTGCACATTTTGTCGCACGTCTTCCCGAGTGACCGCATCTGAGATGTTCTTTGCATGTTCCTGAGCAGGGGGGGTCTGTTTGCCACCTTTTGTGAGAAAAAATGCGATTTCCTCAGAAAGGAATCCTTCACTACGAGGGGGTCGATCATTTTTTCCATAAGAGCTTGCAAAAAGACCCTCCCTGATCTTGAATCCAGGCCACAATCGACCTGTCTGGTCCACTATTTCCTTGCTGGTTTGATAGGCGGGGAATGAGTTGGAATCACCCCGAAAATCCCCGATTTGGTTTCCTTTGTTCGGGAATCCCTTTCGGGTTCATTCCCAAGACCCGGAAAAGGTCATTCTCTACTTCTCGCACAAAGTGTGGAAGATATTTGAGATCAGCCGAAACTCGCACGGCTTCCCGGAAGCAACAGCACTCATGGCTTCCTTTGTTCAACAGCAAGGCTTTTGGTTCTTTTGGGGGTCCGAGGCCTTTTACTTCCATTTGTCCGAGAATATGCTCTACTTGTAGTTTCCCCTCTTGGTTTTAATTGGAATCAATACCACTACTGTTTTGTATGTTTTTTTGGTTTGTTTTTCCAGGGGACTCTACCGCAAAGGGAGGTGTCCCATGCGATAGGACAGATTCCACACCATGGAGCCCTACCTGCGGGACCGGGCACCAGAGAAGCCTCCGGTCACCCGATCGATCCGCAGTGCCATGGGGCCTTTCGTCTTCGGTGCCAGATGGGAGGTGAATGAAAGGTGGGGGTCCAAAGAACGCCTTATGGTGGCAAGCTATTGTCTTTATGGCCTAATTGGTAACGGGTCTTTGGACGTTAAGTCTTTTTGGTCGAAACAGCTCGAATTTCCCGTACTGGACCCACAATTTAAACATTTGGGAGAGGGGTCAACGGCAACCAATGGTTGGCTTTGTTTTTCCAATGTCTCTTGTGGACGCCGTTTCGGCTTTGGCGTATGGGATGCACCGCGCGCCTTTTCAGCGCGATTTCTGCGTTCAAAGTTGCCGTGCGCCGCAGGATGAAACAATCACAAAAAGCATATATGAACAAAATGGCAGCGATGCGTTTGGGGTATGCAATAGAGCTGTGGCAGACATTCGTTACGCACCCCGCTACATTGCCCTATACAGTATAACAACACCTGCTGCCTCGTCACATACCCCTCATTGCATACCTTAGTTGTCAACAAAACCGCCTTGGTGGGCAACTTACCCTCTTGTTGCCGATGCATACCTTGTGAGTGATTTCCCATATTGGGTGCTGGCAGAGCAGGCTTTTTGCAGGGGCATGGTTTCGCTTGCCCTGCACGAGAAGAACAGTCGTTGCGGTTCAACTTGTTCCTACTCACATATTACGTGCATTTGTTGAAGAAGATGATGTATTTCCCCTGTTGGTTTCAAACGGAATCTATCACCACTGGATGTTGTTTTTTTCCCCAGGGGGCTCTACAGCAAATGGCGGCAGAAAAATGCGCGAACTCCCCCCAGACCGAGTCCGTTGGCTGCGGCTTGATCCGCAGGAGGGCTGCGCCGTGTTTCGCGATGCCTCGGGGGAGCACTTCCTGTGCTCACGGCGCGTGAGCGGGGGGGGGGGGGCAATTTGAGTATGGGTCAGAAGTAAACCACCGGGGAGCCGCAGGTTCTAGTCCTTGTTTCCATTTACTAGGGTTCTATTTGGGGTACCTATTTTTGACCCACACCCATTTGACAGGCAAATGACAGGTTGCGTTTGACCCTTGGAGATGTTGTTGGGTAACTTTCTCCAAATGGTTGGCATGCAAGTACCAGAGGTTGAGGTCGGCGGAGGGGTTGATGTGCAATCTCACGCCTCGATGCTTTGCGTCAAGTTGGTTTGGACCCGGCGTTTTGTTGGGGCTCCTCTGTCGACATGAACCTCCTGTCCAGTTGAAATGCAAAGTCCCAGCCTTTGGGCAGTCCATGCATGTGGTTTTTTCTTCCTTGTTGGCACTGTAGTCTTGCAAAAGCGAATCAACGGGCCGCGCTCACGAAGAGGGTTTGTTTTCATGTCACTTCCACATTCGCATAAATGCAATGCCATTCGAGCAAATGTAGATCAAGCGTTACGGGCATGCTCAAACTTTCAAGCCCATTGGGTATGGGTCGAAATTCATACCACCATGGGACTGCAGGTGTTAGTCCGTTTTCCATTTACCAGGGCAACCCATGTTGGGGTTACCAACTACTTTGGACCGCCACAGCTCATTTTTTGGGTTTTTGACGTGATGGGAGCCGCAGGTTCGGGCAGGCTTGGTCCAAGAGCTCACCCTCAGGAGAGATGCGAGGCGGAGAGCCCTGGTTGGCCTCGGGCAGGCTTTCCATGGAAACACAGATCAATCACGTTAGACATTGCGTGTATGGGACAAGGATGTTTGTGGAAACCTCAGGTTTCTGGGGGCATTCAACCAGGTCCCCCAGCTAGGTGCCCTTTGACCCCTTTTTTGGGGGAGTGTTTTTTTTATTACTATGATAGACAACAGAAAAAAGGGTACCCTTATTCCAACCTCTCTACTGGAGGACCTAGTCAAGGAAGCTTGGACCGAATCTTCATGTTGAGACACCCCCGCCCGTGTCACGGAAAACACGCTTGGTTTCACCATGTTTCACCCCTGGACCTGCGGCTGGTTGTAAACACCTCGCGAACAGAACACAGTCGAACAACGCTTTCTGGCTCAGGGTGTGTCAATCAAGGGGTCGCCAGATACAAAAAAAGAGGCAAAGAACATCTAGAATTCCATAAACTGCTAAGCTGATGCTCTTGAGATGTGAAGGTGTGATTTCTTTGAACCGCTGTCACAACAATGTGATTTGTATGGCGTGTAGGGATGGCCGCAGCAAGTGTAAACGGGGTTTGGCACCTGTGGGAAGTGAGCACGTTGTCGTGGCCGGTGTCGTTTTGCCGGGTGAAGCCAGTGGTGTTGGAAGTCCCAAGACCTTAGATAAACAAAGAAACTAGTCACTTCGGACATCAGGGCCAGCCCTTGTTCGCGCTTTTCAAAGGTGAGGCCATGCCATTGCAATCATCGCCAGCTTCCGCCTGTATTGCCTTTGGCACACTGGTGATGACTTCTGCATGAGTCTTTTTGACTCCATGCGACATCTCCGCACTGCCGCGCACTTCTTTTCGGGGTGGCTTTCTCCAAGGTCGTCCAGAGGTTTCGCATTCGTTTGCAGTTCCCGAAGTTCAAATGCGCGTATCTGGAATGCAAAGGAGGTGCCGGAACTGTCTTGCTGGAAGTGCTTGTTCCGCCCGGCACTGATTGAAGCGGGACTGGTTGCTGTAACACGTATACTGTCAAGGCCTCACCAATCCGCGCTTGGTCCTAGGGTGGGTGCTATGCAGCTAAATTGCCTCTTGATCATGGGACAATGATTTCATGTTGGAGTATGTGTCCTGAGCATGATTGGTGGCCTTTTACCAAGCCCAAAAAACGGGTGCCCGCAACAGCACACCCATTTGGCGGGTCAAACATGGGTACCCAAAATAGAACCCTGGCAAATGGAACCAAAGACTAAGTCCCCCAGCAGTGCCCTTCTCTCCCCTTTTTGGGGGTTTTGGATTCCCCTACTAAAATAGACAAAAAACGAAAAAAGACACGGTACCAACTTTTCGAGCACCTCTCAAATCTGGAGGACCTAGAAGACTAAAACCTGCGTAGCCCCAGTTGAATTTTGAGCCCACCACATTTTTCGGCCCTCGAAGTTCGAAACGCTTGGGCCTCGAACCCAGGCTTGGACCCGCAGAAGGTCAGGTTCCACGCAGATCGCAAGGCGGGAGTTCTTTTTGGCGTGTGTATCTTTAGCTTGCCCCCTACTCAAAATACCCGCCTTTTTCAGGGTAGTTTTGGGAAAGCCTGGTTTTCCATGGTAAAAACCTCCTTTTTTAGTAGAGGGTCGACATGATACCCTGAACAAAAAGTTGCGTTTTGGAGTAGGGGGTGGTTTAAACCGAAATCCAAAAGGCTTAGAGGACCCCCCAAAAAATGTCTGGTTTCTTTGACGGTTTCCCGTTAAAGCCCCTTTAAAAGACAGCCCAAAAGGAAACCTATCATTTTGGAGGTCCTTTTTGTTTGACACGTGCCCTGCTTGGAAAGCTACGAACACATACATCTCCACAATGTGCTTCAGATCAGCCCATCCCTTTAGACACACACACACACAGCACACACACACACACGCATAAAACCCCTTGCTGCATTTAAGAGTGTGTCCATCGCCCACAAACCACTAGAGCCGAAAGTGTACACACTCCTTAGTTCAGTGGCTTCAATCTTTTTCGCTCGCTGTTTTCCGGTTACATCCCCATCTTCCGGCGCCTTGCTTTCTTTCGGGAGGCGCGGACCCCCAATGTAAATCGAGTTGAAGCGCAGCCCAGGAAACGGGATCGCACCTGCTTTCATTTAAGGTCTTTTTTTTGTAGTATGTCCAATCTTCCCCTGGCTTGCACAGCATCTAACAGAAATAAGCGATTAACAACATCGACAGCCCATTGGCACTGGCCCAAGCATTGCAGCAGCACGGTTTCGACCGATGAGGCATGCCATGATCCGAGTCTTTCTGATAATTCAGTGCTGAGTCGCTCCCTTGAAAGGGATTGTCCGCCAAAAGGTCGGCGTCTACTGATTTGGGGAGGACATGCGGAACCCAAAACAGCCACCAACACCAAAAATCGCCACTCGATTTCCGCACGTTCCCTTGAGTCTAAACATTCAGGGATCAGTTTTGTAACCAAACAGTCTTGAATTTAAGTGACAGGGTGTCCGAGCCATGTCCCTTTCTGGGACCTCCAACAGTGTTGCAGTTTTACTGGTTTCCACAGGTGGTAGCAGTAAATTCAACTTTTCATTTGGAAAATCTCTTCGTGACCCTGTAAATCTATGAGTATCTATGGGTGTGTCTTTTTGTTGGTGGATCCCTCATATTGGATTTTTGTGCTCCTTATGCTTTTCTCTTTAATCCAACCAAAAAGGGTTTCCCCAAACATCAGACAGACTCCGGTGCCGCTCAGCGGGCGGCTGAGGTCTTAAGCTTGGACCTGGCCCCTACTCAACTGCTTCTGCGGCGCATGGACTTGCTGCCGCTCCGCAGGCCAGGGATGCGCGAATTCAAAAGCTGTTTGTTGCCACAGGCCCTGTGTTGCTTGGTAGCTCCCAGCCATCCGGTTCCTTAGCTTTTTGGCCTTTTAGTGTTTAGTGGCGGTTTCCATTTAACCCACTAAAAGTTAAACTTTCAGGGGATCTGATGGGATCTGAGGGCAGCCCAGGCAAAGAATTCTCGCCGAGTGAAGAGTGAGCCTCCGTGTCTTCGCGAGCGGGACATTCCGCCTCCCAAGCGTACGGGTTCACGTATCCCGTTAACGTAGCAGGGCTGAACCCAACATTTGTTCAGGTCAAGTGCAAGCATAAAAATGTCTTGCATGGTGGGTTCAGCCAAATGTGCTTTCAAGCGAAACGGAAACGTAATCGTTTTCAGAGTGCTGGGTTGTATCGAGCATGTGGTACAGTCAACCGTGAATGTAATTAGCTTTCGGCGTAGTGGGCTCAAGTTAATGTACAAATCAAGCGGGAGCCTCATTATTTGCTGCATGGTGGATTCAATCGGCCAAATACTACGCTTACGCTTGACTTGACACCATTATGCAGCAAACGATCACACCTATGTTTCACTTGAACAAACGTTTGGCTGATTCTACCATGCAGCACATAATTGTCTTCGCGTTTGACTTGCACACATATCACTGTTTGGTTGAGCCCGCCATGCAGAAATGAAAGTTATTATTATCAAATGTGTTTTGGAAATACGTGATTGAGTCCAGCATGCAGCAAAGGATCAAGCTCACGAATTGTTGTGCAATATTTGGCCAAATTGTGCTACCGAGTGGTTCCTGCAAACGTCGGACTTGCTTTTGAAGAGCTGGACGCAAATGCTGAGTAACTGGCACAAAATCTTCAGGCGACGTGTGCCCCAGCCTTGATGCTGTTTGTTTTAGTGGGTCGGGACCCACAAAAAAACGGGATCGGAGGTAAAACAAGTTCCACGTTTGTTTCTACCGGGTCGCTCGGCAACTGGGGAGGAGACGGGCTTAGATCTGGTAGGGCCAATGGGATTTTTGGCCTTACCTTGTGCTTGTGGTGGGCTTGGTGACCGCCAACCAACAGTAGGCGGTCAGCAGCCCTTGTACCTTTACATGGCAAGTTCTGGGGATTAGGCTGTGCATGGCTGCACAGCTGCCAATCCGCACCTTCATGCCATTTGCATGCCCCTGCACATGTCCCGTATAACATGTGCGAGGTCGACCTCCCTATAAACGTGTTCTTGATGGAGAAGGGGGGCGGTCATGCCTCAGTTTTATAGGACCGTTTGTGGGCCTTACAAAACGGACTAAAACAATGCCATCATCTTGTAGAGGCTACACGTGTCTTCTTTTCTCCGAGTAGTATTGGGGCCATTTTTGGGGGCCTGGTTATGTCATGTCTTAGTCACAAGGTTTAATTGGTGTGGCATTTTGTAGAGATTGGATCAAGCTTGGCTTTTCTGTTTTGTATTCTATCTATATCCTTCACATTCCTCTACATTATAATACATGGTTTGACGGGCGCTTCGCATCCTGAACTCCTTGATGAACTGACTAGAAGGACTACGAGGGATCAATGTTCTATACAGTGCTGCGATGCAGCAACATCCGCACAACATGCTGTGTTCATGGCCATTGGGTCAGGGCTCATGTCAGAGAAGAACACAGACGATAGACAGATAAGGATGCTGGGTGATGCGTGTGGGATGCTTGACACCCTGAGAGCCTTGTTGAGAGCCTCGTTGAGAGCCCTGTTGAAACTCTGTTCATCCAATTTCCCCTACAACACGGGTGTCAATTGGAACATTGGAATGGATCAGAGCTAATGCTCCCGCTACAAAAACATGTTTTTGCCAATGGCATAGATCGCGCCTCCTTTCCCGGTCGCGCGCAGTCATTTGGTAGGCAGCCCTCATACCCCCGTGATTTTGTAGACAGCCGATCCCCAAGTTTATTCTTGGAAAAGGCGGCTGTTCCAACCCCCCCTTCCGAAGTACAAGTGGCGCACCTTTGATCATTGTCTTCTACGCGGCCTTGTTCCGGGAAAGTCGAGAAATCCATTCCGACGGCCTTGAAGGCATCGAGAACAGCATCTAGAGCCAGGCAAAGCAAAGCAAGCGAACGCAGTGAATTGGAACTTCCCCCGTCGGCACTTTCAAAGTTGGATGGCTGCATATTTGCATATGTCCTGGCTGTTCTTTTGAGGGCGCCCCTTCCTGGTCGGCTTAAAGGCAAACCAACGGAACCCCGACCATTCAAGGGTCCAATTTGGTATTTGGGCACATCTCCTCTGCTTTTGCCTGAGGCTGGTGCGGAACCTTCAGGAGCTTGGGCAACTGCGGCCCAAGCGCGAGGCGGGAAGCGCTCGCTTGCTTGTCGGGTTTGGCGAATTGACACGGGGAATGGGGGAAGCCGTGGCAAGGGAGAGCTGAGGGTTGAGGAGGCAGCCAGGCGGGGGACAGGAGCCATCTCTCAGGTTTCCAGGCTTTGGCTCGAAACAAACTATGCCAAGCCAGATGCTCACTCAAGCCAAGCCAGCTCAGCAGTTTCAAGCAGCCCTTGACTCGGTTGACGTTTTGGGCCTAGAATTTGGTTCTGGCTTCGGGTTTTGGTTGGACCAGTGTCCAACTCGATGATTCGAGTTGCTACTTGGAGCGGGGGCATTGTTCTACACCGTTAGAATACATGTCACCCGTATCCAAAGAAAGAGAGGCACTTACAGTGCTACAGCTGAATCCGAAGAAAGTGGAGGTAGTCTTCACCTTGGGTTTTCAAATATGGCGACCAAACCGCAGAAACCTCGGGGGAAACCTCGGGTTTCTATGGCGGGCTGGCGCGTTCGGACGCGATTTTTCTCCGATGAAGCCAGGCCCCGCAGCCACTGAGCCGAGCACATGCCAGGGAGGCGAGGCGGGTTGAATTCCGCCCCCGAAAGGCGCCCCCGAAGTCGCGACGGGAAGGCACGGGAGGCGCCGGTCTGGCTCTGAGTTTGGGATGTTTGGAACTTAACAAATGGCCGGCAGGCATGGATCCAATGCTATCCACCATAGGGTTCATGCTCACTTTGATATTTTGTAGGCTGCAAAACCAGTAATACTCGCACCTACACACAAAACCAATACCCCAAAAAAGGTGCTCGGGGAGCGGGAAGGAAGTCTAACTTTTGTGCGCGAGGTGCACTTGGACAGATGCCTGTTGTCATGGGAGCCCAAAGAAGGTCGTGTGGGCTAACCCTCCCTTCCCTCCATGATGTTGTGCGTGTGTGCTTGCCCGCCAACGGCCCTCTGTGGCCGGTCAAACACCGATGCAGCCTGAGTCCATTGCCAAGCAGTGAAATGATCGGTTCCTCAGGTCGTCGAGATGTCATCCCGGGGATCCAGAACCATGAATGGTTCTGATTGAGGAAAGCATGACCGAGCAGTCATTGTTGAGTTTTAGGATTTTTTGCGTGCATTTCTTGAAGGTGCGAACACACGGCTGAGCATTGCGACAGACTCGGAGTGACACAAATAAGAATGATGGATTCTCGCCAGGCGGACCGCATGCCCTGTGTGTGGGCGCTCAGCTTGGGTCCTTGACGAGGGGCCTCTGCCTTGACCCTGTGGCTGATGTCCTGTAGTTTTTCCTAAGCCAAAAGGGGATGCACTAGCGCACGCGCCCCGGCTTGCTGTTTGAAACAGGGCGAGGCTCGCTTTGCTGACGCTTTCCGTGGCGACTTTTGCGAAACTACAGCAGCATCCTTTCACTGACCGTGTGCGGGGCAAATATACAACCTATGCACATCGGCTGTTTGAAGTCCTTAACATTGTTCAGAATCCAGCTTTTGATGCAGCACCAAGCCCCGTTTGTCCTATCCAAGCATTGCATGACCCCGAGTTTGGCCTAAAGCCCAGTTGTGCAATGGCATTTGTGTTCCTCTTTGCGGGTGGAATCCACCACAAAGGTGTCCCTTTTTTGATATATATATAATAATAATAATAATAATAATAATAATAATAATAATAATAATAATAATAATAATAATAATAATAATAATAATAATAATAATAATAATAATAATAATAATAATAATAATAATAATAATAATAATAATAACAATAACAATAATAATAATAATAATAATAATAATAATAATAATAATAACAATAATCATAATAATAATGATAATAATAATAATAATAATAATAATAATAATGGTGATAATATTAAAATGATAATAATAATAATAATAATAATAATAATAATAATCAACATCATAGTCATAATGATAATGATAATGATAATGATGATGATAATGATAATGATAATAATAGTAATACTAATAACAACAATAATAATAATAATAATAATGATAATACTAATAATACTACTAATAATAATGATACTAATAACAATCATAATGATAATGACAATGATAATAATAATAATAATGATAATGATAATGATAATACTAATAATAATAATAATAATAATGATAATGATAATGATCATGATACTAATAAACATAATGATACTGATAATGAAAATAATACTATTAATAATAGTACTAATAATAACAACAACTTAATTAATTAATTGCTTAATGACAATAATAATAATTGTAATGGTAATAATTAGTAATAATAATAATTAGTAATAATAAAATATATGAACAAAAACACGGGACCAGGGCCACTGCGGAAGCGTCGGGTATCTCCGGGATCACTGTCCCAAGGCACGGTGGCAGATTCTGCTTCGGGCAGATATCGAGGCGGGCGACCGAGAGGTGGCTGGGTTCGGAACAGACGCAGCCAAGGCATCAGCAAGCACACGATTGAACCGATGGTATCGATGGGGGGGGGGGCCTGCTTTTTTTCTGGGTTTGCTTTACAGCCAAACATTCGCATGCAAGTCACATCAAGACCACCGAAGCAAGATCCACATGCATGCCGCAATGAAAAATCAGGCGGGAGACACACATAAAAAGGTCGCAGCAAGGCAAATCTGATACGGCCATCCCACTTGAAAAAGACCCCCTACTCAAAATACCCGCCTTTTTCAGGGTATTTTTGGGAAAACCTGGCTTTCCATGGTACACCTCCTTTTTTAGTAGAGGGTCGACATGATACTCTGAAAAAAGTGGGGTTTTGGAGTAGGGGGTAAGTGGAAGCAATCCATCTCGACAGAATCTCGTGGTTTATCCCAGGGTTTTCTCCCACGAACATGGAACCTCGCAGGGTCCTGGACGGTTTCGCTTTTACCTTAACCCTGAAAAATCCCTTACATGGGAGGACCATTGCTTGGAAATCCACGCAAAAATATCATATGTCGGATGGACCCCACTAAACAGGAAAAGTTTTTTTTTCTGGTCGGTTGGCGAAAAGTTTTTTTTGGTGAGTCCCAGGAAGATTTCTTAGCCCCCTTCTGTCCCTTTCAACAGGAAAAGGATATGTCCTCAGGGCCCCGATCCTCAAAGGTAATCCAACCGGGGCCCCCACATATGGCGCATCATCCATATGGTCTGCTTTTTGTTGAAGGGTACCCGTTGTTTGAGGGGTTTTAAAGGGAAGCCAAAAGGAGAACCACCATGTTGCCAGGTCCGCCCTGAAAAAGGAACACACCTATTTGGATGTTCTCAGGACACCCAACGCCACCTCACAGGAATTTCATCCAAAAGCGCCGCACGCCGAAGAACAAACTGCGAAGCTCAGGTGCGGCTGGCGGAGCTGCCGGCGTGCCCCTCGTTGGTGCTGCGCTGCAGGCGGAAGCGGTTTTGTTTGGAGCTGTTTGGGTGGGTTGTCAACCAAAATGGAGCTGGAGTCTCCATGACCCGGTTTCTTTCTTTCTTTCTTAAGGTTGTTAGTTGGTGGACAATTTGGTGTTTGGAGCCATTTGGTGGGTTGTCCCAACAAAGGGACCTGGAGTCTCCAGGACCCGGGGCCCTATTTTTAGGTTGTTACCCTCCCACCAGCTAACACGGTTTGGTGCACAGACCCCTCTAAAAAAGACGACTTTCCTCTTGGAAAGGGCATTCGAGAAACTTCCATGTTTGGTGGAGGGTAGTTGGTTTAGTTGGTTTAGTTGGTTTAGTTGGTTTAGTTGGTTTAGTTGGTTTAGTTGGTTTAGTTGGTTTAGTTGGTTTAGTTGGTTTAGTTGGTTTAGTTGGTTTAGGGGTTGGGTTTCCGAATTTCACCCACCAGTTTTATTCACTTTGAGCAGGGTATCTGAGGACTGAGGTGGAATCGGAGATGCCTTTGTCTCACTTTGCAGCGACTCGACCCCAAAAAATGACCTGTTGGTTTCCCTGATGGGGTCCTGTTTTGGTGGTCATAGAAGCTTGACCTTCTAGTTCTGCATCCTTTGGGCAACTGAGTTGTGGGTGCCATGTGAAAACGCAGGGTATACTCTTTCCATAAGCTGACAGAATGGCTCAAATAACTTCCAGGATCTCCAGTGTAAAAATGTGTGTTTGCCAAACCACGGTCGCTTCCTTTGGCTTCCCTTCAAAATCGACCAGGAGTCTCCATGACTTTTAGAACATGGGGTTACCCAACAATTCAGGGGTCATGACCCTTAAAAAACAAACAACAAAAACAAGGAACAATCCAGGAGACTCCAGGCAAAGGCTGCGCTTTTTTCCTGCTTCCCCCGTGTTTTGCCAAAAACAGCAAGGGGCACATTTGTCGTCGGGTCCGATGGACAGAGTCGAGGCCATCCAAAGAGCTGGCGCGGGGCGCGGCAAAGCTGATGGTCCGCCTGGAGGACTCAGCGGGCCGCAGACCCGCAGGGTCAAAGCGGAGCCCAGCCCCTTCTCAAGCCCGTTTTTGTTGGTTATTGTTTTTTCTTCGGCTCTCGGGACCCTTCACCCAGAAAACAACAAGCAAGCACATAAACAGTCCCAACGAATCACCTCCCCCAACCAGGAAAAAGGCAGCAGTCAAACGGATCACCCCGAAATGGGTTCAGCACTCCATGCCTTTGCCAGAACTGGGCGACGTTTCGGCCCGAGCCCCGCACCTCAAAGTCTCCTTCTTGTTGCCGGCCTCTTGGACCACGAGTGACTCTGGACGAGTTGTTGCTCGAAATGGCAGAACCCCCCCCCAAAAAAAAAATGGAGGGGCGGAACACCCCAAATAGTGTTCCTTTGGATTATCTTGAACCTTCAATCAGGAGAGTTATGACCCCCGACCACCCAAAAAGCCTTTCTCTCGCAACCCTTCTGAGAACCTCTTCTAAGGCCCTTGAAGATCAAAAACATGTCCCCACCCCAACCCCTTGCAAGATCCTTGAAAGTCACACAAATGAGACCCCGCCCCCCCTGCAGCAAAGAGGACACAAAGGGATATTTGTGTGTTTTTCTCGAATTGGCAGAACCCTAAAGGCGGAACACGACCCCCGTGCCTTGCAAAGGCTGTTGCTCGCAACCCCTCTTGATTGTTTTTTGTATACACCCCCTCGCCCCTCCCCCGCCCCCGCAGGAAAAAGGGCACTGCCATCTCACTCGCCTCATCTCACCTCACTGCAGGAGCTGTCGGTGGAGCTATTAGCGGCAGAAGGCACATGGAAGGGAGCGCTGGCCCCGCCAACTTCTGTCCAGTGGCAAAGCCATTCGGGAGGGGTTGAGCCTTTCTTGGTGCCCCGACTGACAAGATCTGAACTAGAAAGGTCAAGGTTCCCGGGAATATGAAAATACTCAGAGCCAGAGTTGTTGCCAAGCCTGACTGCTTCCAAGTGCGTCTGGACGATCCCTTCAGCTTCAAAGGTGACCCTGTGTGTGCTTTTACCCGTCTCCTTCTGTTTTACTCACGTGGTGTTGGGGTCCATGAGTGTCGACGACGTGAAAACCCTACCGCAAGGTTGCGGTCAATTTCCCATGTTGTTGAACATATGGGTGAGTAGACTGAGTACAGCCAGTTTCACTTCCCATGTTCCTCATCCCCGAAGCTCACCTGAACCCCGCCCCCCCCCAACCACCCCCTTAAACCCAAAACCACCTAAACCCACTCTTGTGGATAGATGAAATCCTGCACTGCTTGGTGTTTTGTCCCAGTTGACAGGATTTCATGCATCCACACTGGCCCGAAGTGGATCCATGGTTATCACCTACTTAGTAAGGTTATAAAGTTTTAAACCAACTTCCCGTGGCCAACTATGGTTGCACACCACTTGACGCGAGCATCCATGGGTCAACCATGCATGTAAACGTGTGCAGTGGATTGTAGCGGGTTAGGTGCCCACTTCACTGGTTCTAGCGCACTGGTTTTCTCGCAGCGCAATGAACCAGGGTGAGCTGGATGGCGCAATTCCCAATCTTCATCGGGGCTGGGGGGGAGGGAGGGGGGGGGAGGGAGCCCAAATAAGCCCCAAGTAAGGCCTTATTAAGGGATTAATAAGGGCTTAATTGGGCTCCCCCCCAGCCCCCATGATATCTTGCGGGTAAGTAAAATGGGAGTGACGGAAGCAACATGGGTGTGTCATGTTCGAGGGGAACTCTGCGGCCCCCAGTGCCCTTTCTCACCCTTTTCTGGGGGAGGGTTCCCCTATTAGAAATAGACTACCGAGAAGAAACAAAAAAATAACGGGTACCAACCAAGTGCCCAAGAGGCGCCACTCCTCACCTTCTGAAGTCTCCATGGTCCATGACCCTTTCTGAAAATGGGGTCCAAGACCCCTTTTTGGGTGATGACTTTTTTTTGAATATACGCTGCCCTTAACAGAAAAGGAAGAACCCCCCCAAAAAAAACATTATGACCCACGATAAGAGGTGAATGATCACCTGAGCCTTTCTGAAAATGGGGTCCATGGCCCCTTTTTGGGTGACCCCTTGTTTTAAGGGTCAGAAGGAGACCCATCACTGCAGTGACTGCCAGGGCAGGTCCTGGCGCGCCTGGCGCTGCGGGAGCTCCGCGCGGAGCTGCGGCCTGGGGCCGGCGGGGAGAAGGACGCGGGGTGGGTGGGGGGGGTGGGGGGGGTGGGGGGAAGTCACGGAACTGGGTGGCTCTTCTTCGTTTTTGGGGATGCCCCCTCGCCCTTTTGGCTTTGTGTTTCAAAGGGAGAACCAGAGGAAAGCAGAACGGTTTGTTGAACGACCCATGGTGATGGGGTACCCCGGTTTTTAAGGGGAAATAGCAGGCACCACGTTCGTGGGCCCCCCTCCAAAAAGGGCACGCCAAATGGGGGCAGTCGGAAATGGGAGCAGAAGTGTTTTGGGAATGACCCATGGTATCACGATGTGAACTTCTTTCGCGTTCGCGGGATTCAAAAATTTCATTGAGGGGCTGTGAACATGGTCATTGCTGGGAAACATTTTACATTTTTGCTTATTGTGGTTTAGTGGGAAATCCCCACTCAACTGCTAAAATTTAAATTGTTGCTCCCCTTCCAACGTCAACCAAGTGAAAGATACTGTTTTTAATTCCCAGAGGCTCTTGGGGCTCCATACACCCGGAGGTTGGGGGTGTCAAAACCAGGTTAAAGTAGTCGAATGGGAGCCTGTGGGTTTGGTGGTAGTGGTTTCACGTGTTGCGCATTGGCTCTGCATAGGTTAGACACGGTTTCTGATAAACAAACGAAATCTCGGCGGGAACAAGCGAGGGAAAGCCCCTTGCACTAAGAAGTACCCGTTGCCAGCCTCAAAATGTGTGTGTGGAACCCCCACCGGGGTTCCAAGAATTGAGGCAGCCACGGCAATATGGGTATGGGTCAAAATTCAACCAACAGGGGACCGCAGGTTTTAGTCCATGTGTCCATTTGCCAGGGTTCCATTTGGGTACCTATTTTTGACCCACAGCCATATCAGGTGTTTCTTCAAAACGGGAATCCAGCCCATCGCCAAACGGAAACCATGGTAGGAGGTGAGCGCGATGGTGGGCAACATCATGGCCACCCACGGCTGCGAGCGCCAGATGTGGCTGCGCCAGATGAACGCAGGACCCTCTTTTTTTGTTATTATTATTTTTCTGCTTTGTGTTCCGTTGCAGGTAGCTCGAACTGCTTGGAACGCGGAAAAAAGCAATCAATTAGACAGAGGTCCGCCGTTACATGTACAAAGCCCGAACTGCTTCGAACCCGGAAAAATGAAGCAGAGAAACCGCGAAAGCCAGGAGACCAGC
The DNA here is from genome assembly GCA_963377175.1 of Effrenium voratum. Lineage (NCBI taxonomy): Eukaryota > Dinophyceae > Suessiales > Symbiodiniaceae > Effrenium > Effrenium voratum. The sequence continues at coordinate 234,036 of CAUJNA010003678.1, read as the reverse complement.
ACGTGAGCTTCAAGTACTGCCGCGGGAATCAGCTGGCGCCGGTGCCCGGAGTTTGCTAAGGGCAGGCTTCTGAGAAATCTCCCAAGTGAACCAACCAGATCCAACTGTTAGATAGCTTTGATTGTTCAACTTGCATGTCCTCATGTAGGAAACATTCAGAATGTCTCCGGTGCCTGCTTGCTGGGAACGGGAAGGGCTTGGAATCTGTTAATATATTAATATATCAATATATATATATAAATACTTATACACATATTTGCGTGCATGTGATAATATATATGTTTAAGTGTGTATGATAATATTTACAAGTGTATTAGTGGGTATCGGTCTATTGCAAATAGTTCTGTTTCACTGGAAATTGAATGCCCAACAAACATGTATTGCCCTTTCCTACCATGCACGCGAATCTTCCCACCCCAGTGCACATTTGACGCAGGCCAGAGGTCACGGGATTCCTCAGAAAAGACAGCAATGAGATGAAAACCACTGGCCTCTTCAAGCACAAAATGTCTTCGACATCGTTTGAGACAAGCCAGCTATAGCAGTTGTAAACGCGAGGGACTCTCTTGAGGCACATTGTCGAGGAATACATGAATAGGCACCTTGTCAATGGACCCTGAATCATTCGGTTTTGCCTGACTGACCCGTATGCACAGAGGTTGGTTGGCCTGGTGTTGCTTTTCCGCGGAAATGAGTGTGAATTCTAGTAGTGGACCCTGTTAGGTGGGGATTCATGTCCAACCACTCGCGAGGCTCCAACTCTGAAAATTCATTGCCAAAGCGTCCTTTCCCACCTGACAGGGGGTCCCAAGCAGTTCCCTTTCCGACCAGACAGGGGGTCCCAGGCGGACGCGTCGTTTTTCTGAGGACTTCGCCATCGAGCCCACAGCGCTGAGGCTACACTGCGCCTGGGTCGGGCGCTCGGATCGGCAAAATCTGGTCTAGAATCCAATCCAGGCCCCTCAGTAATTAGTGCCATTTTTTACCATTTTTTTTGGGCGAGGGTTCCCCTACTAAAATAGACTACAGAAAAAAGTTGGTACCAACTTATTCTATCCTCTCTACTGGAGGACCTAGCAATGGTCCAAGGCTTGCGATCGGTGCGAGACGTAGGGAATGTGGTTGAAGGAACCCTTTTGGGATTCCCGAATAAAGGAAACCACCAGTTGGATGGCTTATAGGGCTCATTCCGTTTCTCATTCCCTATCTCAGCACCAGCAAGTGTGTCTTTCAAGGGAAGCCAACACAATACACAGTTTTTCAGGATCTCCTAAGAAATGACGAGACACCCAAGGAGACTTGGGGCTTGGATTTGGAAAACATGGTCCACATGAGCTGGTTTTGGCGCAATCCCAAAGTTGAGCGCATGGGGAAAGGCTTGGTATGCGGTGAACATATCCAGTATGTCGTCTGTTGTGCAATTGGACGTGGGGACACACTAGAATTATCCAACAAAAACAGGGCTCGAGTTTTGTGTCATGTTTTACAAAAGACCGGGGCGCTCGCGATTTGTTTTGAAGAAAAATGCATACAACACAATCATCGGAAAGGCCATATGTCCCAGGGGACAGTTAGTTTTCCGCACACGTTGGACTCAGTAGTTTTCAATCAACGGACCACTTCAACAAACAACAGCGGGCCCACGATTTTGTCCAACAAACAACAAGGCTTCACAATTTGTTCCAATCAGCAGCGAACAGGGGCCTCACTTGTTGTGCTTGTTCCATGTCCTTTCCATGGGATTTGTTTGGGTAACCCCAAGTTGGTGGTTTTGGATTGGTGTGAAGTTGAACCAACATGGCACCTGTATATGGGCACAAAGACTAAAACCAGCAGTTTGCACCAGTTTGAGTTTGAGCCTATAGGTGTCCTCTTGATCGAATAGTTTGCTTAGAAATAGATGGTTTCCACTCGTTTAGATGGGCTTTATGCAATTTACCAGAGAGACCCATCTGTTTCTATTTCCAAAGGTCCACCCAGCTCCAAACCACACCCAAAACCAAAAAAACACACCCCAAAACCCAAGACAAACCACCCCCAAATAAGCCGCCACAACCTCATAGACCAACCCAAAACCCGAAACCACCCCCAAATAAGCCACCAAAACCCCATAGACCAACCCAAAACCCGAAACCGCCCCCAAACAAGCCACCAAAACCCCAGAGACCACCCCAAACCTCTCCAAACCAAACCAAACCGAGGGGCTGAGCCATTTCCTTCGGCTCAGATGCAGCCGGTGGCATCGCTGCTCTGGGGCCTCACCTGGTGGCGCCAGCAGAGCCGCCTGCAGGCCGGGGCCGAGCGGGTGGCTGGCTGGTGTTGGTACCTGTGGTCTGGTGGGTTGAAAGGATAAAATAGAAGTAATCATAATAGTATAACAATAACGATCATAATGATAATGATAATTCCAATAGTAATAACAATAATAACAACAATAATGATAATAATAGTAATAGTAGTAGTAATAATAATAAATGCCGAAACCAGTTTGAAAAGAAGACCCAGAAAAGATATGCAAAATAAGATCAAAAGCAAAGCCGCAGCCATTTTGGGAGTCAAAGTCAGTTTGGGGGCAGACCCAAAAAAGATATGCAAAGTAAGATCAAAGGGAAAGCCGAAGCCATTTTGGGAGTCGAAGTCAGTTTGGGGGCAGACCCAAAAAAGATTTGCAAAGTAAGATCAAAGGGAAAGCCGAAGCCATTTTGGGAGTCGAAGTGAGTTTGGGGGCAGACCCAAAAAAGATATGCAAAGTAAGATCAAAGGGAAAGCCGAAGCCATTTTGGGAGGGAGTCAAGTCATTTTGGGGGCAGACCCAAAAAAGATTTGCAAAGTAAGATCAAAGGGAAAGCCGAAGCCATTTTGGGAGTCGAAGTGAGTTTGGGGGCAGACCCAAAAAAGATATGCAAAGTAAGATCAAAGGGAAAGCCGAAGCCATTTTGGGAGTCAAAGTCAGTTTGGGGGCAGACCCAAAAAAGATATGCAAAGTAAGATCAAAGGGAAAGCCGAAGCCATTTTGGGATTTGGGAGTCAACGTCATTTTGGGGGCAGACCCAAAAAAGATTTGCAAAGTAAGATCAAAGGGAAAGCCGAAGCCATTTTGGGAGTCGAAGTGAGTTTGGGGGCAGACCCAAAAAAGATATGCAAAGTAAGATCAAAGGGAAAGCCGAAGCCATTTTGGGAGTCGAAGTCAGTTTGGGGACAGACCCAACAAATATTTGCAAAGTAACATCAATGGGAAAGCCGAAACCATTTTGGGAGTCGAAGTCAGTTTGGGGGCAGACCCAAAAAAGATTTGCAAAGTAAGATCAAAGGGAAGCCATTTTGGGAGTCGAAGTCAGTTTGGGGGCAGACCCAAAAAAGATTTGCAAAGCCGAAGCCATTTTGGGAGTCGAAGTGAGTGAGGGGGCAGACCCAAAAAAGATCTGCAAAGTAAGATCAAAGGAAAAGCCGAAGCCATTTTGGGAGTCGAAGTCAGTTTGGGGGCAGACCCAAAAAAGATTTGCAAAGGAAGATCAAACAAAGTGAGATCAAAGGGAAAGCCGAAGCCATTCTGGGAGTCGAAGTGAGTTTGGGGGCAGACCCCAAAAAGATTTGCAAAGGAAGATCAAAGGGAAAGCCGAAGCCATTTTGAGAGTCGAAGTGAGTGAGGGGGCAGACCCAAAAAAGATCTGCAAAGTAAGATCAAAAGGGAAAGCCGAAGCCATTTTGGGAGTCGAAGTGAGTTTGGGGGCAGACCCAAAAAAGATATGCAAAGTAAGATCAAAGGGAAAGCCGAAGCCATTTTGGGAGTCAAAGTCAGTTGTGGGGCAGACCCAAACAAGATATGCAAAGTAAGATCAAAGGGAAAGCCGAAGCCATTTTGGGAGTCGAAGTGAGTGAGGGGGCAGACCCCAAAAAGATATGCAAAGTAAGATCAAAGGGAAAGCCGAAGCCATGTTGCGAGTCGAAGTCAGTTTGGGGGCAGACCCGGAAAAGATGTGCAAAGTAAGATGAACAGGAAAGCCGAAGCCATTTTGCGCGTCGAAGTGAGTTTGAGGGCAGTCCCGGAAAAGATTTGCAAAGTAAGATCAAAGGGAAAGCCGAAGCCATGTTGGGTGGGAGTGGTCAGTTTGGGGGCAGACCCAAAAAAGATATGCAAAGTAAGATCAAAGGGAAAGCCGAAGCCATTTTGGGAGTCAAAGTCAGTTGTGGGGCAGACCCAAACAAGATATGCAAAGTAAGATCAAAGGGAAAGCCGAAGCCATTTTGGGAGTCGAAGTCAGTTTGGGGGGCACACCCAAACAAGATATGCAAAGTAAGATCAAAGGGAAAGCCGAAGCCATTTTGGGAGTCGAAGTCAGTTTGGGGGCAGACCCAAAAAAGATATGCAAAGCAAGATCGAAAAGCAAAGCCGTGGCCATTTTGGGAGTCGAAATCAGTTGTGGGGCAGACCCGGAAAAGATATGCAAAGTAAAATCAAAGGGAAAGCCGAAGCCATTTTGGGAGTCGAAGTCAGTGCGGGGGCAGACCCAATTCAGATATGCAAAGTAAGATCAAAATGGAAAGCCGAAGCCATTTTGAGGGTTTCCCCCTAGAAAAGATAAGAGACGAAGTGGGCTCCAGTTTGCAGCAAGGTACTATCCTAACATCCACTTAGAACCGAGCTAGGGTCAGCCACAGTACACGGTTTGTCGAATGCCCGTGGGTTTATGCTGTTTCGGCAAACAATTGTTAACGGGAACGAACAGTTTGCACTCAGTGAGAACATAGTGGTCTTGCCTTCGTTTTTTAGCCACAACCCAATAAAGTACCCCGAATTTAAAGCTACATACCCGGATTTCCCTAACTGCTTTCCGAAGCAACAAGGGGATGGATACTTGAACTATGTTCGCCACATGCCCATTCAACGGAAGGAGTCAGATAGCCATGGCAGACTCAAGGCAGCCGCCGCAAGCTGGAGGTTCTCAAGCAGTCAGAGCAAATATGAGCCACGATGAAAACCGATTCGGGTAGATGAAGGTTAGTAAGGGACAATGCCAACCATAAATAGCTGCGGATATCCGCCTTCTTAATTCTTTACATGGTTCTGGGTAGACCATCTTAATACCGGGTTTTGATTATGACTCATAGGTCGCCTTTCTTGTTTTGTTTAGTTTTGTTTTTTTGTCTGAATATAGTTATTTTATTTTTGTTGCTCCCCTGCCTGTGGGTCTTCAGATTGTAGACGGCTTGAGCCCATGTTCCTGAAAGGGCTTCCACGTAAAGCTCGCAAAACACCAAGCTTCCATATGAATTCCTGAGGCCCAAATGAGACACCATACAATGAGGACCTTACCGGGGAGAACGTACTATTCATTGGAAGTGGGGGGGGGGAGATCAGGGCGTTTTCACGCAATCCCACCAAGGGTCCTGGTATGCTACTCTCCCAGACTCGCAAATTTGGCCAGGCTCTTGTACCAGGCTCATGCCTTCTGACGCCACAACTGCTGTAGCAGGGCCTGGAATTCCTGGTCTCACCCCCTGAGTCATGGACTCGAGTCATTTTTTGGGGAAGACCCGTGTTGGTGGTCAACAGTCTGGAGAGCTTCTTTTTTGGGGGGCCATCTATCTTGACTGCTATTGGGTTGGATCTTTAGACCTTAGCGTTTTTGTTGAAATCAAGCTGGGTTTTCCACTAACCCCCCGAAAAAGTTTAAAACAAATGCAGGGCTCCTTAAAAGATACAGTTTGCAACCATGTTGCTTTTTCCACAAAAATCAAGGGACACCACCATTGACAAGTTGCACTGTTCAGGTGTTTCTATTGTAAGGATCCCTGTTTTTGCAGGGGGGTCAACAGCAGCGACCAAGCTGGATCAGAAGTCGAGTTTGCACGTCGCTTGCAGCCTGCAAGGAGCCGGAGCCGGAGATGGGTCTCGGCCTGGTGCCGGTGGTGCCAAAGGCGTCACGAGCGACTGGGTGGAGGGGTGGAGGGGTGGAGGGGTGGAGGGGTGGAGGGGTGGAAGGAAGGCACTTTTTTCCGGCGGCTTGGGGATGCTCTGCCATGTCTCTCGCGGTAAATGGGAGATTCCTGTGATTTTTGTGGTTGTTGCCCTTGTTGTTTGTCTGGGGGGAGGGGGGGTCCCAGTTGTTTAACGAAAACAAGGAGTACATCCTAGGTTCACAAAATTTATGGTTTAACCTTGGCCAAGTGCAAGAGGCCTGGCTTTTGACGCGATGTGTGGAATAAGCCTGAATTCTTTGGTGCATGTTGCTTGGATGTTAGAACTTTGACTTTTTGCCAACTAAGGGGTTTTCATGGGTTTTCCATTAAACCACTAAAAGTTAAGCTCTCAGGAGCAGACAGCAACGGAGATATGTTTGGCTCCGCATGGATCACAGAAGGATCTCCGTGACAGGCGTTTCTTTTTTCCTGGCGCGATCCCGCACAACTAGGTCCCCCAGTAGTGCCCTTTTACCGTTTCTTTTTTGGGGGGAGAATTCCCCTACTAAACTAGACTCCAATTAAAACACATAAAAAAGAAATCGGGTACCCTGATTCTAACCTCTCCCTGATTCTAACCTCTCCCTGGACCTAGACAACAAACGGACTTTTGTTCAGATCTCGCCACCTGGCCGAAGATGAGCTCCCTGTCGAAGTGGCCAGGTGGAGGTGGCCTCTGATGTCGTGAGCCCCACAGCCACTGGGGAGGAGCAAAGGGGCAGAGGGATGTTCCGTGTGTGGCTTAACCAAAGGGATCCCATTTTGGTTGGTAGGTACACCAACCACCGTAGTCGTTTTATAGTGGGGATTGGGATGTTCACGGGTACGGGGTTTTGACCCATGGCCATATAATGCAAAGCTTGGGTCCTTCTCAGATTACTTCAAGAGATTCCGCCGCAGTCCTTTTTCTGAAAGGTGTCCCTAGATTGTTTTAAGGGCGTGAGGTCTGTTGAAATCTTCAGCTTTCCATCTTTCAGTTGGGAGATGTCAAGAGTTTACCTCGGTCGTCTCAAATGACCTTGACATGCAGGGCATGAATACGGGATTGGTCATGAGTCCCGGGCGTTGGGTGTCAGGGATTGCTATTCCGGCCTTTCGCGCAAGCCAGGATGCCTCCAAATACATGGAACCCCAAAATGCTTGTTTTTTCCTCAGTTTCATTTTGGTCCACCCACAAAAGGACAAGTCTTGGTCTTAGAGCTTCCTTTGGGTTGGCAACCAAAAGGTCAGGATTGAACCTCGATCCCAACCCGGCATCACTTCCAACCCACAGGCTTGCCCCAGACCCGAGGTTAAGAGTGTTTGCGCAGTTTCCACGTCCAGCAATTGCCGCAAACGAGAATGCCAAAAAGGGTACAGAGCGGACCACCCACCATCGGCGCCGGGCCCCGATTACAGACGAGCTTCCGCTAAAATAGATCGGTTTCACGTCCATTTGGAGCATTTCCAGCGGAAGAAATTCGCCACCGGACCTCCATAGAGGCTTCAAAAATCAAAGACGTGGCAGGTGGGCAGTAGAATTTGATCTGTACCTTCCCCACTCTTTTCAGGCATGGTCGAAACTCGTCCATCAAACCCCTCTCTCAACAACAAATCCAACTCTTTCTCCCTCAGCTTGCGGCCAGTGAAGGGAGGTCGTGCCATTTTTGTGCCTGGTTTTTAGGGTTCCCAAACATTCCCCAGAAAAAGTGCAATGGGATCACCACATTCCCGACATACCCTTCTTGGAAGGCTTCGCCCAAATTCTCCTGCTGGGGCAACGGGTTTAACCAACAAAGCGACGCTTCAGAGGCTCCAACAGGTTCCGATTTTTTGTGGGGCAATGGGTTTCCAGGCTGGGTAGAAATCGCTGGGTGGAAATCGCAGGATGTCACATCGCAGGATACAGCGCTGCAGCCCTGGCACGGCACCGTTTGGCTACTGCCCTGGGAGCCCGTGGGGGAGCAGGCAGCGGATTTCTTCGGAACGCGGATTTCTGGTCGACGCCAAGGGTCAGTGTAGATCCATGGAATTCTGCCATTTAATTGAAGAATCAGTGTCTTTTCTTTTCTTTTTTTTGGAATCTAGATCGATACTAGAGATACTGTATTTGTTCCAGGGGACTTAACTTGGTGGTTCCCAGCCATCCCAATGGAATTCTGGCTTTTTAGTGTTTAGTGGGGTTTCCATTTAACCCACAAGTTCAACTTATAGCAGGGGATCTGAAAACGGACAGCCCAGTGCAAATGGAGGCAGAAGAGGATGTCGCGGGTCAAAGCCTCTTGCCTCAGCAGCGCTCCTTAAAAGATACATGTTGCAACCATTTGAAACATGTTGCTTTTTCCACCAAAATAAAGAACTGATAACCACCATTTACAAGTTGCAATGTTCAGGTGTATAATGTAAGCATGGTTGTTGTTGGGAGACATTTTACATTTTTGCTTATTGTGATTTGGTGGGAAATCCCCACTTACCTGCTAAATTTTATGTTTTTGCTCCCCTTCCATCGTCAACCATGTAAGGATCCCTGCTCAGATTGGCTGATTCCCCGTGAGAAAGACTCTCAGATCTCAGATCAGGCGCCCGCGGGTGCCCGGGTGGCGCTGCAGATCCCAGCAGATGGCACGTTGTGGGCGCGGAGGCAGGGGGAAGGTGAAGACGTTTGAATGTGGCTGTGGGTCAAAAATATGTACCCAAAAGGAACCCTGGAACCCTGGTAAATGGAAACATGAACTAAAATCTGTTTTGTTTGGTGATTTAATATTGACCCACACCTATCAAAGGGTGGTCATTCCCCCGCTAGGGCAAGGCATATCCCATTTTGGGTATGGGTGAAAGTGCAATCAGGAATTGGACAGCAGGTGTTGGTCCTTTATTTGAGCCATAATCAACACCCGGGTAAATAAAGGTTAGTAAGGGACAATCCCAGCCATACAAATAGCTGCGGATATCCGCCTTCTTAATTCTTGAAGCATGGTTCTGGGTCAACCATTTTAAGACCGGATCTTGAGCAAGTGACTTTGGGTATGGGTCAAAGTTCAAGGACTTGGACAGCAGGTGGCCCTTTCCATCTACCAGGGCCGCAGAAGTGGAGCGCAACCAGGGTCAAGGCAGAAACATGGCATACGCCCTTCAGCCTCTGAGCATTTGAAGCTCGGTGCGATAAGGGAATGACAACGAGTCTGGGTTTTTGGGAAACCGGAAGGGCATGCCCTCAAAAGGAAGCCAGAGGAAATGGTTTGTAAGGGTCATTCCCTCATTTGACTCATTCCATGCTGAGAACCAGCAAGGAAACTTGACGCCGGATTGTGGATTGTCAGTTCTGACTTGCCCACTGGCTTCGCTTAAAGAGCAATCTAGATTTGCCGCTGACGGGCCACATTCCAGGAAGGCAGTTTTGCCAAGTCAGGTGGCGGCAACCTTGTTTTGTCAATAGTGAACTACTAGTATGGATGGGGTTTCCACCAGACATTCAAGGAGTCAAGTTTGGCACGTGCAGAACATCTGGTTGGATTCCCGCCAGCGCTTGTCTAGGTGAAGAGGGTGAGCGATTTGCTCAGAAGTCCACATGCGGCACGGATCTTGTTTTGTTTTAGATTAAAACCTAGATGTTGTTGTATTGGTAGATAATTTTTTTGTTGTGCCCTCATTGTTGCACAGGGCTTTCGACAGCTTCCATGGCCAGATGCTTTCGGCATGCAAAGTCCTTCGCCCTCTCACCGATCGGTTGATGATGGTTGATGCAAGGCTTGGAAGCGGATGTGAGTTGTGAGAGAGATGAGGATGGGAATGAGGATGGGACTGAACGGACATACCGAAAACGTGGTTTTCACATTTCATCTACCTGGACTCTCCATTGCCCTTGGAAAATGGGGTCAGTACCCAAAATAAAAAGGGGTCATGACCCCATTTCTAAAGGGGCATGGAGACTACACAGGTACAGACCTCTTGTTGGTCGATTTTCCGTGAGACAACGGATGTGAATTTCGGGCAGGTGCGCACATGCACTAGGGCAGGTTCAGCAATGACTCAAGGCACAAATTTGGCAAACCTATAGGAAGTGAAGCACTGGTTGGAAAACATGTCTGTCAACCAGGGTCAACATGTTCCTCTTTGGAGGCTTCAAGCGTGTATTTCCTCCGTGGGAGTTGAAGCTTGCGACTCGTGATCTGCAAGGAAGGCCAGTTAAAAATGGTTCGGCTTTCTTGAGAGGGTGCACATGTTCCCAAGTGGTACTGTAGCTTGCCAATGAAAGCGATGTGGGCACCAGAAGCAAAAGGAAGTGGGGTTGCGGGCCCCTACTTGCACGGACGGGCAGGCAGTCGACTGCCTGGTTGCCTCTCAACAACAACTCTGCCCGGGACTCGATTCATCTCGTTTGGACTCGGACTCGTTTCAGATAAGGAGGCGTTTCCTTTTCCAAGGAACCCCACAAAAATGGTTTCTTTTTCCCTTTTGATTTCCCTGCACAGACCAAACGCGGGGGTAGCAACCAGGCCCAGATGCACCGATGTGCGAATCGACTTTCTGAGGGCTGGGTTCTGTTTGTACCGATCGCAAGCCAAAGTGACCCGCACGCTTGAATCCAACGGCCCGTTCCAAAGCACATGTGTGAAACTACTGCACAGATTGAGCCGCTGGGAATGAAGTTGCTGACACGCTCGGCCTGAGATAGAATCATGGATTGGGACTCCCATCGTTGCTGGGATAGAACCGCATGCAACTGTCAGCGTTGAAATCTCTGTGGCAAGAATAAAAACGATTGAGACAGAGGTTGGCAAAAACATTGTCGCGTTCTCGATGCAGACAAGCTAATTTGGGGTTTGAACCATTTGCCTGCGTGATGTTTCCATTCCGCCCCCCTACGTTTTGCCCATCCTTGGCTATTGCTTAGAGTATCTGGTCGGCAAGGTTGAGCGGGGATGCAGGAATGTGTTTCCTCCCGTTTGAAGCAAAGTCAGTGCTCTTTCCTCACTCATTTAGACAAGCTTTCTCAAAGGTTCGGCTTTGCTTTGCCAGCCAAAAAGAAGTGGTCCCTGTCACGCAGTCGCCGTTGCAGTTCTTGCTCTATGGCCCGCATTCAGCGGATGTCACCCTGGCTGCTGGAGGGTTAAGCCTCCGGTCAAAGCACTGTTTTTGTGCTCGCAGGCTTGCGGAAAAACTTGCGAGATTGAGCAACACCGGCGAGCATGATCTCCTTGACCCCAAAAAACGTTTGTCGAGGAACATGCTTGTGGCAGACTTCTTTTGAGTATATATGCGCCTCGAGCTGTTTGTTCGCCTTTGCCTTCGCGGGAGCCAACTGCCCAGTCTCTGCAGAGACACCCGGTGAGGTGCGGTGTTGACACCACGTCATGTCCCAAGTGCTCGGCAGGGTTTGTATGGATTGTTCCTGGTAGCATTTGGCAGCGATTTATGCGTCAAAGTGGGCGAACCCCCTAAAATGGGTGGGCTGCCTTTGGTTTCCACTGCCATCAACCCAACAAAGCGTACCCTCCACAAGACAGAGACCAACCCTCCAACATATCCCCATATCCCCATATCCCATATCCCGTATCCCAGAACAAACCTTCCATTCTCCCACATCCCAATCAACCCTCCGAAAGACACGTTGACGGAAACATGCGTCAGGTCACCACCAACTACCGGCACTTCTCCACGCAGATCTTCCCTCATGGCCTGTGTTGTACAGGCGCGGGGCGTGTTTTGCGGCCCGGGGGTAGCGACTCACGGGAGGACACCTGAAACGGGGGTCACTGGATTCCCCAAATCAAAGGTTAGTCAATTCACTGGTGGTTTCGACTCGACTGACATTTTACAACACTCTTGAAGGTCCTTAAGAGGAAATGCAGGGATCCCTGTCCAACTGGCGATAAAATGAGTAGCAGCCCTGTTAGATTCCACGCATTCTTCGTTCCAGCTGTTGAATTCTCGACTCTCCGAGTTCGCTTTCCTCCGTTCAGCGCCAGTTCCTGCGAGTTCGAACGCCCGCGCGAGCTCGCCTCCAGGCGCGGAGTTTTCGGAGGGCAGCCGCTGCTGCGTCGCCTTCGACGCCGAGGAGGACAAGGACGCCGTGGTGAGGCGCGATGCGCTCGCTCCATTCGTCGGTCGGCCGCACGGGAGGGCAGCGGAAAGGCAGCCACTTGCTGCCAGTTGGGCTTGGCTTGCAAGGGAGCCGATAGAAAGCTAGGGAGCTGAGGGTATCCAAGTTCGCTAGGAGCTACCAGGAGTCTGTACGGGCATGGTATGCATGTATGCGTTGTTTGTTTCGTTTTTCAGTTTTCTTCAGAAGATGGTTTTGTAATGGCCACTGGAGGTCTGGGTTGGGGCCGTGATAAGCCTGATCTTTCAGCGCAGGTTTTTCCCGGCGCTCAGGACGATCTCCGGGAAATTCTGTGAATGCAAGATGGGGGGAAGCAATATGCTCAACACCGAATTGGATCCGAGCAACTGTTTGCGTCATAGAGAGCATGTATCCTACTTGATGCATGCTGCATACCTTTGGTCCGCCAGGGCGTTTGGTGGTCCTAGACTCATGAAGATGGCACTTGCATCCTGTTCAGAAGACTTACGCGCACCGTGGAACTTGCCATTCAGCCCTGGAAGACGAGTTTACCTGCAAAGCAGTCCTATCATATTCCATTTCGCATGCAGGGCAGCTTTTAAGTGGATGGAGCTTGATGGATCCCAGACAAATCCGGGGAGGCCAACCTTCCACCCTAAACAAGGATGGCACACCTGCAGATTGAGGTTGGGTGCTGGCGCCGGGCTCGGCAGACCCCTACTTTTCCTGGGATCACGGTGATGCCAGAGGGCATGTTAGCTAACTTGGTTCGACATGTGTGGCTCAAAGGAAGTTGAGGAGAACCCCAAGCCCTTGGTTCCAATGCGAGTAGGCGGCTGCTCAACAAAATGCAAGCCGACGTTTTTCACCTTAATTGGAACCAAGGACGGAATTCTGCGCTTTGCCCTGGCTCTTTAACTTTTTGCCATGCCAAGGTTGGCTTTACCTGTTAGGGTGTGTATCAAAATAGAGGGACCCCAAATATGACTAGTTTGTTGTTTGCTTTCCCTTGACCCTTTAAAGAGGACACACCTATGGGCAAGGAACCATTTGCCCAGATCCATGCCAGGATCTTTGCGGCGCTACACTTTCAGCTGGGGCCTTGGAGTTGAACGTGAAAGAGGTCCCAACTTTTTGCAGTCAACATTCCAACTTCACGGGGTGAATTGCACCCCAAAAATGAGGTTGGGCGAATTCCCCTCGTTTTATGGGTAGTGTGACTGGCCTGCATTTAAGAAGCTTACGGTCTTACAAGCATGTTGTTTGCAAAGAACATCTGCAAATGTTTGTGTAAAGTCAAGGTAACAATGATGAATAAGTCGTAATGAGCAGGCGTTGATGTTCGTGTAAAATCACGGTAGCAAGGCTGTAAAAGTCATAGGATCATGTATTGATGTTTGTGTACAACTGGTGAACATGATGAACATGCGCTGATGTTCATGTAAATTTGCAGAGACAAAACATCAGTAATATGTGACAGTGTTTGTGAAATCATGGGAAAACAACGGGTTCATGCTCATTTTGAGCCAATGTACCTTGCTTCTACAAGTTGTCAAACAAACGTGGTGATGTGAGTTTGTTTGTGGTGCTCAGGGGAAGCCTGTGGTGGACAGGGGGCAACACCTTGTGCACAGGCTGGCGGAAGTCAAACTCAGCTACAGCGCCTGTCTCGTCGTCCAAGCCAGTTCTTCCTAGACAGGCGTCAGCGATCTCATGGCAGGTTTGCCAGCGCCTCCCTCCTCCTTTACCAAGGTGAGCACGGTCCTCCTCCCTGCAGGCAGACAGGCGCCAGCGATCTCAACGCAACGCGAAGCTAAGGCTGGCCAAGCTTCGACTTGCTTAGCCCTGTTACCCTGATTTTTCAGGTGACTGTTTTGTCAGTTCGTTTGCTCATGACTTGTTCAGCATGGCTACCCCTTAGCTGAAAGAATTTTCCTGCGCATCACAGTTTACTCCTTTGCACTACAAGAATCCCACCTGTGCACCGCAATTTTCCCCAGTACGCTCCCCCTTTGCCACCTTGACACAAGTATTTCCAACGCCGCATACCGCAGTTTCCCCCTTTGCGCCACAAGAACCTTGTATACTGCAGATTTCTCCCTTTGCACCAAAAGAATCCCGCGTGTCTGCTGCAGTTTTCCTCCTTTTTGCACCACAAGAATTTCCCACGCATACTTCCCCCCTTTGCACCACCAAAAAATCGTCTAGTTCTCCCCATTTGCGCCACAAGAGTTCTTCCTGTGTACAGCAGTCAGCAGTTTCCCCCTTTCCCCCTTTGCACCACAAGAATTGCCCTTGTATACAGCAGGCTTTGTTTGTTCTTTGCACCAGTCTACTGCAGTTTTCCCGTTTTGCACCACAAGAATTCCGCAGATTTACTGCAGCTTTCTGCTTTGCAAGACAATAATTGCCCCTGTATACTGCAGCTTTCCCTCTTCCCATGAGAATTCTCCTACCACAGATTCCCCCTATGCACCACAAGAATCGCGGCTACTGCAGTTTTCTGCCCGCGCACTGCTGCCATGGCAGCGTTCTGCATACTGTGCGGCAAGTCGCCAGAGACGCCATTCGCCCCACGCAGCATGTGGCCGCACAGATCACGTTTACCACAGCCTTTGCTATCGCCACGCTCGCCGACACTCAGCTTAACTGACTTGATACTCTGAAATACTGCAGCAGCCTCAGCTTTGCACCTGCCCGATAGCGCCTGTCTGCACTGCACTCTGCGCACAAGCTAGAAGGCCCTAGCCGTGATTTTTGCAAGTTGGCCGACTGAAAGGATCACCGTGCATGGGGCCGCAACTTCTGGGCCAATCAGCGCTTTGAAGGCTCTGGCCATGTCAAATATTTTGCGCTTTACAATCATCTAAAGCCACACGGCTGAGACTCAGGTGGAACAACACACAGGACTACCCGGCCGCGGCCGTCACGGAGTTTACACGCGGCCGTCACACGAGCTCGGCGCCAAGTTTACACTGGCAGTGCTTCAGCAGTGGACTTAAGAGCCCCTCACACCTGCAGGGTTGACTCGTTGACTCAGGCGATCAAAGTGTCATCCACGACGCGCGCTCCCGCCTGAGCGACCCCGATACGTGGCACGCTCGTCGCCGCGGGGCCTTTTTGCGGAGACGCAGCGCCAGGCGACACCGATGATGATGACACCATAGCAAGTCACATGTTCATGTAATCACGCACTGGTCCTATAATAAGGGCTTGAGCTCTCATTTGACCTTGTGGCGCTGAAGCTCGGCAGGTGGCCGGCCACGGGCTTCGCGGACCTGCTGCTGAGCACGCTGCTCCTCCCAGCCTTGATGGATTGACGGATGATTATTAAACGGCTGCTGAGCGGCCGCAGTGCGTTTGTCTGAGCTGCAGCAAGGGCTTTCACCGCGCGGTGGTCTGCTCTGTGGTGGTGGCAAGCGCAGCGAGGTCAGCGTGCGTGCACGTGCCCCCTTTGCAGAAATCCTTGCGTGCGTCTGCAACAAAGCGGTGCGAGTGCTGACTCCGAGCATTCAACGGCCTTCCTGGCGGAGTTGAGATCAGCGCCGGCAGAGGTACTCTTGCATGGCGAGAGATCGACATGATGGTTGTGATTGAGTCTTTTTGTGATGAAGTCTGTTCTGACACTGAGGCCCTCATCGACTGCCTTGCAGCCATCGCCTGTCTGCGGGCCCGTCTGCTGCAGGCTCACGTCCCTTGGCCCTGAAGCTTCTGGCAGCATTCAGAGCCGCGTCCGCCTGAGCCTGCTGAGCCGAGAGTCCAGCAGTTTGTAGCCCAGCCTGTCCGTTAAAGTGTTCCGTCCTGTTGCAGCTGATTGTCGAGGGCGGACGATCCCCTGGTTATGCGCTACATCACTGCCAGCCGATGCACAGGAGAATTCTTTCAGCTAAGGGGCCTACTAAGGGGTAGCTATGCTGAACAAGTCACGAGCAAACGAACTGATGAAACTGTAACTGTCACCTGAAAAATCAGGGTAACAGGGCTAAGCAAGTCGAAGCTTGGCCAGCCTTAGCTTCGCGTTGCGTTGAGATCGCTGGCGCCTGTCTGCCTGCAGGGAGGAGGACCGTGCTCACCTTGGTAAAGGAGGAGAGAGGCGCTGGCAAACCTGCCATGAGATCGCTGACGCCTGTCTAGGAAGAACTGGCTTGGACGACGAGACAGGCGCTGTAGCTGAGTTTGACTTCCGCCAGCCTGTGCACAAGGTGTTGCCCCCTGTCCACCACAGGCTTCCCCTGAGCACCACAAACAAACTCACATCACCACGTTTGTTTGACAACTTGTAGAAGCAAGGTACATTGGCTCAAAATGAGCATGAACCCGTTGTTTTCCCATGATTTCACAAACACTGTCACATATTACTGATGTTTTGTCTCTGCAAATTTACATGAACATCAGCGCATATTTATCATTTGCACCAGTTGTGCACAAATATCATTACATGCTCCTTACGACTTTTGCAGCCTTGCTACCGTGATTTTACACGAACATCAACGCCTGCTCATTACGACTTATTCATCATTGTTACCTTGATTTTACACGAACATGTGCAGATGTTCTTTGCACAAATCATGCTTGTAAGACCGTAAGCTTGTTAAATGCAGGCCAGGTGAGGGTCCAGGTAGCAATAAATTGTTGGTTTATGTTGATTGAAATATGTTGTTGTGCCTTGTTGGTTTTTTGTTTTTTAGTTTTAATGGGGGGCTGTAGAGAATAATTTGCGGTTACACCATAGCAGGGATTGACGGGGAAGGTTCATGGCTTGCGCATAGTGGCGCTATGTGCCAGTAGATTGGAAACAGTTTGTCTGCTGACCTAGCAACGGGCTGAAGCAATAGGGCCAGTCCAATGTTCATCATGGTCATTGTTGGGAAACATGTTACATTTTTGCTTTTTGTGGTTTAGTGGTGGAAATCCAACCACTCAACTGCTAAAAATTAGATTTTTGCCCCCCTTCCAACGTCAACCAAGCTGAGGGGATGTTGCATAAGCCCCCGTGCCCGTCAGACCGCGGCACAAGAAAGGTGAGGCACGATCCAGTTCCCGGAAGACGCCCATAGCGAAGGCTCAGCCTGGCTGAGAGGCGAAGGGCTCTAAGGTGTAAGCGGTTTCTAGGTGAATTTGTAGCGACCTCACACGACCGAATTCACCTGAAATGGTTGGGGAGCTGGTTGGGGAAATGGTGGTTTATGTGGAAAGCTCTTCCCCCAACCACCAAATTTTAAGGTGGGTGAAATAAGATTAACTCACCCAGATGCAGAGCGGTCCGAAAGGAACAGGGTCCAGATCGGTTGCTCCCCCGAAACCTTCGATTTCTGAGCTGCACCTCAACCTGGCAAGCCTTGCACAAAGTTGGCTCGACGAACCCTGAGATAGCGGGTTCTGTGAAGGTGCTGCTCGGAGCAAGGGGGGCTCGGAGGGGGGGGGTCTACGAAGTTCTGTGTCCTCGTGTGACATCTCATGTGACGGACCCCAAAACCCACCGCAAGCCTGGCACCGGCAGAAAACGACATGCTCCACTTTGGGTTTGCTGGACGAGAAGCCAAAAAGAGCCAACCATCTGGATGGGGTTCCACCTGCGGTGTAGGTCCTGTGCTTGGTTGCTTGTTTCAGTTTTTGGACATATTGCAAAGCTGCGGACCGCCGTCAGACCGGCTCAGGCGAGTCCGCAAGAGTTCGCCCCCGGTCATCTCGGTGCCTGCCTCCTCCATCACCACGAGGGCACCCAGGTTGGGATGTTGGGGGCGGTTGCTGTAACCTCTTTCCCAAAACTGACAAGGCTACAGTGTGAACGTGCTGTCAAACTGCAACTTAGAAAGCAGACCCATTTTTATGGCACGGTGGGCTCAGTTGTTGTTTCTTGGTAAGAAGGCAAGGACGAGGGCGGCAGACACATGCTGGACATGACTGCGATTTCCGGGCGATTGCGTTGCTGAAGCGGGAGTGTGACATGCAGCGGCAACCAAACCAGCCGTTTGCAAGGCCCAGCATGCCAACCGCGCCAGGTCCTCATTGGCGAACACCAGTGCCCGAGTGTTCCAGAGGCCGATTTCTGGTTGAGGATGGTCCACGCCGACGCTGGTATCGCGAAAATCATTATTTTCCACATGCCATTCGTAGTTAGTGGGCAGGGCTATTGCTTGCCTTTGGATGCAAATTTTCTGCAGCAGGTATGTCTTATCACCCTAAGTGGCAAGCAGCTGGCATTCACGGCTTGCGAGCTTTTGCTTGTTGTACTGCGGGGCGGAGTGGGTGTTCTCTTCTTTGCGTTCTAGCGACTGAATGGTGGTGGGTCACTTGGAAACAACCTGTGACATATATACACACCATACGCACCTACATACTGTATAGATATCATTAAATATTCTAGAATGCGGTTACTTCAAAAACAAACTCGCAAAACAAGAAAAAGGCAAAGAAGCAGCAGATGGCACATGCAGGCGTCAGGGTGTCAGGGTTGGTGATCCATGGAGGGGTTTGCAACCTTTCTTCTCACTGGCTTCGTCTTAAAAACCGGGGGCCTCCACCATGGTCTCTTCATTTTTTGGCGCGGTTAGGCATCCGGTTCCTTAGGTCTTTAGGTTCTTTGGCTTAACTCGCCTGGGTTTCCATCCCAACAGTTAGACTTTTAGGAGTGGAAACCCACGAACAGTGAAACGTTTAGGAGATCTGAAAACGGACAGTTTCCAGTTTGCTTTTCCAGTTTGCTTTTCCTTTATATCAACCCCACAAGATCCTCAACATACACCCTCAGGACTCATTGAGGGACTTTCCGTGGTTGGGGAACCCTGTTGTCGGGTTCATGACCGCGACCATGGGAACGAAAAATATCCTTTAATAGTCGCAGATTCGCAGCCTCAGCTGGCCTGAGATTTGCAAGATGCTCACCAGCCATTTGAGACTGAATTGCCCTTTCTAGGTTGGATCCGTCCACGTTGCGCACCTGGAATTCAGTGAATTGTGGGACATCAGAGTTCTCTATTTTCTTCCCTTAAGGAACCAACGATTTCCCAGTCCGAGGACACCACGTGTTGGATTGTCCTTGACATAGTTTCAATATGCTTTCAACGTGGGTAGCTGTTGGTCATGACCAACCTGTATTTATAGCACACATATTGCTCCTCATGCAATTTTAGAGGGTCGGTATATGTGTGTGTGCTGATACCGGCAGCTAATTCTATTTGATTGCTACACTCAATTTCCGTACCATGTCCGCTAAGCACAGACACTAACGCACCACACACCGAGCAACACCTTCAGTAAGGGATGGACCATCCGAGCTTGTAGCAAACAAAAAGTGAATATTGACATTGTGATAGTTCCAGGGCAAGTGTTATCCACCCTCAAATGATCATGTTTGGCGGTCTTCAACAATATCGCCCCTGTGCTGCCGTTCCAAGGGGATACCCAAACGGGCCCTAAATCTCGACAAGCCCCCCCTATGTTGCAAGCCCTTTCCCCCTTCTGTTTATTTTTCTTTTTCTTTTTTTTTTCCCCGGACTGCTTTCATCTTTTTTTAGCCATAGTCCAAACGCGGGTAGATGCAGCTGAGCGACAGTCCCAACCATAAATAGGTGCGAGCACTGTTCTTACATGGATTTAGGTAGACCCTTTAACACAGGTGTTGATTGTGATAGGTATGCCGTCGCCAAGCAATGGTTGAGGCGGTTGAGGTACCAAGCTGTTGCCGACCAGCCTCCTTGCCGACTTGCTTTGCGTCAACAAATCTCTCCCAGCTTGTGGATGGCTTGTCACACTTAGACATCGCAACCCTTTTTCAGCTTCCAGTACTTTTCCTAGTATCATGCATCAAACATGCCTAGATATGGGGCAGCACGACGTATATGAGGAGGACGCAATACATCCCTTAAATATCCGGTGTACATGAGCAGGCGATTACTGTCATGTTTCTTCTTTGAGCCCATTATTTGGCACATCTTTCCCTTGGGATGCAAGTGCAAGCTATTTGCGTGTTTAGAGGAGCATAGGGCCAAAAGACCCCTAAAACCTTCTTGGACTCTGCGAGCTTGGACAAACATCACCGGCAGCGGTCGTAGCTGAGGAACAATACGTCTGACCATTCTTTCATGGCTGATGCCCGCTCTATTCTTCTACCACAAAATGTTTTCTTGGGAATCCGCTACCTAAAATAGAACCTACCGTCTAGTTGGTGGTTTGGATTGGTGGCTTGGTGGTGGGTGGTTTCCCATTTACCTTCTACAAGAACCAAGGGTTCAAGTCCCGAACCACCAAGTGGGGTAAGGTGAGCCTACGAATACCCTGGGAGGTCCAAAACCGTGACCACCACGCTGGCTTCGCGGCTGGCGTCAAGAAGCCCGGCCTCCAACCGCAGCAGGTGTGGATTCGAGGTCGCAGGGTTGAATTCAACCTTTTTGTTTAAAAAAGTGTCTTGTTTATGTCATTTGCTCACTTCCTGAGTTTCTGGACTTCATACTTTTGGTGTTTGGACCATTTTGGTCCGGTTCATGCCAGGTGTTTAGTCGTTTGTTCGTTGGTTTCGTGTTTGTTTCCCTTCTACCCACCAGAAGTGTTTCCCTCTTCAGCTGATCCGGACCCCTGGCGGCTTCCAGACCCGTCTCCAGGTCGGTGACCTCGCCCTTCTCCAAGCGCTCGCCGGCGACCCCAGCCCAGGCGCGGCATGGCCTGGGAGGAAGCTGACATAAGGCTTGAAGGGACTCCATTTCACTGGACATATCTGGATTCAGGGTTATAAAATCGCTGTTTTTTGTTCTTCCCCCCCCACTCTTGTGATACAAGGGATTTGTTCTTTCTCTGAACAATTTAGTTAAGAAGGACGCCCTTCCTGGTGTATCATAGAAGTGGTGATTCCCCACGCCCCTGCACCAGTTGGATGGTTTATAGGGGTCATTTCCTCATTCCCTGCCTATCGCACCAGCAAATTCCGCCATGTCCTCAAAACCGATTCGGGTAGATGAAGGTTAGTCAGGGATACTCCCCTTGCCATACATGTGTGCCTTCGCCGCATTAATTCTCTGAAAATGGCTCTGGGTTCACCAAATGTTCATACAGGGTTTTGATTATGACTCTGGTGTCATGGTTGATATTTTGACCAAAGAAAATGGAGGTGGCATAGGTGCTTACTTGCGATTGAATTGTTCAGAGAGGCTTCGAGGAGATCCAGTGTGGTTCCGGCGCATGCGCTCCCCATGTCACGCGCAGGCGGGCTTCATTAGTGCCAACGGGATGAAAGAACCTCCGAGTGATGGAACTCTGCAGGGCACTTGGAAAAAACAAATCGTCTGGTTTGCTCTCAGATCCGACGAAGCAAACTGCTTGTTCTCACGAAATCTCTCCAGCGATCGGATGTTTGTCGATGGGAGTGGCATTGCCCATGGGGTGCTCAGGCTACTCAGAACCAGAGATGTCGCTTGGGCCCCACGCGCATCCTGGAAGTGCGCGCAACAAAAAGTAGTTTGTTTCCTTTGCTGGGGCACCAAATGTCAGACAGACTTTTCGTTTGTAGGGGCATAGCTTTGCAGTATTGAGCATGTCACAATCAAACCATCATCATTATCGTCATCATCATGATCATAATCATCACCGCCACCATCACCACATCATCATCATCATCATCATCATCATCATCATCATCATCATCATCATCATCATCATCATCATCGTCATCGTCATCGTCATCGTTGTCGTTGTCGTTGTCGTTGTCGTTGTCGTCGTTCTTATCATCATCATCATCATCATCATCATCATCATCGTCGTCGTCGTCGTCGTCGTCATCATCATCACCATCATCACCGCTGCCATCACCATCGGTATACAGCGTCGCGGATGACTAGTGGACGGCACCCGAGCGAGGAATAATAAATCCTGCAGGCGAGCGTCGCCAGCGCCAACGACGAGGCAGGATGGAGTGAGGCCGCGCAAGTGGCTGCTGAATTGGATGAACTTGTGACACATGCGCATTTTACATGTAGGGCTTGATCAATCTTCCTGGCCCCCAAATGACCATGACTAAGTTTTCCCATGTGGGACATTCATTTGTTAAGTGGTTTTCCAACAGTGGTCATCCCATGTAAAGGACATTTTGATCAACGCCCATTTAGACGTTTAGACTGATTGCCTGGATTTATCCGGAGGTCATTTGTAACTTTGGGCTTCATCTCTGACTTGCCTGGGCTTTCCCATGGCAGTCTGAAGCCATCCCCGCGCACGAGCTTGTGGGAGTGTTTATGTGGGCTCCTCAACCGCATTTTTTTGCAGACACGTCTTCAAGGCATCATGTTTGGGTGGTGGCAAATGAACCGAATGAAAACTTGGTGGTTTCCTTTCGGACAAATGTATCGACCTTGTAAAGCATGGGCCGCCTCTCAGGGGTGTGCCAATCAAAGTCTGAATATATACGTCCATACATGAATCCCTGGCATGACCCCCTAGGTTCTGGGTCAATGAACCGTTAGTTATGTCTGGAAATCAGGTTGCAAAAAGACCCAACCTTCTTAATTCTTGAAGCATGGTTATGGGTCGACCATTTTCATACCAGGTGTTGATTATGACTCTGGTGTCAGGGTTGGTTTGAGCCCCTAGTTTATGGGTCAATTAATCGTTACTTATGTCTTAATTATGGGAAATCATCTTCCAAAAAGATCCAACATGGCCATGGCTTCATCTCTGGAACTAATCCCTTCCCCCTAATGCTAAACCCCCCCCCCCTAGCACTAAGCGGTCCCCTGGAAAAACCGGTTTTAGTATTAGGGGACTGTTTAGCATTAGGAAGAAGCGATTGCACAAATCAGCCATCAGCCTCTGGGAACTGGTGCAGACAGGTGGCGGAGGCAGCCCAGACCGCCGCGGGCGCCTCCGGCGCGGGCATGGCGGCGCTGCCGGCCAACTTGAGCTGCGGGTAGGGAGCTACGGACAATTCGAGCAGAAAGCTCCCCACCAAAAAAAAGTCCCTCGGGCTTTTTCCCTTTCCTGGGAGTGCCCTGGACCCTTGGACTCTAAATATGAGGGCCTTGAATCATTGAACCCCCAAAGGCCTGAAAGAATGAAATCGGTCTTGGGCTCCTAGGGTTTGTTGATTTGTATTGGACGCAACAGATTGCAACTTAGTGGGGAATCCAGGGGTTCGAGGAAGGCCCCTTGATCAAGTGCGATCGGATATTTGATTATTTCTTTGGGAAGGGGAGCCACCTGCAGAGCATTGAGTTGGCTGTGGGGCAAAATCGGGCAATTTGTTTTGACCCTATTATCTCATGGACCCTTGTGGGTCAGATTGGCTCACTGATGTCCATTTGTTTTTAACTTAAGCATTTCCAGCGCCACCTACTCTTCCAAGATAACTTGGCTCCAAATGGTTGGCGTCCTCACTTGGCTTTCGCCGCCGAGCGGGTTTGACCTGTGCCAAGACGACTCAGCCTGTCACCTTTCGGCGAGCTGTTTGTGTTCGGTGGCAGCAACAGCGGCACCCGAGAGCCCACGAAAGGGATCTGTGTGTGAGTGTGAGTGTTATTTTTTTGTTTTTCCCCCGGAGTTGGTAGCAACCTTTTTGGTTAGTTTTAAAGGGACACCAAAAGGACACCCACCATTGGTTGAGGTCCCCTTAAAACAAAGACGCACTATTTGCCAAAACCATCAACCCGAATCCAAATGAGTCCCCCACGATTCACACTGACACACAGATGTACTCGTTTTCAGTCACTACCTTCCCGGACACCGACAAACAGGAGCACAAGTGATCCCGCACATTCTTGTGCAGAACCAATGGCTTCAACGAGCATCTGTCAAATCAAAGGATCGCTTGTTCAGTTTACCAAAGCGGGTGACAGCCCATTCCACCAGGAGTTTCTCGCGATCGGGGCTTCCAACCTACCAAAAAGGAGCAGCGAGCCAGGTGCACATCCAACTCAAAGCCCTGGAGCCGGGCAGCGCAGATGGCCGATTTCTTTGCCTTCATGGCTCTTTTGTTTTGTGTTTTTCAGCCTGAAAGCCATGGAGCTATGGGGGAGAATAGGCCCAGGGCTCCAGAGGCTTCAGTGAAATTCAGCCAGGGTCCGTGAGTCAATGACTCCCATCCGATCTGGTTGATCAGCTCACAAGCGCTTGGGAAACGCCTGCACACCCGCTCGTTTTCCAAATCACCCCATCAACAAAGTCACGGATCGGGATCGTGTTTGCCGATCCTTAGTGGTGCGCTACGAAAGGCTTTGTCCGTTGATCTTCTTTGGGGTGTTGGTGTCGGCGTTTGAAGGCAAACTTTAGACTTAGAGAGGGTTTCAGTGTCAAAATTGGGGACGCCCTCCTGATGCACGCCGGGAAGTATCGAATTTACACCAATTGGGATGGTACTTGAAAGTTTGTGGCCAAAGCCACCGTCTAATGCCTTCTAACAGCAATTGCATCTGCCCTTCCGGGTGGATGGCGTGTTAGAGCAGGGAGTCCTTTGCTTGTTCATTGTTTTGCACTTGCATATTAATGGATCGTCGACCTTTGCATGGGGGATAAACCAATGCTTTACTTGAGGCCAATCGCTACAAGGCGCATTGTCCCTAAAGGCAAACAAAAAAAACAGCCTGTTGGAGATGGTTCAAGCTTGTTTCGGCCTGTGCCACCGGTAAATTCTGGTCCTCACTCGCCGGAACGAGGTTCTGGCTTCCGTCGGAGAAGGAGGCGGGACTCCAAAAGCCTCTCAGCTCCCAGCCATCGGATTCCTTAGCTTAGCTTTTTAGTTGGTTTCATGGTTGTTGTTGGGAAACATTTACATTTTTGCTTAATTATTGTGGTCTAGTGGGAAATCCCTACTTAGCTGCTAAAACTTAAATGTTGTTAGTCAGCAGGCTCCCTTGGAAGAATGACATGTCCTAAACAGGGTACACTTGTATGAGAACTGTGGTTTGTGAATCAGGCGTCCAGACAACCCAGGATTGATGCTCACCTCGAATCAATAGACTATTTGTGAGAAAAGTTTCCGCAGAAAGGATCGATCGATCACTGAAGGGGAACCGGCAATTTTGCTTTGGAGGGTCAGCGGACCCCAGTTTGCCCTGGTTGTTTCCTCATCCTGGGAGGGAACACACCGACACCAGCGTGAGTCTGGGGGTTCCATCACCTCACCTGCCACTGCTAGAATGCTTCCAGAGGTCATTCCGATTTTAGGTTTGATGTTCGAGCATGTTTGGGTGCAGTGTAATTGGTGCGTGAGTAGCACCGACCAAAGGCCGGAAGCGGTTTCCAAGACCAACTGGCGGGGTGATAGATTCGACTTGGTTTAAACAATCCCAATGCTTTCCTCCAAGGCAATCCCAAAACGGTTCATTCCCAACACCTGGACTCAATTCCCAACTTATCGCACCATCAAGTGACACAGCTTCTGTTGTGAATGCGACACACGTCCTGTGCATGTTCTTGTGACTAGTTTACAACATTCAGGCAGAGAAGGCTCTCGAGTACCCCGAAAACGATGTCGTTCACTTGGTTCTGCTTTCCGCATCGACAGCACAGGATGTATAAGTGAGCTTTACACATGATTGAGAATGCAAGCTGCGTTATTTTGGCCGCGGATGACTAAGGACGAATGTACAGCAACAATACATATATATATATATATGTATATGTATGTATATATATATATATATATGTATTCCACTATTTAGCATCCACGTATGTGCATATTTACCTGTCGTCTCTCAGTGGTGTGCAATTCATGTCAATCTCCCGAGCAGCTCGCTTCACCGGACGTCCTGGCCACTGGAACCGATCTGAGCTGGCCCAATTGTGGCCTAAGACATGGGGGTTGGGGCCTCACGTGAAGGGACTACAATATGTATGAATATATATATATAAATATTTATAATACACACACATATATATATATATGTATATGTATTTATGATACATATATATATACATATATACATACATATATATATATATAGTCTACAGTGGGCTTCCAAGTGTTTCGACTCTGTTTGACAGGTGCTCGCAAATGCTGATGCAGCCATTCTGGAGGTGACGTCGGGCTGTTGGGACAGGAAGGTGAGGTTCCTATAACACGGGAAGGCTGACGTGAGCAGAACAGAGCTGTCGGTAAACTTAACGACCCGATTGGTTTCTGTGTTGCATGCAACACGCTCACAGGGCATGCGGCTTTGATTCAAGCCTCCCGTGCCTGTGCCGATGTGATTCCGACATCAAACAGCCACTTCAGGTGTGAAAGGAAACCATCACAATTGGCTGGAGGTGCGGATCTGTGCAGCCCAGAGCCATTGCTCAGTCTATTCGGCAGTCAAACCTCCGTTTCCTTGAGCGCGCGTAAAGGAAACTGGACTTATTTTGAGTCCTCATGGCTGTGCTAAAGGCTAGCTGATCAGAAGCATCTTGGACAGAAACTCGGGCATCCCTTTCAATGAAACGGGTCCACGAGCAACTACCTTGTTGTGGCACACACTTACCCACTTTGACGATGTCCCTGGACGCCGTTTTCCTTGTCGTAGGGATCCAGGGGCCCCAGATCATACACTCCCTGCGGCCTGTTTGCACGTACACCCAGGAGACCCTTCACTTGTCCTGGAGTCCAGCAAGGAGTTTCCTCATGTGTCTTATCTTTCCCAAGCCTGTGAAAGTGTTCCCTCGGCTCCTTGCAGTTTGGCCCTCATGCAGTTTTTCTTCAAGGGGCTTATGACAGTCAAGATAAGTTTCTCAGGCTGCGGGCTGTGTGACATTGAAGATATGTTGAGTTTTTGAGTGTGATCCCATTTGGGGTGTGCCAAGGGTGTCTTCATCTTAGACCAGACTTCAGGTAGCTTCTCGTGGTGAAGGAAGAAGCGCCATCGGATATCGGTCCGGATCGTGCAGCCCCAAGGCTTTTTTGGAGCTTCCCCGGGCGAAAGTTGTCAAAATTTTGGCCCAGCTCTGATTTTCCCCTCACGTCTTGAGCATATCTTTCGGGGGCGGAGTGAAGCCCACTCTGTTGGCTTTTTTGGGTTGACGGGAAACGACATGAGTGCCATTCGCGCCAGAGCGACAACCGGGAGTTGGGCTTTCTCGCCCTCGCCTCAAAGGGAAGCGCGGACGTGCGGGTGAATCATTTGAGGCTCGTCTCCCGTCCACGGAAATTCGCGGCATGTGTTTTGTTCCCCGGGAAGTCCCTTGCAGAAGGGACAAGCTGGGATGCGCGCGGACTGACATTGGGCAATGCGGCTCTCAGTTCAACCATCGATATGACCGTTCCGCAGTTGAGACTGGGCCCCCCAGTAGTGCCCTTTTACCTTTTTTTTGGGGACGGTTCCCCTACTAATCTAGTACAGAAAAAAGGGTACCCTTATCCTAACCTCTCTACTGGAGGACCTAGGAGATGCACAAGACTCTTCTACAATTATGCTCTGTTGGCACGGGTATATGTTTCTTTGGCATTGCGCAGTACAAGCTATGAGCAGCACTTGCAGGTGTTCTGCAGAGGACACACAAGTAGACGGTGTCAAAGCCAGGTGGTGTTGCTGTCTTGGTGTGCATGCTGTTGAAACACAACCAGGCATTAGAGATCCAGATATACTCGGACAGGCAACAGAATATCAGCGCGCACTCAGAAAGGCAGTTGGGGAGTTTCGCCCAATTCGCACCTTCCAACTGCGGGCAGGTTGTGAGACGCAGTTGCTTTCCTAGTAAAATGATCAACCCCAAGCAGAGATGGTTCCTTTCGTGCTTCCAGCACCAAGTCACAACTCGGAAAAGGATCATCCAGTTTGGGGGACCCCATGTTTGCAAAATTCCGGATCTTGGTTGGTTGACAACCGGGGGGGAGTTCCTACATTACGACTGCTTGGGGCGTTGATCAATATTCCTGGTCCCCCAAGTCCCATTTAGTGGGAGATACCATCCTTTTTGGTTGTTTCCCCCCACGAATCATCCCTTTTTTCAATCACCTTATATAGTGCTCGGCCCATGTAAAGGACCTTGTCATGTGGGAGATACCATCTTTTTTTGTTGTGTCCCCCCATTAAAAAACATCCCATTTTTCAATCACCTTTGTGCTCATCCATCATGAACCCCCATTTAGCGGCGGTTTTCACCTTGGGCCATATCGCTCAGTTGCCGGTGATGAGGTTGTGGCCTCGGCCGAGGGTGAGACGGGCAGCTCGGTGCAGGTGCCGCTCGGGTCGGCCTTCGGCCGGCGGACAACCAAAAAATCGACGCGAGTGGGATGGAATGATACACAGACTCTACTGCTATTGGGTTGGATCTTCAGACTTTAAACTTTTTGGATTCCCCTCATATTTCCTTTCAACCAACAAAAAATAAACTTTTTGCTGGGGGATCTACAGCACCCAAGCAGAGAGTTCCAATTTTGGACGCTTCAAGATAGACCCCCAAAGCGAATCGACCTTTTGACCTTGTGGTTGTCCCATGTTGGCCCATTTTTAGTTATGGCTCCAAAAGGTTAACCTTGTATGTCTGGGTCCTTTGGGCAACTGAGGTCCACGTTTACTTGGTTGCTCCCAGCCATCCGGTTCCTTAGCTTGATTGCTTTTTCAGGTTTAGTGGTTGGGTTTCCATTTTGCCCGCTAAAAGTTAAACTTTTATGAGCCCAGCCAACATAGACTTAAACCCAGAGGTTCTGAAATTCTGGGGGGGGAAGCCAAGAGTTCCATCAAATGACCCCCCAAGATAGACTTAAACCCAGCCTGGCTCTAGGAGAGGTTCTCTTTTCTTAGGAGAAAGTTCACCACCCATAGGTCGAGTCTATCCTAGTCCACAAGTGGAGGCCTGCAGGGCCATAATTATCCCCCTTGCATCACTGCGATGCTCGCCATTCGCCACCTATGGACGTGGGTTCAACTCAGCTTTTCAACCCACGGAAGGCACCCCCGACGTCGTTTGCTCGCTCGCGCTCGCTCGCGGGCGACCGCGGGGAGGTCTCTGCGGAGCACCTGGCGGCGGTGGTGGCGCCGCTGCACCGCTGCTGGTGGCCCGAGGCGGAGGAGACGCGGATCGAACGGACATGAGCCACGTGCTCAAAACCGATTCGGGTAGATGAAGATTAGTAAGGGACAATCTCCTTGCCATAAATAGCTGCGGCCGGCTTCTTAATTCTTGAAGCATGTTCTGGGTCGACCATGTTAATACCGGGCTTTGATTTCGACTCACGTGGAAAAAGCGGGGCTCGCCGCTTTTGGGACCGAAAGATGGGGGGTGGCTCAAAGCGAAAGTGCGAGGGTTGCGCAGGTGTTCCGTCTTTGGTAGAAATTGCCAAGGTGGCGATTTCGGGTACGCTGCTTTGAGCCACAGCCATGTATATGAAGCCTTTGAACCCCCTTCGCGGCCGCGGTTAAAGTGTCGGGCTCCCAGGGCATTGAGTTGTGTTTACCTGGTGTGCAACCAGGTTAAAGATACTTGTTTGAGCTGGGAACCTGTTTTTGTTCGCTCTAGGTTGAAGATGTGTCAGGTCTTTTCTTTTGGACTGCTTGCTTGCTTGGTCCACCCTGAGCTTCGCTCGCAGCTTTGTCACATTCAATTGGACTTCCCGAGTTCAGGGACTCTATGGATCTCTATGTTTTTTTTGGTAAAGCCTCCATTTTGGTGCCGATCCACTCAGGAAGTGAGGTCTTTTGCCTCAAGGACTAAACCAAAAATGCACACACACACACATGCCATTTTGAGCCATCAACTTAGGCTAGAAACAACAGGTTTCCTTTGTCTTGCTCAAGCTGCGAGGCGCCTACGGGCCAGCGCGAAATAACGTAGGATGGGGGGGGCACCACTCGCAAAGATATCATGTCGGGAAAATACTTGTTGTATCTTAGCGAACCACCGCATGCACAAATTATGTTATCCCAACTAGTAGCTTGTTGGTTTCAGTTTGACCTTTCTGCAGAGCCACCGAAAGAGTGAGAGCTCTTGTGCAGAACAGTCCCATTTGCCCAGCAGTCAAACGGAGCCTGTCCGTTCGACTTCAGAGAGCCTTGGTTCATTCCATTCATTTAGGTAAAATCTAGAAGATTACCGGGCAGTCGGGAAGACTTCGAGGACAAAGGAGTTTCGCAAATCGATTCAAGACTCCTGGAAATTGGATAGCGGAACCATGAATTGGGAATCGGAAACCAGGTTGCAGATACATTGGGGGCTGGGAGCCAGTTTTCGTTCGCTTTGAAAGGTTGAAGGCATATCTAAAACCATCTGAAACCCATAATATGGCCATTGGTCATAACCTATGCCTCCATTTTGGGGCGGATGAACACCCATGTACCACCTATTTTGATGTTCACCAGGGGTACAGGGTTTTGACCCACAGCCAGATCTTTTGGAGGGAATCTCCTGAAGAGACAGACGCGTCTTTCGTAGCTGAGGAACTCACCCAGTCGCAAGCCAAACTATGCCGAGGCTTCCCTATGAGACTGGGAGCATCGGCAGCTTCAAGAGTTTGCCTTGAGGGAAGAGCCTTCAAATCCGTTGAAGAAGAAACACCGAAGGTTCACCCCATTGGGTCAATTCGGTCTATACGCGGAAGAATCGCACCAAGAACCCCAAGTTGCTTTGGGTCTATCCCTCCAGTCACATTGTAGTTGCCAGGCGGGAGGCAACCTCAGAATTTGAGAATGAAGGCTTCGTTTGACTCTTACGAGTAAACCAGAACCCCCGAAGCACTTTGCAAAAGGCAAATAACTCGCGTTTTGGCTTGGTGGTTTGATGCCTCCCATTTCGGCGAGAATCCCTGTGAAAGGACCATAAAAGCCTTCATCCTTTTTTGGGGAGAGCAAATATGATTCACTGGGGTGCGCTCTTTGCTGGACCAGCAGGATCATTTTCGACATTTCATGTTTCAAGGCTGGACCCGGCTCTAAGTGACCCCGTTCTTCCATACATAGTAGGTAACCGATCGGTGTGCCTCTAGGTCTTTTACCTGGTTTCCCCTACGGCTCGCCTGGAACTGGGCTTTGCTTTTCAGATTTGGTGCGTAGGAGCTCTCAGAAAAGAGCGCGCTCGAGCGCCCACCCTGGCCCGGAAGCTCGGAACGCTTCGGCTGGCGGAACGCCTCGGTTCAGTTTCCCCAGCCCCTTGGCCCAATTTTTTGCTGGGTCTGGAACCCCAAAGGCCTCAAATGTGGCGTGGGCCCCTAGGGGTTGGCAAAAACGCCACAGGTCCCATGATTTCGAGTGTGGATTGTCAAAGTACGACTTGATTGGCTGCAGCAGAGAAACTGAGCTCGTTTCACCTTATACAACAACTGATTCGGGGGCGACCTTTGATGATGGCAGTGCTGTAGGGCCGGTGCCACTGTCAGTGTCTGGGGCGACGTCTGGGGCGACTCAGCAATATGCCAACACTCATGTGTTCGTCACAAGCAAGGGGGCGAAGATGAGCAGACCAGCACGCCGCATGTCCCGATTTTCCTTTTTGCGAGAAGGCAATTTGTAAGTTGTACCCTTCCGCCCACTAATATGGCACCTGACAGGGGGTCCCTCCAAGAGGAAACTTATCTTGGGTACCCTCCCACAGGTGCCATTTTTGTGGGAGGAAGGGTAAACGTGCTGATTTCAATCAACGGTTTTCAGACGCCAACCCTCGGTTGTCCAAACCTAGCGAGCTGTCGAAAATCGACCTCGAAGCCCCTGGTTAGCTTTTGGGTGGCCTTTGAAGGGTTTCAGAAGGCCAGCGATGAGGCAGATCGAAGGGTTTGGCTGGGGTTCTCCCACTGTCAGCCAACCCATGTTACGCCCTGTCGCCTTTTTGGTCTTCCAAGGCCGGAGTCGGAGTCAAGATTCCGGGGTGCCAGTGGCCGGGTGAAGCAATGATTACTTTGAAGAAAAGAACAACAACTGCACCTCGTGGTTCACGCTTCCGAGCATGAAGCCTAGGTCCCCCAGTGGTGCCCTTTTACCCTTTTTCGGGGGAGGGTTCCCCTACTTGGACTACAGAGAAAAGTTGGTACCCTTATTCTAACCTCTCTACTGGCCTACTGGAGGACCTAGAAGCCTTCAGTTGGGCCAAAAGAATCAGCGGTTGGTTCACGCCACTTCCAGTGCTGCGGGGTGTCTGGGAGAAGTCGAAGAGCTACAGGCGTTCACTTGTCGGGTTTTCAGGGTGCAGCGTTCCGAATTGTTTGACTACACCCAAAATGGACTGAAACCCAGGGGTGATTGATTCCCCCAAAAGGGAGACCCCTCGGTTTGAGCTACCCCAAGATAGTCAACAAACGGAACCCTGTCAGGGTGCACAGGAATCCAGTGTATCAGCTTCACACACCCAGGTCTCTAGTCATGTTGCAGCTGTGCAAAATCTCCGACAGAGATCTGCAGGCCTCCGGTTTTGCTGGGACTAGAGCCTCAAGCGATGAGACAGCTGGAAGCGCACACCCCGGCGTCCCGGAACACTAAAATCATCACGGCACGCCATGTGAGAGAGTTATAGAGAGGTGTTCCGTGATTTGCATAACCGATCGCGGGTCTGACATTTCAAGATGACTTTGGCATCGCCCTTCCCTTTTTTTGAGTTGCCCAAACATACTGTGGGTAAACAAAATCCTGCGCCACTTTGAAAGCTTGGTTGGTATTTGCAGTTGAACCATCATTCCAGGTTGTCTTAGGTGGTGCAGGATTTCGTCCATCCGCAGCATCAGTCCTCAGACACTGCTCCGTCCGTTGGCTTCTTTTTGGTTCCCCACAAGTCAAAAGATGACGACAAGGGCTCCCCCGCAGACTTGAGAAAATGCCCGGCATAGTAGTTAAGCAAGGGAATCACCCTTTAAAGACCAATAGGACGATAGCTGGGTGCCTACTATAAGGGTAGGGATGCACTAAGCTATCCCAAGGGCCTATCTTAAGATCCATCAAACGCAACAAATGCATGTTAGCCTTTCAGTTCCTTTGTTTTCGTGGGCAGCGACGAGAGGGGGTTGGCGAGGCCGGAGCTGACCTTGGAAAAGCTGGAGATCGAGACCAAGCCGGAGCGATCCCCTCGTATTGCTTATGCAGCAGTAAAAGGAGTGTCCTTGAAAGAGTACGAACATGCGAGCAACTAACAAACCCCGAGCCACGGACAAAGGAGACCAGCCAGCTCTCCTTTTGCCGCTCATTTTTAAAAGGGGCACAACTCCGCAGGATGAGGCGGAGATCATGCCGTCCTTCGGGGCGCTCAAACGATGGGCTCAAAGCTCACAGGACATGGGATGTCCGGTGAAATCCAAGCCGTAGGATTCACTTGGTGGTGCCCAGCCAAACGTGCGTGTAGTTTTTTGAGAAAAACTCACAGTTGCTTGGTTGTGTATAGAGGAAAAAGGGAAACCACAAATTCGTTCTTGGTGGCTCCCAGCCATCCGGTTCCGTATGTTTTTGGTGGATTGTAGGTGGCTTAGTTGTTGGGTTTCCGAATTTAAGCCGCAAGTTACAGGTGGGCAGCCGAGTTGAGAGTTCCGTGTGCGTTTCAGATTTGGTGTTCTGAACATTTCCCCTGTTGAATATGAAGGGAATCGTTTTCACTACTGGACATGTGTTTTCTCTTTTTTGCAGGAAACGACGAAGCAAATTGGATGTTTCCCGGGGGAGCAGACCTTTGGAAACTATGCGAGGCTTGCAGGTGACACTCCCGGCCAAAAGTACTATCGCCAGCCGCTGAAAATTATGCAGTCGTCAATTCCTGTTCCTTCCTCAGTTGTTCAGTGGCTCCCTTTTTCCCTTTTTCTTTGGTGGCTGCTCACTAAAATGGTCTTCCCAAAAAAGGGTTCCCTTCTTTTTCCAGGGTCACTGAACAACTGAGCTTCCTGGTATTGGTGTGACTTTCAAACTTTCACCAGGTTGTTCACTAAAGACTCCTTTGCTTCAAATGTGTTTTATAGTGGTTTCCCTTGCTATCCCGCCGAGATTTAGTTGTTTGGTTCCCACCAGCTATTTGTAATAGAACCAATGTGGGAGAAACCATTGTGGCGTATTTGTTTTTCGTGGGCTTGTTCAAACTCCTGACCCGGAATGAGATTTACATCGAGATCCACCCGGTCGCAGCTTCCACCGCTCGAAACAGCAGGACGCGGTATCTCCGCAGGAGTCTCCCCTGAGAGGCGAGCGGAATCCGGCGGGGGGGCAAGGGTTTAGGCTGGGGGGCTGACATGTTGTTGTTGTTGTTGGGTGAAACATGTTGCATGTTTGCAGTTTGTGGTTGAGTGGTTGAAATCCCCCCACTTCACAGCTAAAAGTTAAACTTTTGCTCCCCTTCCAACGTCAACCAAGCTGAGGCGCACACCCAAGCTTGGCACTTCCTGCTTGTAGGGGCCGCTTCCGCAGCTGCCCTGAACTGGTTGGATCTATTGCGCAAAGAGCCAAATCGGAAGCCAACTGAAGCAATGCGGGGTGAGTTGAATGGAGTGCAGCCAAGCGCGGTTTATGCATGCCAACGGCAGTTTTGCACGAGCATCTATTTAGTGTGTTTGAGAGCGAGGGCAGCCGCGTCCGAGCAACCGAGTCTGGCCCGGAAAGTGCTGGGTGTCCTAAGAGCTCTTGGAGCCAACTTAGATGCAATGCGGAACGCGCTCGACCGGGGTAGGCCACACTCCTGGCAAGCGAGTCTCTGAGCATTGGGAATGCACTCTCCGCATACCCCGACCAAAGGCTTGCCCACCTTGGCGAAACACAGAAACAAATCACCTAACTGTTTGTTTTGGTTGCGGATGGTTGGCCAGTTGAGTGATTGGTGGGTGAGGTTGGTCGGTCAGTCGGTCTGGGTGGGTCGCTTGGTTCGTTCGTTGGCCTGTTTTTGCGGTTTGGCATTTTCCCCCCCTTGCCTCCATATATTATCAGGCAACCCTCAATTGGTGGTTTAGACTGGTTTGGGATTTGGATCTCTGGCTGCTTTAGAGGGTACATGGGGTTCACTCTTCCATGTCACCGCCACCCGGCTATGAACCACCAAACAGGGGTGCGGGATCCCACTTTGCAGCTTGGATTCGCTTTCCGGCTCAGGTGGGCGGCCTCAGCCGCCGCCGCTGGATTTGATGGAAAGGCCCCCCTTGGCTTGGGGCGTGTAGCCTTGATTGCTAGTGGACGGATCTTTAGACTGGATTTGTTTGGTTGAAATCTGTTGGGGTTTCCATTGAACCCACAAACAGTTCATTTTGAGAGGGATCAGCAGCAATCGAGTTACGGAGCATGGGCGCGGTGTAGCTTTGTTCAACAAATCCTCGAGATCAACACAAATCAGGTAGGGCAAAGTGCACAATCGGGGGAAACATTTGGACCTAACATGTACGTAAGAAAAGGATGCCTCTGACTTGGTTCCATGGAGGATGGGTAAAGCCAGAAGTTGGTCCAAGAATCTGGGATCGAAGCTGGTCGGGTGAGTGACTCGGCCTGAATGGCTCTTAGTTAGACAACTGTGCCAGGAATGCAACCTGTTGCCACGCCTTGGACAAAGTTTTGCAGATGGCACTTTTGCGTGTTGCTTCTCATCGCAACCTGTGAAAGTCGAGTCGGAATCCCGGCGAAGAAGTTTCTCAGAGTCTCGCCTGCTAATTTAGGTTTGGTTTAGGGTCAACTTGCTCCGGCATGCCGCTGAGAACCTTCCACGCCCAAAATCAGAGGGCACTGCAGGTTTGACGGGTACCGCACCCTGTTTGGGTGTTTTGGCACCATTGGCTTGAAGTGGCAGTCTTTGGCTTCCTGCGAAGGAACACACCGAGCAGCATGGCCCGCGCATTCGCTGGGCCAAACAGTTGGCTTTGCGCAAGGCTTGCATCGGACGCAACTTGCTGTCCTCCAATCAATTGGCACGTGGATGGCGCGTCTTTTTAAGGATTGAATCCACAAATTTGTGGTGATCCTTACACCACAAACACGGGGGGATATGGGGCGCGCCCTCAAAAAAGACGCTCCTTGGGCCTTTGCCGATTCATTTGTCATTTGGAAGGCAGACTCGTAAGCCCCAAAATCCGCAGCTCGTGTATTGCCAGGATCACCAGCGACACGTTGCCCGCGCCCTCGAAGGAGCCGTGGTTTGGGATGAGGGGAGCGGCAGGTGTCGTTTTCTTTGCAGGCCTAGCGGTTTTTTAGTTCTTGGTGGTTCGTGTTTTTCAGTTTTGCGAAGTGCACAGCCACCGTACAAGAGCGGCAACAAGACAGCAGCACGCAACTTTGCATTGGTGAGTCTGTTGGTATGTCAGCATGTACAAGTTCAATCCACTGTGAGCTATCCAAAGAGAGCGAATGGAGGAACTCGCCACGGAGTATTCAGGTGCCAACTGTGTGCGTTGGCACTTTGGAGGGGCCAAATGGCGGTTTGTGTGTTTGTGTGTAATACAGGTAAGCAAGCAAGCAAGCAAGCAACCACGCAACCAGCCAAGAAACCAACCAAGCAAGCATGCAAGCAGCCCAGCGGCCGAGCAACTGAGCAACCCAGCAAGCAAGCAAGCAAGCAAGTAACTAGCAATAAACCAGCCAAGCAGCCAAGCAACCACGTAACCACGCAAGCAAGCAACCATTCAACCAAGCAAACAAGCTGTCTACGTTCATCCACGCGCAGCTTCCAGCTACTTTTTTTCTTTCAGCCTGTTGGTAGAATGACTATGTGTTTTGGTGAGGACGGCTGCATCATGTTGTGCGCTAGAATTGGTTTCGTTTTGTAGCACCATGAGTTGGTTGGCCAGCTCCTTTTGGTTTCCCTTTGCTTGGGAAGCCGCATGATGGGCTAGCGTGGGAAGGTAAGTTCTTTTTATGGGCTAGCTACCTGTCGAACCACGCATTCTTTGATCACAGGATAAAGTGTTGTTTTTTTGTCTGGTCGGACATGGACTATAGCAGGCTGAGATTGCTTGGGTGGCTCATGGCGACCAAAAGATCCCAGACAGCTGAAATGCGCTGCTTTTGGCACGGATCCCTCGTGGGCTCCTTTTCTTGGTGGTGGGGAGTAGACTCGTTTTTCTGGCAAGGCTTTCTTCTTGTCACATTGCCCACAAGAAACCCGCCGAAACCACAGCAAGCCGACGAGCGGCCGACGAGCGAGGAGCCCATGCAGCGCATGTTCTCGCCTGTGGAGGAGCGTGTAGTCACCGCGTTTGGGCCCCGAGTGGTGTCGGTGGTGTGCTTTGTGAGCATGGTTGTCGCAAATTGTTTCGGGTGCCACCTCAAAATCTGATACTAAGGCAACCTTCTGCGTGAAGTGGCAATGGGAATGTCCTATCTTGCTAGCTCACAACTGTTCACAAACGTGTCGGATGTATTGCGAGCCTGCTCGCAGAAAACATGAACGAACCACAACAATTATCAGTTCCCAGCTGCCTTGCAAAGCGTTGGCACTGCAGAGATGTTGGACTTCCACTGTCAATGTGACGAAAAGCCGCCCTGTCCTGTAGAATTGTATTAGTTTGAAGATGGACTCCACAATCGGTGTCTCCTCCGCAACGACAAATAATGCAATACCTTGGTGGGATTGTTCTCCATGCCTGATTCCGGAAATTACGACAGCTATGAGTATTGGGGACTTTTTACTAGAATCATCATCGTCCCAGAGTCAAGTACAGATCCGCAAATCTTTTCGGACAGTCGTGTTGCGTGGGAAAGCCAAGTGTGTTGCGTGGGAATGCCAAGTTGTTGGTCGTCCTCGTCCTTTATTGAAGCGCCCAGCAGTTAAGTGTGAGTGGCAGGGGATAATTAACATGTTTCACTCAGGTGAAGATATTCGCATTGTCAACATTATGTAGCAAAGATGACTTCACGTCGTCCTCTCCGAGTCAAAACAAAAGGGGTCCTGGTGAGATTGCCAGGAGCTGCCGACGTTGCGTGAACGAGCAGTGCCTAGAGTCTCCATGGCTCCTAGAAAAATTGTTTGCTTTTTGTTTTCTTTCCTTTGGTGCATCTTGCTTGGATGTCAGGACTTTAACTTTTTGCCAACTAATGAGTTTTCCATTAAACCACGACTAACAGTTAAACTTGTCGCAGGGTAGCAGAAAGCAACCGAGTTTCGTTAGAATCACGCGTGGGATTCTCCCCGAGCATTCCGCGAGATGGGTCGATTTTTCCGTTCTTAAGGCTGGAGCGCCTGGCGCGTGGCGAGAGCTGCGAGGGCCAACTGGCCAGGGGCTCAGCCGGGAGGCCGGTGCCCGACCTCTCACCCCTTTTGAGGGTTCCTCAGTCCAACCTCTCACTGGTACTTTTGAGGTTTCCCCTAAAGTAGAGGTTCCGACTAAAGTAGACTGCAGACAAAAAGTTGGTACCCTTAGTCTAACCTCTCACTGGAGGACCTAGTGGCCGTTGTCAAAATCGTCAACCCGGTGAGGGAAAACTTGCCCTAGGGCGAAGACCTGCGGTCCAATGGGTGTTTTAATTTTCAGCCATACGCATGTGATTTGTTGCCATGTTTGGCGAAGCTCGACCTTAACATGTTTTCAGTTTTGGCTTGGAAAGACCGTGAACCTCAACTTCGCAGAATTCCCACCGAGTATTTGCAGCTTGTGCTCAACTGTACACCCTGATAATTCACAGTTTGTTGTGTCGTGGCGAATATTTCCTGAAAAGCTGCTGCCACCCTCGGTGGGGGAGCAAGGAGACCCAATCTTGTGGCTATTCGTTGGATCTTTGGACTTTAACTTTTTGGGAAACTGCGGATTTTCACAAGTTAGACTTTTGCATAGGGGTCTCCCCAGCAGCCAAGCGATTGGAGACTGGAGAGGCAGCCCAGCCTGGTAAGATAAAGCGCTCTCTCAATGCCGCGACCCGCTCCAAGTTGCAAAAGGCCAAGAAGCCGCATAGGTGCCCCTTTTTATATCGGTACGGAGGGCCGGCACGAGAGGACCAGACATATTTTATGCGTTGTTGCGTGTGACCATGGCAACCAGGACAGTACAAGTACGCAGTTTGTTTGGCAAGAAGTGCTCCCAGCAGAAGGACCAACTGAGTCTAAAGACCCGATAGGGTGCCAAAACGGCGGCTGCTTCTGCGGTGTTTCCCTGAACGCACCGCACGACTCGGCCTTTGGCACCTTGGTCATGGAGTCTGAGGTGGAAACTCGGGGCTTGCAGATGGTGCTGCTCTGGCAGCCGGAGAAGCTGGTGGGGGTCAGGCGGGAAGGGAGGCAAGCAGAGACGGTGCATGGAGGATTCATTGCCGCGCCGTAAGCCTCGCGCGGGTTTTGTGAAAGTAGCATCCCCGTGTCTTCATGTTGCTGGTGCGACAGATGCAGGGAATGACCCAAAGAAAAGCCATCCAACTGCTGGTTTCCTTTATTCGGGAATCCCTTAAAGCCGGTTCACTCAACCACATTCCCTACTCGCACCAGCAAGTCATCGCTATTGACTGCAACAGGGAGCGTCGCTGTCCATGTCGGTGTTCAAGGACTGCCGTGATGTTGCATGTTTGCCAAGTAGAACCAACTAGGTCGCCCAGCTAGGTGCCCTTCTCAACCCTTTTTTTGGGTTTGGGGTTCCCCTACCAAAATAGACCAAAAAGAAAAAAGTTGGTACCCTAATTTAAACCTCTCTACTGGAGGACCTAGTCAATGTATGCTGCATAGAAACCCAAGTGGCAGGGACTGGCTGACCCCAGGAGTGATCAACTGAATCAATTGACAGATTCAAAGCCAGGGAGTGGTATCCTGAATTCAATCCTCGACACCATTCTGTGGTCATCAACAGCCAGACAGTGGCATCAAGCAAAAATCCCCGAAGGAGATCTTTGTTCGCATTGAATTGGGCAGTGTCGCGCCACCCCGTGTTTGTTGTTGCTGCCTGTTCTTGTCGTACAGCACGCTGTAGATCGGAGGCCATGGGACACGATGGGGCCCGGGTTGACGAAGGGAATTGAGATCCCTCAGACGGACATGTCTCTTTAGCTTGATTTTTGCGACAACTGATGGAGCAATGCTTTCACTGCTGGCTCATACAATCATCTTGACTGCTTTTGGATCTTTAGACTTTATGTGTTTGGTTGAAATCAAGTTGGGTTTTACACCAAACCCCCAAAAAGTTGTCAACTTTTTGCAGGGGGGTCAACGGCAACAAAGTCATCTTCCCCGCTATCCACTCAACACTGAGCCTTTCAGCTCGGATCGCCCAACATCTTGCCATGGCTCCAATCTTTCCCACGGATTGCGGGGTTGGGGGGGGGGTTAGGCGGTGTTTTCCGGCATTGTCAGGTGTAAACATCACCAAAAAGGCCAATTTGAAGTGAGCAAATTTCTTGGCTGTGATCAAAGGTGACGTATCCTGTGCATTCCTGCAAGGAACTAAGTCTTGGGGAAATGCCCTATATGTCCAGGTACTGCTTTATCGGTGAGTTGGACTAATGTTCGACATTGAAAGATTGCGCGCAAAGGGAAGCCATCCTCCAAACCGACCAAACACTGTGGATGGACAAAATCTCGAACCACGAAACGAAAAAGAATGGGCAACTATTGTTTGGTGGTAATTGTGGGGGAATGAATCATTCCAGCAAATCTTAGGTGGGCGCGAAATGGATATCGTCCATCCACGTCTTCCTTGACGTCAGGTTGGAGTCCTTCTTCGTGAACGCCGCAGCCTCGTGTGCGCGCATTTGCAGCCTTTGGGGTACCTGGAATTGATGCGTGTCGTTCTGTGGCAGTTTCTCTATTATAGAGTTATTCATAATGTATTCATGATATGGATGATATATGCGATTATGTATATATATATATATAACTTTGGTGCATGTTGCTTGGCTGTTAGGACTTTAACTTTTTGCCAACTAATGGGTTTTCCACTAAAGCACTAAAAGTTAAACTTTTAGCAGGGGAGCAGAAAGCAACCGAGATAATATTGATTCGTTTATTTGTTTATTTATTCCTGTATTTATTTCCATACGTATACATAATATGTATGTGTATGAGCGTTGGTCAAAGATGACCCTGTTACGCTTGGAAAGAATCAACCACCAGGAATGCATCACGATGGTTCCGTTCATGAAGCGGTGTTCGCGGGAGAATACTTTCGGTGCTCCCACAAAGGCACGGCGTTGTCCGGCAGGCCCAATTTGGGTGAGTGCACCGTGCATCCGATTCAATAGGGAGTGGCCACGCGCAGAGAGTCCATGCGTGTCATATCTGCCGTAGGCCTCTCAGAGTGTCTGGGAATGATTGATTTTCATCACAAGCCTTCAAGCCTTCTGCGCGTTCTGCGCGGTGATGGAAAGTGACCCTGTGCCTTCCATAGATTCCCAGCCGGCGGTATCCCAGAGAACATCTTCCAGGTCACCAACGCCTTTCTCCAAGTTGCCAACTGGATGTTCCAAGCCCCCCTCTCCAAAAGATCAGCGAAGCGGACAAGAACAAGTTCCAATTCTCCTTTGGCTTCCAAACAAATGCCATTCAACGAGGCTTCCGACTTCAGGACGTTTTTTCTCGAAAGCCTTCGCCTGAGGTGCCTTTGGAAGTGGTGAGGTGGTGGCAGGGCTTCAAGGAGAGACGCGACGGAGAGGTGTCCGGTTGCCGCCATATATGGGTGTGGGGCAAAACCAATGGTACCATTTTGGGGTAGGTGCACCACCCATTTTAGTCTATTTTAGCGGGGATTGGGATGTTCATTCACTGGGGGTACGGGATTTTGACCCATGGCCATATCTCTCGGACGCCTGGCTAATAACAAACATTGCAGCGCAGCAGATGATTTAGCGCCACATTCGGCCCAAATGAAGGGTTTGGTTACAGGAATTAAATCTAGAGGGAATGGCCCCCAAACACCCCAAATCATTTTTTGTCCTGTACAATTTCCTGAAACCCAGCCCTTCGAAAATGGAGGTCTTCCCTGTTGTCGCTATGGGCAAAGACGAGTCAGCCATGTGGAAGCCAATGCAGGCGACTTGTCATGTGACTGGTTTGTTGGAAGCAATATGGACCGAGACACGAAACACCGCCCTCCTGATTTACCTTGCGCGATTAGATTTTCCTGCGCAGCCAGCGGTTTCCGTTCGCTGTCCTTTTGAAACACCCCAAAAAGGGGACACCCTCAACGAAAGGCACACCCACATTGGTTCAGCACGTCGGGTGAACAAACCGGATTGGTGCTTGGCCAGAATCAGGTTACTTGCCGTCACAGCGAAAGTGAAAGGCTAGGCGGCTTCCAGGTGAAACCTCTGATGGGCCTTGGGATTTCAGCTCGGGGGTGAAGAGACAACGTTGCCGGAGTGCTGTTGGGTTGTGTGTACGCCAGATTTGATAGGTCGTTTCAAGGCCTGTGTCCAGGAGATGTGGTATTCTTTAATTCAGAGATCCCATTGAACGAGGCATTCCTAGGGAACATCCCAGAAATTCCAACCATCCCATTGCCCAAATCTGACATCCGTTGGAATACCTGAAGTTCAACACACCAGCTTGGGCGGTTTCCTTTTGGCTTGCTTTTGAAACAACCCCTAAGCAAATGGTACCCTACCCCCCCAAAAAAAAACAAAAACAACAGAAACAGAGAAGAAATAATTTGTACCGAGCCTCGCCAAAAAGACGCACCCATTGTCTGCGACTCGCGACATTTATCGCATGGCCCAGGAGCACACCAGCGCGCTGGTGGAGTTCTCCAACCACGGTGCTGAGCTGTTGCAGGCAGAGCTTTCCTTGAGACCCAATCAAAGCCCGGGTAGGTGAGGGTTAGTAAGGCCTTAGTAATCACTTCCCCCTATTAATAAAGGTCTCCCTAATAATAAATATTTGTTTCGGAAGTCCCAAATCCGGGAATACTACTTTTAGAATAGCCAATACTAAACCAATTCTAAAGTAGATATTTTCCTGCCCGTACTTAAATCCAGCCCCATTAGGGGGACCCCGGGGGCACGTTTCCTTTAATTACTACGGCTGCACTACAAAGTTGCGACTTTCAGGCCAGAGCTCCGGGAGCACGTTTCCTTTACTACGGCTGTACTACAAAGTTGCGACTTTCGAGCCAGAGCTCCGGGAGCACGTTTCCTTTACTACGGCTGTACTACAAAGTTGCGACTTTCGAGCCAGAGCTCCGGGAGCACGTTTCCTTTACTACGGCTGTACTACAAAGTTGCGACTTTCGAGCCTGAGCTCCGGGAGCACGTTTCCTTTACACGGCTGTACTACAAAGTTGCGACTTTCAAGCCAGAGCTCCGGGAACACGTTTACCCAAACCCACAACCAAAAACAACAAAACGTGACCTCAACTCCCGCTACTTAAATTCCTTACTCAGAAATGTGCGGTTGAAGCGATTTTACGGAACGGAACAGGGGGACCACAGTTGCAAACAAGCCTACACAGAACAAGAAGTACCTCCAAAACCTGCCCTCCAGAACCAGGGGACCCCTAATAATAAAAATTGTTTTGCAGGCCGGGTATTTTTTTTATTAGGGAGGGGGGGGGGGGGGCGTCGTTTATTATTAGGGGGAAGGGATTAAGGGGCAGTCCCAGACGGAAATAGTTGCGGCCGCCTTTCTATTCCTTCACATGGTTCTGGGTTCACCCATTTTTGTACCAGGTTGTGATTGTGACTCACCTTGAGACCACAAGCAAAACAAATGGGTGTGGGTGAGAAACACAGGTACCCAACCAAAAGTTGCCCTGGTAATTGTAAACGCTTCGCGTTGCCCGCCTCGGCCCAGCCTAGTTTGAGGGAAGGGTCAGGAACACCGAAATCCAGTGTTGGGAAGGTCCGAATACCTGAAGCTGGCTCCAGACAAGTCAGACAAGCCGGCCTCGCC
Organism: Effrenium voratum; assembly: GCA_963377175.1. Lineage (NCBI taxonomy): Eukaryota > Dinophyceae > Suessiales > Symbiodiniaceae > Effrenium > Effrenium voratum. Next base: position 190,406 of record CAUJNA010003678.1, on the reverse strand, counting down.
TGGTTGGGCTGGGCCACAGGCTAGTCTCAGACACATCAGATAAGCCTGCGCTGGGCCTGAAGCTAGTCTCGGGCAGCTTGGCTGGACCTTGCTTGCGTGGGTTGTTGGTTGAGCTGGGCCTGAAGCTAGTTTACGGCGGGGTGGGCAGCCGCACTGAGGGGGCTGGGCTAATGGCTGGGCTGGGCCTGAGGCCAGTTTCAGACACGTCAGACAGGCCTGGCCAGCAGGCGGACTGGGCTGGGCTAGACGCTACTTGAGCCCAGGCTGGCGAGGCCCAGTCTCGGCGCTAGATAGCCTGAGGCCCGCGAGTCTCAAACAGGCTTGGGTGGGGTTGGCTTAGGCGGGTTGCTGGTTGGGCTGGGCCTGAAGCTAGTCTCAGCCACAAGGCTGCGAAGCCATGGGTGGGTTGCTGGCTGCTGGGCAGCCGGACTACGCTGTTGGTTGCGCCTGGAACTTCGGCTGGGCGGGCTGGGCTGAGCACATTGGGCGGGTCGCTGGATGGGCTGAGGCTGGGTAGCGAGTTGCTGGCTGGGCTGAGACACGTAAGACACGCCAGCAGGCGGGCTGAGGGACTGGGCCTGAGGCTAGTCTCAGGCTGGCATACCTTGAGCCAGTCTCAGACTGCGCCGAAGGGGCCTGGTCAGCCGGGCTGCTTAGTAGCTGGCATAGCTTGAGACCAGTCTCAGACACGGCACGCTGGGCTGAGCCTTGCCCTGAGATGCCGGGGCCTGAGCTGGGCAGGCTTTGGGCTGGGCCTGAAGCCATGGATGGGTTGCTGGCTGCCGGGCAGCCGGACTACGCTGCTGGTTGCGCCTGGAACTTGGGCTGGGCGGGCTGGGCTGAGCTGTGCTTGGGCGGGTTGCTGGATGGGCAAGGCCTGTTTCATACACACTTGGGCCTGAGGCTGGGTGGCAAGTTGCTGGCTGGCTGAGGCCAGTCGCAGACACGTAAGACACGAGCAGGCGGGCTGAGGGACTGGGCCTGAGGCTAGTCTCAGGCTGGCATACTTTGAGACCAGTCTCAGACTGCGCCGAACTGCTGGATGACTTGGGGCCAGACGCGAGCGGCACGTCAGACAGGCTTAGTAGCTGGCATATCTTGAGACCAGTTTCAGACACGTGAGACTGTTGGCCTGAGGCCAGTCTCAGACACGTCAGACAAACCTGACCTTGGTACGCTGGGCTGAGGGTGGTGGTGGGCTGGCCTGGTGGCTTGCCCTGAGATGTGTGGGGCCTGGGCTGGGCAGGCTGGGCTGGGCTTGCTGGATGACTTGGGGCCGTGCTTGGGCTAGGCCTGTTTCAGACAAGCTTGGGCCTGAGGCTGGGTGGGCTGGGCTGACAGGCCTGGCCAGCAGGCGGGTTGCCGGTTGGGCTGGGCCTGAGCCTAGTCTCAGACACGTCAGACAGGCCTGGCCACCAGGAGGCTTTTCAGGACAAAAAAGCTTTTTTTTAGTATTTTCGCAATTGTCAGCACATTTTCGACAAAAATGGACCCATGGAGCTGGACGCCGACGAACCCCGAAAATTTCAAGGCTCGCCGGACAGGATTTTGGGCCAGCCGACATGGGTGGGGGGGGGGGGGGCGGGCGGGTTGGGGATCTGAGCGTGCTTGGCCCCTTTGGGGCCGAGGCGAATTGGAGACAAGGACTAAAACCCTGCGGTGTCCTTTTCTGGTGTTGTTTTTCATTTTGAGCCATGCCCAGATGGAGTTGTCCCCACAAAAGTTGTGGAACATTTTGAGCTACCCGAGGTTCTGGTTTTTCAGCAGGCTTCGTGAAGAATCATCCTTAGAGGATCCGACACCGTAGGCGTGCGGGTGGTTTCAGGATCCAACAGGGTTCCTTCTGATCCTTCAAGAACAACCGCAAATGTGAATCTTGTATGGCTGGGTCCAAACATGGTCTTTACGACAAAAAAACAGCTGATCTCTGTCGTTCCAGCATGATCCCTGTTGATCCTGTGGTCTTTGGTTACAACAAAGAAAGCGAGTCTTTACAACGAAGAAAGCACAGGCTCCAAACTTGTTGGCATAGGTGTCCTTCTTAGGTGAGACTGGTCAAGCATAGATGGCACTGGTTTAGATGGGTTGTGTTCCATTTACCAGGCCCATCGACTTTTCCAAGAGGCCACCTATGCATGTTGGTTCCTTCTGACCTCTGCGGTTCCAACGGGTTTCAAGGCAACCCCAGGCCCCGACCAGCTCACGGCTCTGGGCTGCTCCCATGCAGCTGCCCCTCAGTCGCGCGCGGCAGCCCAGTGCCATCAACGTGCGCCACTTCTATATTTTTCTTTTTTTTCCTAGGTGTTTGGTGTGTTTCCTTCTTTTTTGTGTGTGTGTTCTTTCTACTGTGCGGTTCCCCTTTTAGAAGAGTTTGTCGGGAACTATCCTCTTTTTTTTCCCGTAGGGTGCGGTAATTCTGGGTAGACGTGTTTGAAGGGAAACCAAAAAAGCCCGTTCATTTTGTTGTTCTCGACTTCTTTTTGAGGGTACCACTTTCAGGTTGGTTTATAAAGGGTAGCCACAAAGGCAACTCATGAGTCCTTGTCTTGGGGTATGAATCTTTTCACATGCCTATGTGGGTCAACATATTATCATTGTAGGAATCCGTCCAGCCCAAATTCCGGTTTTAGCACATGCGACATGATCGCGTGTGATGTTTTGCTCTGGAAGGAACGGGTCGGCTTTGCTGGTTTCATGTTACTCTGAAGCAGGGTACGTGTGGACATCGTCCATATACCTCATCTCCAAGGAGAGATTTCTCTTCCATACCATGGTTGGTACGAAACAACGCAGGCCCTCCAAAACTTCCTAAACTGTTGAGGCCCCTTCAAATGTTGGCTTCCCTTTGCAAGTAAGCCCGCCATGCTGCCCGCCTGTTCGGTGTATGAAGCAAGCAGGACGTCAACATGCTTGGCATATCTTCTCGGGGATTCTAGCGCTTTGGAAGTCAGCTTGAGGGTGATTTTTCCTTACTTGGAGACATCACCTGTCTAAAAGGAAGCTCATGTTGGCCATGCCGGGCAGAGATCTACTACTTGCGGGATCTTTTTCCATGGATCCAGGCCGAACGAGCAGAAGAGCACCAACAAAGGAACAAGCAAGGGAGGCCCAAAGAGAAACTGCTGGACATTCGGATGTGCTTTTTTTGGGAGACCCCCAAAATTATTGTTTCTTTTGAACCAAGCCCAAAAGGAGGTTTTGACAGGCATTTGACCACGGACCTTGTTTGCCCGAGGGTACCCTTCGGCCGCAGCTGGAGAAGGCAAGTGGGATAGGGCGGGCGCAACGCGCAAGCTTTTTCCATGGCCGTTTGTAAGTTTCGCATCAAATCACTTTTGGAGCACTGCAGCCCGCAGAGGCTTGATGCAGCCTTCTCAAGCACGAGCCATACAAGTGGTACAGACTTGGTCCCATGCCCATGAATTGGTTCAAGCGTAGAAAAGGTGTGGAGGGCAGAGTATTGGTGGCTGTTTTCTGGCAGGATACTTACCAAGCGCTTCAGAATTGTCTACAGCTTTGGCGACAGACCGATCCAGATTGCCATCCCCTAATGTCGTGCTGGCCGGCGAGGCGATGGAAGGTGAATTTGTTTGGGTACAGTTCCCGTCGCATTCAACGATCTCTCCAATGTAGTGCCTGGATCAGAACCACACCCAGAACCGTATGTGGATGAGAGGAACATGCTATTGAGAGCTGCTCGCTATCTGCATGTCCGACAAGCTTGGCTGTAGCAGGCGCAAGCTGAAGTTAGCGGATACAGGTCATCAGGGCATACAGGCAGGCTACATTTGGCTTTCCAGCAGCAGAATGCCTGAAGACAGTTTTTGTCCTGCTTTAAGGATCTGCCTATGATAACTCATGGCCCGAATCGCTCGGATTCAGATAGCATGGCCTCTAAGCACCAATCCGATTCACCTTGAAGTTTACCTCTAGGACCAGCATGCATGTCAATGTGTTCGAGGGAGCTCTCGAATATGGGCTCGCATGCAAAAAACACGAGTCGGCGTTTTGACCTTCCTTTGCTTCCCCCTTCCTGGTGTAGTTTGATCCCCGAGCATGATTCGACATGTTGACTTGTTGTTTGTGCCTTGAGAATTGCTGGTCTCGTTTCAGTCCTGACAGCACGAATCCCTTCCGCCATGTTACTTTGAGCTTGGCTGCACAAAAAGGGAGTCAGCCGTGGCGAGCAGAAAGCGCAACCCGCACTGGCCGGGGCTATGGCTGCCGGCTTCAGGGTCTTAGCCAGGCGTGCGAAGAGGGGAGATGGGGGACGCGGCCGTCAGAAACTTGCGTTGTCCTGAGGCCTGGTGCTTTTCCCAGTTGCCCAGTGGCGCCCCTCTTTTCCAACCTATTTTGGGATGTGTTCCCCAACTCAACCAACCAAAAAAAGGATGCCCTTTTGCCCATGGCATCTGAGTTTTGGGTTTGCTTTTGGCCTTGCTTCCTGATCAAACACAGGAGCCTCGGGACACGCGCAATAGCCGGCGCCGGACGCCCCCCAGTGCACTTTGCCAAGGTGACCCACTATCCATTTTTAGCTCACATGAGCCACAATCGAAACCCGGGTAGATGAAGGTTAGCAAGGGACAATCCTTGCCATAAAATGCAGCGGCCGCCTTCTTAATTCTTTATACATATATATATATATATGGTTCTGAGTAGACCACTTTAATACCGGGTTTTGGTTTTGTCTCACATGGGAGTCAAACAAGTATATGTTCAGCTAACCCTTAGCTGGTGATTTGGATTGGTTTGGGATTTGAACCCCTGGTTCTTATGGAGAACGGGAGGACATGGGATCCCAAGACTTTCCAATATGCCAAGGCCAGGGTTTGATGGACTGGACATGCTGTAAGAGAACGGCTTGCCTCATCCTTGCGAATGAATGGGCGTAAGCTCCAGGTCCTTGTGAGATGCGGCCCATGTGGCATATGATGTATATATATATATGTATATGTATATGTACATACATATATATATATATGTATCTATATACATATTACAGACATACATGTATATGCAACTAAAATGGAGACTCGTGTTTGTGTATGTAAAGTGTTTTTTCCGCCTCCGGCTCAGACCGCCGACATTGCAGGCCTGATTTCTTACATGTGTCTTACAGGCACAGTACATGTGCACACCAGACTCGATTTGGAAATGGGCCTTTTGTTTGACCTCTTTGATTTATGTCTCTTTCCCGCAGGACAACACCAGCAATGAGCAGAAAGAAAGCAAAAGAAGAAGATGACACACACAAAGATAAAACAATAAAGGAAACGGAAAAGAACAATAAAAGAGAAATAATATAATAAATATGATGCATAAAATATTTGTTGGGTCACTTTCCTCTCTTTCTAATTCCCTTTTCATTAACTTTTCATTTTCAATCTTCATCAACAATTTAATCATAAACTCAATAAAAGCAAATCTTAGATGAACACACAAACAAGATAGACATATTTTAAGATGAACAATACAAGATAGGAAAGTATATGAAATAATAATATCAGTCTAGATGGTTGTGGGGGCAAAACGTTTTCTTACATGTGCTTCACACGCGCAGCGGGACATCGTTAGGAAGCTGCGTGCGCGTGGTGGACGGGGGTGCTGATGCAATCAACTTCTGTTCAGCTGTTCTTTTGCTTTCGCGTGCTCTCTGTTTTGCGGGATTTGAGTAGGGGTCTTTGGGTCATCCTTGTTCCCTAGCCGGGGATGCGCGTTGCTGCTTGCAACTTCCTGTTTTCTTTTGGGACAGGTCCCTAGAGGGAAGTGATACTGGGTCACAGTGACCGATGGAGTGCTATTGGTGCAATTAAGCTTTGCACTTCTGACTTTTCTTTTGTTTGCGTGCTTTTGGAAAGGATCCCCGCAGGACTTGAGTCGGGACCTTTACTTGTCGGATTCGCATCTTTGGACAGATCAATGGCCTCTCGAGATTTCATGGCCAACGGAGTTGCTTGTGACCTGCCGCAAAACGCTCGTGCAGGTGGCTGGCGCTGGCAGCTTGTCCGGCAAGTCGCTTCTGTTTCTACACTCAGAACTCTCCGAACATCTCCACCCGCTCAAACATGGAATTGGGGTGACCCCTGGAATTCGTTCCTTATGGGGAAGACTGGGGAGACCTCCTCCCGCTTATGGCAGGGGACAGGCCGCAACCCAGGGTGCCTTTCAATAGTCGTTGTGCTCCAATTGTTCAAGCGGTTGTTGTCCTGTTGTTTTCCGCAAACATGCACCACATGATGAATCAAGGGAGGTTCTATGGGCCATTTGAGCCGTCACCGCAAGTACTTCCTAGATGTCAGCGCAAATGCTGCAAGCAAGCAGGGGACTTGTTATGGGCTTACGGTCATTAGCCCTTGCGCATTGGTATGCAAAAGAAACTACGGACAACCAAAGCAAAACCAATGGAAAACCATCAGTTCGCAGTTTCCCTTGTTTCCAGACAAATCCACACAGACCCCAAGGGAACGCCTGATGATGTTTGGGCCTAGGCGCTGGCGCCATCCGCGGCCGCAATGCCGGACGACCAAAAAAAATCAGATGGGTGGGGCTGTTGAGCGGTAATGTGGCGCCATCCGCGGCCGCAATGCCGGACGACCAAAAAAAGTCAGATGGGTGGGGCTGTTGAGCGGTAATGTTTACCCCGGATACATCAACCCCTGATTGATTTTGATCGGGGGTGTCCCCTTTTAGTGGGGATTCAGACCACTTTTGGAGGGAACACACCCCGAATAATGGGACGGGTCTATTACTTCTGGGTCAACATGTTTCCTTTTCCATGGATTGAAAGGGAAGCCAAGGCTTGCTGGTGCTCAGCAGGGAATGAGTCAGGGTGTTGGGAATGAACCTGGGGATTCCCTTAAAGGAAACTATAAGGGATGGTTTATAGGCTGAGCACCAGCAAGAAAAGGAAACCGTCTTTTTTCGGGGGTCCCCATGTCTCCATGTCTCAGAAAGGGCCAGCGCTGAGACATTCTCATTTGCCGGGACTCGTGCAAACGGGGGCCAGCCTTGTTCTTCTCCTCTCAAAGCTTCTAAGTGCATTCTTGGAGAGACTTCGGATTCAGTCGTTTTATCCGCAGCTTTCGTGGGGGAGATGGAGTAAGCATATTGTTGGCGTCTGTGTGCTGCGTCTTATGTTTTGTTTGTTTGCTTGCTTGTTTGTTTGATTGTTCGCTTATGTGTGTGGTTTTGGGTTGGTTGTTTGCGTAAGAAATATCTGACCTAGGCTTCCAGCCAGTTCTCAAGTGAAGGTGTCATATCTGATCAGGAACCAAACTCGGACCCAAGTTGGCCTTCGATATCCCCCACAACCGCAACTAGGTTCTCCAGTAGTGCCTTTTCTCCCCTTTTTTGGGGTTTTGGGTTCCCCTACTAACATAGACAAAAAAGAAAGAAGTGGGTACCCTTATTCGAGCACCTCTCTACTGGAGGACCTAGCCAATGTTGAAACCAAGATGGAGGCGCAGAGAGTTTGGTCCCACCTTGGGTGTGGTCCAGTGAGACCAGAGGCTTCGCCAGAGGCTCATTGGGTTCCGCTGGCTTGGCAGGTCAGAGCCGGGAGCCATGCCTGGTATGATGGAGCTGCTCGTCCTTGAAGCGCCTTCCCAACTTCCCATCCTTCAAAATGGGATAGCTGGGCGTTGGTCCATAGGCCGAGATTTATAAACTCCTGTATACATATTTATTTATTTAGAAGCCTGATTTTTGAGTTATGTTTTGGACTTGAGTCACTTTTTGGGGTTGGACCATTTCAGTGGCTTCAACATATTTGGGTGCCTTTTTTGGCCTCATCCACTCGTTCGGAAGTGAGTACCCCAAGATTTGGGGTTTCTCAAGTTTCAGGATTCCAGGCAAACCCCTCTGAAGTCCGTTTCGGGAACAAGCCATGGGAGGGACTTGCTTCAAATGACACCCAGCGCTTCTATTTGGCGTTGACGATGTGCTGCCTTTGGATCGAAGACCTTCTTCTCTTGGCGCGACGGGCAAGTTCAGATCCGCCTGAAATGAGAATCAAGCTGATAGGGGCTCATCTTGACGGGCTTCGTGAAATCGAGGCCTCAGCCGATTGTCTTCCATTTGCTGAAATGAGTTTTTTGTTTTCCCCTTGTTGGTTTCAAAGGGAACCTATACTGGCAATATGTTTTTTTTGGGTTTTGTCCACGGGACTTAAGCAAATGGAGGTTGTTCAGGATCCGAAATGTCGGAATTTCTCAGGCGGACAACACTTCCACTGTTTGTTTCTCGGGCAAGCCCAGGAGTCTTGGATGTGGAAAGTTGAGGCAGCAAGTAGCGACATGAAGGAGCATCCCGGACTTGTGCTGTTTTTCATGACACTGATATTTGGAAGTGTGAAAGCTGACATTTGAAATTTGAAGCAATCAATTCTGAGGATTGCGGTTTTGGGCAGACCTCGATCGGTCTTTTCTTGTCATCTTAGTGCTGGGTATTTGTACTTCAAGCAAGGCCGTATCAGTCCTGAGTATATTACACTTCGCGATCTCGCCCATGATGCTCACTCAGGTTTTTGTTTATCTTTTTTGACATGTCACTAGGTCCCCCAGTGCCCTTTTACCCTTTGTTGGGGTTTTGGGTTCCCCTGCTAAAATAGACCACAGAAGAAAGAGTACCCTTATTCTAGCCTCTCTACTGGAGGACCTGGGTGAGGTCCCAGCAACGGCCATTTGTGCAGAGCCCGGGTTCCTTGACCCTGGAAGGCCAAAGGAGAAGCTGAAGCGTCAAGCCCGCAGCGTTCAATGGGAATTTTCTGAGGTTTCAGAGTGCCCTATCCCCAGCTGACTGGAAGAATCTGGCCCCAGTTTTCTGGAGTCAACATCTAGTACTGCAAGGTCTGACATCTTTTGCGCTATATTCAAGTGAGAGCTGTACAGCAAAGATTCAACCAAATTGACCAAGTTTCGGATTGAGGATGCTTAAGGGCTCTATTGTATTTGTTGGTTGGATATTTAATGCTTAACCTTTTTAGGACATGTGTAATTTCCCATTATCCAACAAAACAGCAACTTTTGAGGGGTTTTGAGCTTGACCAGTGTTCTGTCCGTTTCTCCCAACTTCCTGCATGTTTCTTTTGGCCCCAAACAATGCAAGGTTGCGAGCACAACGATCAAACGTTATTGTCCAGGTGATCCTTTCGGTTTCCCTTTAGACCAACACAAACGGTACCAACTCAAAAAGGGCACATCCATATGGGGATGATTTTCCAAGGGGCACCCCCAAAAGCGGATTTTGGCTTTCCTTTAAAGCCAGCCAAAAGAGAGTTCCGCTCCCAAAAAAGACAGACCCACTTATTCTGCTTCCCCTCCTTGGTTTGGAGCCCGGTTGGTGGCTTTCTGGGGTGGTTTCCCATTTACCTACCACCAAGGGTTCATTCAAATCCAAACCGCCGAGCTCCAAACCAAACCACCGACCAAAGTGGTGGCTTGTGGCGGTTTTCCTCTTGCCTTCCCTTTGAGGCCAGCCAAAACGGGGGTTACCCCAAGAGAACGACGAGCCACGGATTTCTGCGACTCCTACCCGGTCCTTTGGTTTGTCCAATCGCCGGGTGCAACATAACGTTCTCAGGAAAGCTATGGAGTCTGTGGAGTACACCCGCGCGGTGACGGTGCAACTTGTGCAGTTTGGGGCAGACTTTGGCTTGAGCGGAAGGCTGATTTGTTTGTTTGGTTGGTTGGTTAATTGGTGGGTTGGTTAATTGGTTGGTTGGTTGGTTGGTTGGTTGGTTGGTTGGTTGGTTGGTTGGTTGGTTGGTTGGTTGGTTGGTTGTTTGTTTGTTTGTTTGTTTGTTTGTTTGTTTGTTTGTTTGTTGTTGGTTGGTTGGTTGGTGTTGGTTTTCTTTTTCTTCGGGGCCGGTATTTCGAGATAGTTCAGGTTTTGACTCGGAGGACAACGGAATTCGGAGATAGTTGTTTGTTTATTTGACCGAATGTCTCGCCGCCTATAGGTCATCCACAAGCAGGCAGGCAACTAAGGTCAAGAACAGGCTTCGCGGCCAGTTTATATGCAATATTCGGGTGCTTCCACTACTGTTGACAATGTTGAATGCATGTTGCAACTCAAATTGGTGGATCCCGGACTCATTGGTGGTGGGCTTGCTGGTTTTGGTTTGCAAGCCACTGTAAAAGCAAAGGGTGGTTCTTGTGATGTCTTATAGGAATCAGTGATAGCAACTTCTCAAAGTCGTGGTTGAGTGGACTTGGTTTGAGGTATGACCGAGCTTCCTTCAACCATGGGGAACCCCATGTTTGGAAGTGATTGCCAGTTCCGCGAGCTGAAGCCGAGATTCATCCGAAGTGACACCCCTGGAGTGCACAAGGCTTGCGATTGATTTAGGCTTCCTTCAGGTGGACGTGGTGTACCGCGTTTTGGGGTGTGGTGAATTTGGCCAGCTGGCCCAGTCGCATCTGCTCACTTTGGCTACTGGTCCAAGAAAATGGATCTTGGACTCCAGCTATTGGCATGACTAGACTCGAGGACATGGGGGTGTGGGTCAAGATTAAATCGCTAGGAATTGGACCGCAGGTGTTCCTCCATGTTTCCATTTACCAAGGCAAGCCATTTTGGGCCCTATTTTTGACCCACAGCCACATGTGATTCCCCCAAAAGACCACAACACCGGAGCCTTTTTGGTCACGGATCTTGGGACTGAAGAGCTTCTTCCGGTTGAAACAGCCATGGATCCCTGCGCGAAACGCCCCGTACCAAGCGCGGCTTGCGCGGTTTCTCCCCCCGAAAACCGCGAGGCGATGAGCGAGGTCATGGCCAATGCCGAAGAGGAGGCGCGCGACTTTGTGGCGCAGAAGGCGGAGGGGTGGGGTTTGGGGGGTTTTGGGGGGTTTTGGGGGGTTTTGGGGGGGTTTGGGGGGGTTGGGGGGCGGGGTGCTTGGGGGTTTGGGGGGGTTTGGGGGGGTTTGTGGCTTTGTGGTTTTTGAGGTTTGTAGTTTTGTCGTTTTGGGATGGGTTCGGCGTCGGGGGTCAGGTGGGTTGCTTGCTGGTCGGTGTTTGCGTTTGGTTTGGTTGCGCTGAACTGGCTAGATTTGGTGGAATTGGCAGAGAAAAAGGGAGGGGAGGGTGGGGTTGCACTGGTGATTGGGAATTGGGAATTGTTGCTGTTTACAAGCTGATCTTGGAGTTGGACAAGGCGAGATGATGTCTGTTGGCCTCTGTTGGCCATGGGCAATTGAGGTACATGTTCACCGAGTTCAGTATGCACACTCACAATTCACCCAGCCCATCTAACGTTTACTCCACGACAGCCTTTGCTCATTGTCAAGAATTGAGTCGTTCATTTCAATGACGCCACGGGGATTTTCGCCAGGTGCCAGGATCTGGTGACAGGTGCTTTCCCAAAAACCATAAACGGGAGCCGAAGGGAAGCTCCCGAAGTTCTTGGTAGCCTAGGAAATACCTCGTCTGTTGAATGGTTAATTCTACTTGTTTGTCACGAGATCACTGAGCAAAGCCATTCCGACCATTGGGGACCTTTGGCTAGCAGAGCTTCCATGCCAGGCAGCCGATATGGAAAGCCTTCTTCATGCTGGGGTTGATCAATATTCCTGACACCCAAATTCCATGGGTAAGTTTCCCGTTGAAGTATCACATCTTAAGTGGTTGTCCAACCAATGGTCATCCCAAACCCTGTAACCCCCATACATCCCCATTGATTATCTATGTGTTCAAAGTAGTCCTTTGAGTGAAATGCCCATTTTTACCTCCACTCCAGCAGGTCAGAGAGCCGTGCAGGGGTCACTGTTCCGGTGCTATATCACATCGTCATCGTTTTTTTGTTGCCAGAGCTGTGAACCCCCCCCCTTCAAATCCATCCAGGGTCGGAACTCCTTTGGGCCAATGGACACCCGGACCCAAACGCTTTGTTTCTTCAAAGTTGGAAGCCCATCGGATGGGCTTCCAATTTGCATGATGTTTGTTTCCATCCGTTCCCACTGGACCCAAGAAGGCTTCTTGATTTTGCCTTCTTTTTTTTCTCCCCATCCGGGGCTTCCGAAAAAAACACTGGGGTTCCATCCAGGCCCATCCGTCCGGCGCGTTTTTCCGCATGCATCCCCTCCGCAGCCCGCAGCCCGCAGGCGGAGGAGTTGGGTGAGGAGGGCGCCTTCCAAGCCGCGCTCATGGAGGCCTTCGTCGCCTTCGACTCCGATGACGACGGCCTGCTGCTGGGCAAGGCGCGCGGAGTTCTCGTTGGTTTTTCTTCTTATTATGTATATATATATATATAGAGATATAAAAATATATATGTTCCCCTCGTGTTTTTTCTCCCCTTTTTTTTCTGTCGTTTTTCTTTTGGCTCGGGAAAACCGCCGAAGGAGGCACGACAGGCCTTTTCTGGGTGGTTCCCCCCCAAAGCATCCGGAATTGCTGAGGGGATGAGCTTTTTAGGTGGTTAGCGGTGGCATTTGAGACTTTAAGCCACAAGTGAAACTTTTAGCCGGGTTCTTAGGACAGCCCAGTTTTGGTTGAAAGTGACACTTTGGGAACGCAGTTCATGATTTTCCACAATGCTGGGGCGGAGTCAGGAGGAAGCTGTGTTCCAAAACTGATTTCGAAACTGCCACAAGCATCGTTTGCCTGTTTTGCATCTCAATTCAGTATTGAACTCTTTTCTTCCACTGCTCTTGTCATGTTTTGTTTCTTTTAGTTGTTTGGTTCTGTTCATTTATTCTGGGCTGCAAAACAAAAACGTTTTTGCTACCATACCAAGAGTTCCTTCAAGATCAGCTTCTGAATCTGATGCCCTGCAATTGTTGGGTTCCATTCGCGAGGGTATGTTTTGCAGGTGAAGCCTGGGGTAGTTCAACCACAGAATTCTGGGGAAATCCTGATGTTTGGTGAGCATACCCAATTAAGAAGGATTGGCAAGAGTGGTGACCAGTCCTTTGGTCGTGTCTTGCAAGATCGGGCGGACGGAATCCAGTGTGTCCCGAACTGTACTTAGATCAAAGGATTATTTGTCATTGTAAACCTGATGACATGAGGCCCCCAACGAAGCGAGATATAACAAGTGCAGATAGCTCAACCCCCCTAGGCAGTTCATCTCACAAAGGAAAAGCCAGATGGCTTTGCACCAACCATTTTAGGTGTCCAAATCCACTTCGTTCGCGAACCTTTGATCATTTTTTGGAGAGTTCCGCTTTCCCGAGTCTTCTTCGGGTGGGGCCAGCACCCGAAATGCCAACTTTTGGTTGGGCCCCCGATTACCTCCCACCAGCGAACGTGGGTTAGTGCACAGACCCCTGTAGGAAGACGAGTCTTTCCTCTGGTTAGTCGGAAAGTCTTGCACTTCCATGTTAGGTGGGAGGGTAATCGAAGGCCCATCCGACACGCTGAGGAGGCGGCAGTGCTGCTGGAAGTCAGTGGCCGCAGTGTCTCGGAAGAGCTACGGCAGGAGCTCTCAGGGTTGGGTCGAGTGGATTTTCCCCAAACAATTAATCCGCCAGGAGCACTACTGTGGGTGGACAAAATCCTCTTAGGCACCACTTTGAAAGCATGATTGAAGCCATTGTTGGTTGGTATTTGCAGTTGAATCATCATTCCAGGGTTTCAAGCGGTGCAAGATTTCGTCCATCCACAGTAGGTCTCCCAGCTGGGTGCCCTTCTCAACCCCTTGTTTGGTTGAGAGGGTTCCCCTACTAAAATAGACTACCGAAAAAAAAGAAACGGTACCCTTATTCGAGCACCCCTCTACTGGAGGACCTAGAGTAGGGTTTTCAGGTGGAGCAGGGGCAACAAAAACGACCGGTAAAAGGAAGGCGAGCCTTGAAACAGAGCCTCCAGAGTCCCCAGAGAAAGTTTTGTGCATCTTCTAATTTTGGAGATAGCTCAATTGTTTTGCATTGTACTCACTCCCTGAGTTCCGTTTCGGACTCTAGTCACATTTTGGTTTTGTACCATGCCATTGGCAAATGACAAGTTTAGGACTTTGTTTTGGCGCGTCCGCTCAGGAAATGAGTTTAAGCTTGCTGCGGAGGGACTTGTCGCAGTTTTTTTGGGAATAAACCTACACATCCCCAGAAAAAGGCACAAGGGATGGTTTATAGTAGGTCATTCCATTATATGAACCACAAAGTCAGGTTCACTCAGATTTACTACGCGACCAGAACGGAAAACATCAGATCTAGTTTTTGGTTAGCAAACAGGATGTGTAAGGGTCACGAGAGCTTCGCTGGTACTCCGAAAGAGCACTTGGCTTCAATAAACTGGGGGTTGCGGAAATGGAGACAACCTCGTGTCTCGAAGGTGATTGAGCAAACCACAGTACTTCACCAGCCTAAGCAAGTTTTGACCGGGTGAATTGATTTTGGCCATCCGATGCGTGTTGTTTTTGTTTTTTCCTGCAGATGGTTGTTGCCGTTTGCGGGGAGGCTTAATTGGTTTTGCAAGCATGGCTTTTTGGGTCGCAAGGCTGATGATGCAGACTAGAGGCTTGTGAAGATCATGGCCATTCTCAACTGGGACTCAGTTGCCCAAAGCGAATCGACCTTTTGACCTTCTGGTTTTCCCATTTCGGTCCATTTTTGGTAGAGGTGCCAGAAGGTTGACCCTTTGATTTCCTTTGATTTCCACGTCCCTAAGGGGCAAGTTGAGCCAATCAGCTCGAAAGGAGCTGGAGACCAAGGGCTACGAATGCGACTTCGAGACCTTTGCGGGGCTCTATGAGCGGTCCGAGCCCCTCGCATCGTCGCCGGATGATGAGGACGAGGCGGATGATGGCCAAGGGCATCCTTTGAGTGTTGATCCCAGAGTACCTGGTGGTTCCCCAAAACAGTCCGGTTCCTTGTTTTTTTGCATTTTTTCGGGGCTTAGTGGTTGGGTTTCCAAATTTAATGCACTAAAAGTGCAAGTAACAGTTAAACTTTTAGAAAGGGATCTGAAAACGCACAGCCCAGATTTTTGGGGGGTGGAAGCCCTGGGTTTAGTGGGAAATCAGACCACTTTTAAAGGGGAAACACCTCTAGATGACGGGGTCTACTTAGATCCGGGATCAAATGTGGGCATGGTTGAAGCATAGATGGTTTCCTTTGGGGACCATAGGTGTCATGCTCCAAAAGGACACCTACAAGGACCCCTCTTGGGGGGGGCGGACCCGTGGAAGCAGGCCCTCCCTCATTCTGAGACACACTCCTAGGAGTGCTAAATTCAGGGGAACGCATGATGAAGGTCAGTGAATTAACGTAGACATGTGAGCAAATCGGTTCCCTAGTGTTCAGTGACGGGACTCTTGAGGTCCCAGTTGTGAGCCGTAGACACCCCGATCTGTGCCCTTTGCGCCAGGATCTGTGACCAGAGTCCGTGCACTTTGCGCATGCCGGAGCACTCGCTTAAAAAGTGTGAGCTCAGATGATGATCCGTCAGATGGACAATGCCCTACCAACTGGTCAGCTGATTATTCCACTAAGGTTGCAATGTATGGGGGTGATCAAAAGGTCCTCTACAGGTGACCATTAGGGAGTCCATTAAAGATGACTTTCACCACTAGGGAAAAGATGCCCATGATTGGTGCCCATGATCATTGCGCCAGAAAAATCGATCCTCCAGAGGGGGTTGTCCAGGATTGGTTGTTTGTCTCCCTACCAGCTGTGCCGCTGTTCACCCAAGCGCCCAAAACCCGCGGATTGGCGATGTCAGCAGTTGGTACCTGGTTTCACGAGGGTGCTAGGGCTATGTGGGTGCTAAATGTAAACCACTTGCCCAGTGGCGCCCTTTTTTCTTTACCTTTTTTTGGGAAGGGTTCCCTTTACTCTCAACCAACCAAAGACAGGATGCCCTTTTTCCCCTGGCCACTGGGCATCTGAGTAAACCTGAAAACTCTCCAACGCCAGCGGGTTTTGGGTGCTGCGCTCAGTTTTCCGTCAGAATGAAAAGAATGAGCAGAGCTGCGGGCCCCAGTTGAGAGTTGAGGACTTGAGCACAGGTAGCTGTGATTTTTTCATGGTGAACCCCCTGAAGAGTGGTCGGTGGGTACAAAGCGTACAAAGCCCCACCAAAGTGATGTTCACCAAAGGGTCCCTGATTAAGTTCATACCCAGGTAGATCTAGGGCTTGCCCTTTCCCTCGCTTTTTTCCAGTGTTTTCGTCGAGAATTTCGCGAGGAGCCCGAGCTTCCCGTCCGCAAGTGGAACACCCTCTTTTCAGGCGCTGGTCTCAGCTGAAGCAAATCCGAGCAGAGCCGACAAGGCCAGCACGGCGATGGAAATGCAGAGCACATGTGTTTGTCACCGAAATAATGTTAACCCCGGATGTAAGAAAAACACCCTGGTTGATTTTGATAGGGGGTGTATCCCTTTTAGTGGGGATTCAGACCACTTTTGGAGGGAACACGGGCCCGTTTATTAATCCTGGGTCAACATTAGGCCGATAGCAGCATGGTTTCTCTTCAAGCTCCGGGTTTTGGACCTACCGCTGTTTGGACCTTACACCTTTAGTTGCACTTTTGGTCGCGTGAAATGCCAGGGGGCTTTTTGCCGCTTGAAATTCGAGTGGGGCAACAGATGACTGGCGTGCCTGGCGAGATATGAGTTATGCTTGCCCTAAACTGCCCGCCCGATAGGACGTGACAGTGCCCTTTTTCCATGAATCCCAGAGGGTCAACTGGACAACTCAAAGATTCCACCCGTATGCAACCGTTATTTGGCTGGTGTTGTTTGCCTTTCTGTTGCATTGACCCAACAGAGCAAAAGCCAAAGCAACGTCATCCCGAGCAGTTTCCATGTGGGCACATGCAAGTTCATGCTCTTCATACTTCCAGTGCACGCTCGAGTTTTTTATTCGTCAACTGGCAGCAGAGTGAGAATCTCGGAGATCCCTCAATTTTGGGACATCCACCTGGCAGTTTCAGAGGAGTCCATTGCAACTTGAAGTCCGGTGACCCGGGTGAGCTACGGATTTCCGCAGGGAGACTCAGACGCTGGCCACTCGACTCAGACGCTGGCTGGGCTGCCGTCGGATTTTTTTCTCCGAGGCAAGGTGATGCATCGCGCTTCCACCTCGACCCTGGCATCGGAAACCACTCACCTGGAGAAGGCCAGGAAATCGAGGGATTCGATGCTCGTTTTCTTTAATTAAGAGGCAGGCTCGGGACTCTCCAAATTCCCGGAATGATGGGCAATTACCTGAAAGTTATGGTGTGAATTCCTTTGTTTATGGGGAGTTTGAGGGTGCAGGCACCCTTTTGGAGGTGTCGAGGGAACCCAAAAGGAATTCCACCACCCCAAGAACCCGATTCTTGGGTGCCTCAAGAAGAATCGACCCTAAAAAACCGGTGGCAAGCAAGACAAAGACATGGAACCACAGGCCGATCCGTTTCCACACATTTGCGTCCATGCAGATGAGTCATGAAAGACCAGACACCTCGTCAGACGTCACCGCCCGCTTTCTCCTGTCCACCATGGAACCTCACGTCTCGGGGTGCGAAGACCGTTTTCCCTTTAAAGCATCAAGGGTGTATGCCCAGTTGCGTGATACAAGGGGACCTTGTTTTTCGGCCCTTTTTATGGGGGAGATAGTCTTTGGGAAGCGCTTTCTGTATCACAGTGGTCAATTGCCGCAGCCCTCCTTGGTCTTCCAAGGACCCGCAAAAAACCGGGTCCTGCTTGATTTGGCTCTTGGTTGAAATTGGCAAGCTACGCCAAGGGCCCGCGGTTTCGGGGTGCTGGACGGTTTCCATGGCCTTCGGATCGCAGGCAGAGACTGCGAGCCTGCCGGAGGAGACGCAGGAGGGGTTCCCCGTTGCGCAAGTCGGGAGACACGTCTTGGCCTCGTTCGCGCCAAAAAAGCGACCGTGATTCATCACTTTCCTGACAAAGGAAAGCAAAAAATGGGATGGGTCATGTCAAAGCCATCAAAATGCGAAATGACAAGACTTAACCAAACCTGCCCAAAGCCAGATAGTGCCACTTGTGCCACCGAGGCGCTATGGTCCATGTGTGCCACGTCACCAGTCCAAACCGCCACTCGTTGCCAGTCTTAGCGCACCCAAGGACCTGCCCTTGGTTAGTTTGTCCGTCCAATCGACTTGACCTGACCCTTTTGAACTCCATTTGAATGACTTCAAATTGGCATTGTAGCTCTAAATGGTTTGCCGTCTTGACTCCTTCAAACAACATGTGGCCGGTCTCGCATGTTTGCTTTGTCTCATCTTCAATCAAGTGCAGCTTTGCTGTTGGTCTCCCCTTCAAGCAGACCTGACTGGTTGATTTTTGTTGGTTCTCACTGGCTCGCAATCTGACGGTAATTGTTTGTTCAATTAGTTCCCCGAACTTTGACACCTGTAAGCACGTGTGAAGCGGTCTTATTTGTTTGCCCCTTTGGTGGCTCATCAACAAGTTTGCCTTGCTCAACGTGTTTGCCTGGTCACTACAGTTGAAAGAACTTTGCTGTCCTTTGCTTAGACTCACCTTCAAGCACATTCTTGTTGGTCTTAGCCGTTTGCCCCTTCTCACGTTTGAACGAGTGTTGTTGGTTTGCCCTCTTTTCTTCAATAATTTGTCCCCGATGCTTTTTTCGTGAAGTCGCCTAAAACCACTAAAACTCCTATATGTTCGTGAGATTGCAGAATTGGTCCCTTTTTAATTTTTCCCGCCCGGAATTACCCGCAAAACGCCCGCAAAAAGCCCGCAAACGCCCGCAAAACCCCGCAAACGCCCGCAAATCAGAAAAAGACGTTTTTGGGTTCGGGGGTCGCCCAAAACTCCTAGAAACCATTCAGAACGTCCAACACACCCAAAACTACCAGGAAACCAAAACGCCTAGGAAAGGCCGGAGAATGAATCTTCAGGCACCTAGTTTGATTGCTGGATCTTGATGTGCACCTTCAGCAAGTCAAGCATGTTCCTCTCCAACCACTGAGGCAGGCATGGTGCAGTCGTCAGTTTCCCACTGCATCCTGTTTCCAAGTGCAACTTTACCGGAGCCCGCAAGCAAACCCCGAGTGGATAAAGGGACAAACTCACTTGCCCGACCTTTTGACCTTTTGGAATCCCCTCTTTGGTCCATTTTTTAGTGGCCCTGAAAAAAGGTTATCACCTTCTATTTCGGGGCCCCGGCACAACTGAGTCCTCCTTGTTTCAAGGCAAGGCACATATGGGGGCCGTCCGCAATTGCATGTCTAAAACTTATGAACAGCGGCAACTTGTTGAACCGCGCGATTGGGAAAACTCGAGCCGCGAAAGGCCGGCGATTGAAACGCGAAAGGGCAACACAATTATTGAATTTAGACGCTGCACTGTGTTTAGATTGTGGTGCCGACTCATCTCGCTCATTTTGACTGCACGGGCTCGCACAAAAGCTTCGCCTGGAAAGCTGAATGTTGATTTCGCCCGCGCAGGCCCAGGCTGTGCTTTCTAAATCTGCGTACTGGCAAAGGCTGGAAGCTGCAAGCCGAAGTTTCGCCGACGAATTCTGCGATTGGACCGCGGTTTTGGACGGCGATTGGACGAGTTTTACTAGTGAGGCCCTGCCCATCCGAGCTATGTCACTTCCTTCCAGTTTCCAGGTATGGATGGAGGAAGGCCCGCGCTTGAGATAAAACAGCGAAAAGCGAAACAGCGGCGATGAGATCGTGATTGGCCGGCGATTGGGGGTCCCCAGGCAAAGTAATTTTGAACAACCCCCATGGTATTTGCTTCCCTCGTTGTTTGGTGGTTTGGATGGGTGGTGCTTGGTGGTTTGGTGGGGAGGCTTCCCGTACCAATCCAAGTCACAAACTACCAGGAGACCCAAAGACTCTCAAAAGCACGTCATAACCCCAACACCACAATGTTTTTTGGTTTTCTGGCTGAGTGATTTACAGGTGCTAGGGTTAGCTGAATATCCCCTGACTTGGGTGAAAAGACCACGGCTGTCAAATCGATTGGAGAGGCCTGGCGATTGGAGCTGGACTCTTTGGGGGAGCTGCAGCTGCGACTCTCAGGCCATCTGGCGTTTTCTTTCGGAGTTGGAGTAGCCCTATGGTGTGCTTGGGTCTTCCTTTTGGTTGTCCCTAAAAGATGATGAGAGACAAAGGGCAGCTCGCCCAAAAATGGATGGCATGGAAGTCCGGTGCCACATGACTTTTTTTAGGGCACCAGGGACCTCTCAATATGGGTCTCGATGTTTTCCTCGTGAGTTCTCTTGAAAACCACAAGGACAAGTGTGCCAGCTCAAAGGAAACACACACACACACACATCTTGTTTCTTTGCAAAGTGGCCGTGTCCAAGTTAGAATCTTCATGCTCGCGGACTGACGAGGATTGCAAGTTGGGTGGAAAGCACCAAGTAACTGCTACACAGGCCGCGGAGAAGGGCAGGCATCGCCTTGACAGCTTGGAGGTTTGCAAAGGTGCCAGACAGGAAAAACCTGGGGGTCAATTAGGGGTGAAAAATGAGCCCGAAAGGTTTCACTGTCATTTCCAAACCTTGCAGGTTGGGCCAAGTCCCGTTTTCACCATTTCAAAGTTTGGACTCGGATTCCTTCTTGGGTCCCCTATTTTTCGGAGCACCTCTGGCTGTTGTTGATCCCCTATTTTTCCGAACACACATGATGTGCTTTGATCCTCATAGGTGCGAAACTTCTCTGGCCAAGTGCATTTCCAGGTATGGCTCGGAGGTATGTATGTTTACCACCGATATAAGCTTGTAATGAAGTATATACCCTTTATATCAGGGATTTGTTCACCTTCATACCTCCCAAGCACAATACCTGAAACTGCCTTTGATCCGGGAGTAGTTGTTTGCTTGCTTGCTTGCTTGCTTGCTTGCTTGCTTGCTTGCTTGCTTGCTTGCTTGCTTGCTTGCTTGCTTGCTTGCTTGCTTGCTTGCTTGCTTGCTTGCTTGCTTGCTTGCTTGCTTGCTTGCTTGCTTGCTTGCTTGCTTGCGTTCGTTCGTTCGTTCGTTCGTTTCGTTCGTTCGTTCGTTCGTTCGTTCGTTCGTTCGTTTTTTGTGTCTTTTTGTTGGGGACGAACTCCTGCACCTTCAAACCCATGAACTGGTTCGATTCCTTGTTTTTAAGAAGAATCAAAACAAGTGTTATGGTTTCGACCATGGCTTCATTTCGTGGTGCGAAAGGGATTTCACAGCCATCCATTTACTCCACCAAAAGCTTTAGACTTTTAGCAGCTTAGCAGGTGCTCAGAAAACTTTTCCAGCCCAGCGCTTTCCGGAGACTTGTTGGTTCTGGCTTCTTTCCTCTTTTTTTTGGTTTCGGGGGGTTCCCCCCCTTTTGGTTGGTTTGAAAGGAAGCCACAGGAGAACCACCGGGGCGCCAGCCCACAGGCGGCCTACTGGCGCCCTCCGAGTGGATCGCTTTGAGGATCTCCGAGGTGCACGTGCGAGGCGCGAGGCAACGGCGGCCTCCATTTAAGGGTCGGTGCTCGCTTCTTGGGGCGCTTTAGGTGCTTCTTTTTGTTTGGGCTGCCCGCTCCTTTGAAATTTGGGCGCTTTAGAAGGAGACCAGGGATCCATGAAGTTTGGGGGGGCGGGTGGTTCGATGGTATGAATGGGTCTGCGTTTTTCTGGATTGGTACCCTTTTTGTGTGACTTGTTGAAGGGAAGCCAGTTTCCCTATAGGTAGCCAGCCATCTTGGCTTCTGGTTCTTAAAGGGTTGTTCGGCTGAGTGCCTACAAAACCAGGGAAAACATATAGTTCTGAGATTATTTTTTCGAGCCATGCCCCTTTAGGTGGCGATTTTTTTGGGGGACATCACCAGTAAACTGATCTTAGGCGAAATCCAGAGACTGTTTGTCAGCTTCCCTTTGAAGCTTGAGATTTGTGATTTGTTCTTCTGGTTTTAAAGGGAAGGTATCACAGGACTTTTTACATTTTCCAGCGGACTGAATCAAATGGAACTCGGCTTTCAGCTAAAGGGTGGTTTGATGGCCGTTTTGGCAGTGTGGAGGTGCAGTTTCCCATTTACCCACCAAGGTTTACTAGATTTTGGGGCGCTGGTTTTTCAGCCACTGGAGGATACCGCAATTTCTTTTGGGGGTGGAAAACTGTTAGAGCTCGGCGCCCTTTTTCCTTTGGGCAATAAAAGGGTCTGCAGTATTCGCATCCCTCAACGGTTCAAACGCAAAACGCAGGGGCTCATGCACCCCCCCTTCGGCAATCTGCCGAACCAGAGTCTCGCTCAGCGATCCTCCCAGCTCAAGACCCCCTCACTCCGCGTCTCCTTCTTCTTGAAGACGCTGTAGCCTGTCCATTCCCTCAGGCGTGTCCTGCTCCCCACCTCATAGTCTCCACCAACCACGAAGACAGGCCCGCTGGTCCTCATGACCGTGATGCGCTCCGGGCCGATCCCCCTGCCAGGCATCCTTCCCTTTCGCGGGTCAAACTCCGAGACCCTCCTCCGGCAATGCACCTTAATGTAGAACTCCTCCTTCTCGATCCAGCGGTCCTCGGTCCCCACTGGCGCCTTCCTGATCCCCGGGAAGGCCCTCTTCACCTCCTCCCACATCTTTGCCTCCTCCGAATCCAAGGCAATCTTCCACTCCGGAACCCAGTTCGCCTCCGGGACCCTCTCTTGACCCCCACCACCAGCCCCGCGGCTGTTCACCCTTCTCTCACTCTGATCTCGCTCCTCCTCGGGGCGCTCATAATCCACACTTCTCTCACGCGGGCCCCTCAACGCCTTGATCCTTTCTCCTCCTCCGGTAGTTGACATACTCCCCCAATCCTCCACCAGAGGTGCTCTCCGCACGCAGCCCGACGCTTTCTTTCCGGCCCACTTGATCACTTCCCAGGCGGCAACCACCGCCACCAGAAGCGCGGTCCATAGCAGCAACTCCTCCGTGGCCTCATTCTCGTTCTCCAGGCCAGCTGCATCCGCCAGCTTCACACACGTGATGCCCATCAGCACCTTAAGACCGCGTTCATGATCCGCACCGTACACCACCTTCACTTTCGCCGCGGCCTTCTCCTCAACCTCTCCGTCTCCATCTTCCTCCTCCGGGATGACCTTGCTCTCCTTCACTCTCATCCCCATCATCTCTGCCAACGCTCTCAGACGAGAGCTTCCCAAGGCCTTGGTGCCGATGTCCGCCACCATCGTCTCCCCCGGCAGGTGCTGCAACCCCCAAAAGCCCTGCTCAAACCGTTCCCGAGCCGCCCGAGCCCTGATCTTGAGCGGCCTCGTCCGCCACGAACCACCAGGACCCTGCAGCAGCGTCACCGCCGCCGCGTTGTCCTGCAACATCACCAGCTTCAGTGCTTCCAGTTGGTCTCGACCTTCCACGTCGATCCCAGCCTTGTCCCACACTGAAGCAACCTTCCGGTCCTCCAGATCGGCGATGATCTCCGCCCACGCCTCTCCCTGGAGCACCCCTTCCATCGCCGCCAGCAGCTCTGCCTCCGCCGTCGACCTTGCCACAAATGGCTGCCTCGTGCTCGTCCAGTGGATCGGACACCCACCGTAGCTCACGACCACACCCTGCTGGGAACGACCTCCATCCGGCCCGAAGCCTGCATCCGCGTAGACCTCCACCGTGTTCATGCCCCGCTCGTGCAGGAACTCCCCGTTTTCTCCGTGGCCTTCAGCAGCGCTTCCGAACTCCAGCTTCCAACCCACCGTCTTCTTGAGGTAGCCCAGCAAGTAGATACCCATCTCAAAGGCTCGCTTCGGCTGACGTGCTATCAGCTGGCTGATGCGGTTCACGCCATAGCAGATGTCAGGCCTTGTCCGAGTCGCCCACAGCAACTCCCCCGACAATGTCTGCGCCAGCCGAACCATCTCCGCATCCTGTTCCTCGTCTTCCCCATCCTTCTCGATCTCCTTAGGCACTGGGATGGTCTTCTCCTTCACCTCCCCATCGTACCTGTTGAGGACGTCCTTGATGTAGTCCTCCTGGCCCACCAACAGACCTCCTCCGCCGCAGGGGTCCCTCATCACCTCCACCCCGCAGAACTTCACCGGCTTGTCCGCGTTGACCCACTCCAAGTCTGTCGCCTCCCACTCCTTCTTGATATGCTGCGCCATCACCTCCACGATGTTTGTCTCCCCCACAATCATCATGTCATCCACGTAGCAGCAGATGAACCCCACCGTAGTATCCCCCAGCTTTATCTTCCAGAGGTTCTCGTCCGCGAACGCCTGGCGCAACACCAACTCCTTTCCACCCCCAATGTCCACCTTCCACCTCCTGAGGGTGTCATCACGATGGGCCCCCCAGTCCGCCGGCGATGCCCGCAGCCCATACAAGGCTTTGGTCACCTCCCACATGACTCCCGGGTTCACCACCTTCGCATCCAGGAGAATCTTCGGCGGCCTCACCACCACCCGATGGCTAGATCTCCTCGGCGCATTCAGGAACGCCGTGCGGATGTCCAAGCTTCCAACGGCCCAGTTCATTGCCGCCGCCTTCCGCAACAGTGCCCTGACCGTCCCTGCTTCAACCCCGGACGCGTACACATCCGAACCTCCCTCAACTTCTTCCTGGATCTGATTCCCGCAGACCACCGCCCGGCATTTCCGCCTCCCGTCACCGGCTTTCCTTGTGAACACCGCCTTTCCTGGTGCCCTCTGCACCAGCTCTCCTTCCCTTTCCCACCTATCCACCTCCTCTTCTCTCACCTCCCGGATGGCCATCTTTTCCAGGAGGGCTCCAACTTCCTTCTTCATCGTCGGCACCCACATCTCAATTTCCCTCCTCACCTGCTCAAGGCCGATGATCTTCGTCTGCAGAAACATTTCCTCCTCAGCCACCGCCTCCAGCGCCTTGAGACCTATCCTCAAGCGTTCTCCCCTGGTGACTTCCACCATCTCTTCCTCCAGGAACTCCTGCTGGGCGTCCAACCTTCCGAGTACCTCCGCCCATTCTTCTCCTGTGCCTCCTGTCTCGATATCCTCCATGACCAGCTCCAAACACCGCTCCTTCTCCTGCGCCCATACCACCTGCCTTCTCTCCAACTCCTCAATCCATTCCTCTCCGACCCCTACCCACCCCGGGTCCAGAGATATTTCTATCCCCTCATCTGTTTCCTCTACCTTTTTCACCTTTGGTGCCTCCTCTTCCCCTCCTTTCTCCTCTTCTCCTCCGTTCTCATCCTTCTGCTTTCCAACCAGCCTTCTCCTTCTTGTCCACAGCTCCCCGGCCACCGGGACATCCACCTTCAGGTCTCTGGGCTCCGGCACCACCTGCGACACCGTGTAGATGCTTCCCTTCTGATCCATCACCCTCAACCCGTAGGTCATATCCTGACACGGGCCGACGTACATCGCGTTCTGGGTGATGGCCTCCCATGCTTCCCTCTTCCACCTTCTTTTCTTCACCACCACCTTTTGCCCGAAGACCGGCAGATGCAACTGTGGGGCTCCCATCTCCCGCAGGATCATCCTGTTGCGAACCTCCACCGCCTGCAACGCCGCCCCATGCCAGAGGTTCGGATTGACCTCTGCCGCCAGTAGCAGCGCCCGTGCCTTCCTCTTCACCCACCCGACGGCCGCCTCTGCTCTGCCGTTGGCCTGTGGTTCATCGGGGCTTGACAACGTCCGATGCAGCCCGTGACTCACCGCCCACCTTCTCAATGCTGTCGACACCAGCTCCCGTCCCCGATCCGAGTGCAATCGAGTGACCTCGAATCCCCACCACCGGAGCCTCGCCACCATGGATTGGGTAGCTGCGATCACCTCCGCAGCTCTCCGACTCTTCAGCGGCTCCACCAACATGAGGGTTCTACTGACCACTCCTTCTTGCCTTTCCGGGTCCAAGTGCTCGCCTTCCTCCCCTATCTCTTCTCCTCCCTCTTCTTCCTCTTCTCCTCTCACCGCTCCTCGCTCCTCAGCAAGCTCCTCAAACGGATCCTCATCTCCTATCTCCTCACCTCCTTCTGCAGCGACATCTTCTTCCTTAGCCATGCTGCCGGAGACTGCCGTGACGTAGGAACCCACCAGCAAGTAGCGATGCCCCTCCTTCGACACCTTAAACGGGCCCGTCACATCGATCGCCAGCGTAGACCACGCCGGGTGAGCCTTCCTTCTGTGGCTCCGTCCTCTAAGCCCACCCTGAATGCAGGCCCGGCAATCCCGTCGAAACGGTATATGCCCGTTTTCCAAGTGGCTCTTCCATGCCTCCTCTCCTGTCACCTTGGCTATCCTCGCCTCCTTCCTCACCTCCGTCCTGATCGCCTCATTCAGCGCCGCCACAAGTCCAGGCGCCCACTCAGCCCAGCTGCTTGACTCGCGGCTTCCTCCTCCGCCCACTCCTGGGCTTCTCATCCCATCCAGCTGCCTCAGATCCTTGATGTTCGTCAGCAGCACCGTCGGCTTGCGCTTGACGTGGCCCATGGCCCCCTGGTCGAATTTCACCCTGATGAGACCCAGGAGCTCCTCCAAAGCCGTAACTTCCGGCCAGTCCCACACAGAAGGCGGCACGCCCCCCCGGGCCTTAGCCCTCTGCCACTCCTCCTCCTTGACATAGCTCTTGGGGTCCTCTGGGTGCTCCTTCACCATCCAGGCCTTCCGACCAACCAGCTCTCTGCCTCCCTGAGCCAACACCATCAGGATCCACATGCGCAGCATCAGGATCGTGTCGCCCTCCACCTTCTCCTTTTCTACCTCACCAATCTCCTCATAGCCAAAGCGATCCTCTCCTCTTCCCCTGACCGGGTACGGCCCCGGCTCGAAGTGCCTGCAGTAGGAGTAGGTCCGACACGGAGGTCCTCCCATCACTCCCTCCGTCCTTCCTCCCACCGCCAACTTCGCCAGGTAGCCGAAAGTGTCTTCATCCAGCACATTCTGGCCCGACAAGATGTCCACCGCCACCACCTCCCGGCCCAGTTCGCCGAAGTTGAACTTCTTCGCGCTCTTCCCGGCGAACAGGTGCAAAATCACCCCGGCCGCCCTTGCATGCCTCCTCCTCGCTGCCCTGTTCCACGCGGATCCTTTTCCGCCCCCAGAGCCCAGCGCCTTCTCCATGAGAGTCTCCGGCACCTCCGGAAACAACCTCCCGAACTCCTGCTTCACCTTTTCCATCTCACCATCTCCCCAAGCCTTCGCTATCTCCCCTGTCCGGCTCTTCCTCTCGTTCCTTTTTCCTTCCTGCCTTCCGTTGCTCCTCTCGGGCGGCACCATCGCCCTTCTCAGAAGTCCCTTATTGAACTCCTCCAGCTCCTCAACCAACCTCAACGCCACCTCCGTAGGGACCTCAGGGCAGAACTGCCTCATCCTCACCGGCAGTGGCCCCCGGCTAGCATGTTCAATCCGGCAGATCCCCTCCTCCCACCGGATCTTGTAGCCCAGCAGATACAGCGCCCCAAGCGGCACGATCACCTGCGTGGCCTCCTGGCAGATCAAGGTGTGCCCCTCCGTCATCTGCATCGCCACCTCACGTCCATCCGCCAACTCCACCATCCGGTCCTCGCCTGTTTCACCCTTCCGTGCCTGCCTCAAGGCATGGGTGGCTCCACCATCCAGGAGACCCCAGCTCTGGCACTCACCAATCTTTGACAATCTGGCCGCCCTCAGCTTCTTCATCCTGAGGCTCCTCAGCAGCTGCGTTGCCTCTGCTACCAGCTTGTCTTTCCCGCTGGCCTCCTCCACCACGACCTCCTCGTAGTCTTCACTTTCCACCACCCCCAGCGCATGGCTCTTTCCTCCTGCCGCCTTCCTGACCGCTCCTTTGTCTCCAGCCGAAGTCGTGACACTCCTCTTCGACGCATCTCCTCCACCACTCGCAGCCTGACCACCAGCCGCTCCTCCACCCTGAGGCCCAGGGCGGGGACACTCCGCCTTCTTGTGCTCAAGGCTCCCGCAGTTCCAGCACCTCTCCCGCTGCCTGTCCAGGCTATCCCACACATGGGCGAACTTGCAGTTCTTCCCGAACCGGCAGCCCGCATCCGTAGCGTACCATTTGCACGCCCTGGTCAAGTCCACCACCCTTTGCTTTCCGGGAGTAGCTCCTCCTTGCCCCTGCTGCCTCCATGGGACCGTCTCCTCCTTGCTTGTGACCCCCATCGCCTTGACCTTGGGTGCCCCCTCCTTCCCTCCTTTTGAGAGCTCCGCCGTCTCGGACTCCGCCTGGAGGTACTCCGCAAAGCTCTCAACTCCCTCCTGAGTCGGCCTCGTGTCCAGATTCAGCTCGGCCCTCACCGTCGACATCCGGTAGCTGCTCTGCTGATCCAACTTCGACAACGCCGCCGCAAACTTGTCCAGGGCCGACACCAGCAGCGTAGCGTCCGGCAGAGCCACTCCCAGCTCCAACGCTCTCCTCCGCCAATGCCTCCAGGCCCTCAACTGTTTTGCCACCTCCGAGGCGTTTCCTCCCTTGGTGTCCAGCAGGGCGTTCAGGATTTGCTGCCTCTCGGATGCTCCTCCC
Source organism: Effrenium voratum (assembly GCA_963377175.1). Taxonomy (NCBI): domain Eukaryota; class Dinophyceae; order Suessiales; family Symbiodiniaceae; genus Effrenium; species Effrenium voratum. Next base: position 162,089 of record CAUJNA010003678.1, on the reverse strand, counting down.
GGCTGGTACAAGATGTACAGCCGGTAGATGATGTTCACCATGCTGAGCTGCCTGTTCGCCACCAGCTCCTTCTTCACCTGCTCCGGGAGTGCCTTCAAGACCATGGCCACCCCCCTCTGCTCCGTACGCGGCAAATCCAAGCACACCACCGGCAGCTCGGGCTTAATCCGCAATCGCTCCAGCGGACTGGCCAACAACCACTCCCCATAGGCCGTCTTGGCACTATCGCACACGTCCTCCCACCACATAGCGCTGTAGGTGGAGATGTCCTTCATATTGTGCTCGATAGTCGCCATCCAGTCACCAAACGTCAGCGGACTTCCATCATCCACCAACTGCGGCAACTCCGTGGCCCTGCCGCTTTCGTTCGGCAGTTCCTTCACCTCCACTCTATCCTTTGTCTTCCCGGCACCTTCCTTGGTTCCTGCCCCTCCTCCATGGCTTTCTTCCTTCCTGCACCCCGTACCCGCCTCCTTCGATGTCGATCTCGACCTCGTCCACGGCGGCACCCCGGGCGCCCTCCTTTCTCCTCTCGATGCCGACCTTCCCCTGGCCCACGCCGGCTTGTAGCTGATCCCGTCCACCACCCAATCGTTCTCCGCACAGGGCCATTCCTCTTCCGGAGGAGGTCCTTCCGGTAACCTGGTTCCGCCCGGAGTTCTTTCCAGCTTCTGCCTTTTCCCCGGGGGTGGTGGTGGCGGTGTCTCCATCCTCGGTGGCTTCACCTCTTCTTCCTGCTGTGGCGTGTGAAACTGCTGCTGCGGCTGCTGCTCCAGCACCAAGATCTGGTCCGTCAGCAACTCCACATGACGCTCAGCCTGCAGCGCCCTCGACTCCCACAGCTCCGCCATCCGCCTGTGTTGTTCCGCCTCGCTCTCAATTACCACCTTTTCGAGCTCGAGGCGCTCCACCTTGTTCTTCAGCTCATTCCGCTGCCTCAACGCCTCCGCCAGGTTCAGGCTGACCGTTCCGTACTCCTCCACAAACACCCGGTCCAGCTCCTTCTCCAAGCGATCATCCGCCTCGACACCCACCCGGTCCTTGGCGCTCCCCGCACCATCTCCTCGACCAGCTCCACCAGGTGTCACCTCCTGACCTCTTCTGTTCTTCTCCATGTCCTCCTTAACCGCCTGCAGGGCCCGGTCCCTTTTCTCCTCCATTGCACGCTCCTCCGGTGTCATGAAGGCTCTGGCCTTCCTCCTCTGCGTTGCTGCATCCTCCTGAGCAGCCCCCACCGGTGTCCTCATCACTTCCTCCTCATCCCCGGACTCCGGAACTGGCGGCAAACCTTCCGGTCTGGCTTCTCTCAACCTCATCTCCTCCTGAACTCTCTCCGACCAGAAAGGGTTCACCCTTACCACGGGCTCTCCTCCACCCGTCCTTTCCGTCGACCTCGACCTTCGGGTAGTAGAGCTCGGCTCTGTAGAGCTCCCTCTCCTGGATGCCGTAGGGCTCGCCTTCGAAGAGCTCTCCCGCCCGGATCCCATAGAGCTCAGCTTCGAGGTACTCCTTCTCCTAGATGCCGAAGCGCTCCGCGAACTCTCCTCCGCGGCCACCACCTGCTCATCATCCATTCCTGGCCTCAGCGCCTGCGGCACACCTCCTCTCGTCCTTGACGTTGACCTTGGCCGTGAAGCCTCACCAGGATCTCCGCCCCGGCCATCTGCCGAATGGGCATCCTGGACTGCTCCACCGCCCATCGGCCCATCCTCCTCAGGCTCACCCTCGTCCGCCACCAGCGCGCCTTCCTCGGCCGGTGCCCGGCTCTCCTCAGCTTCCCTGCCAGGGCTTACCCGGCCGGAACGCCGCCTCCTCATCAGCTCCATGTGCGCGAGCAGTTTGGGCTCATAACCTGTTAGAGCTCGGCGCCCTTTTTCCTTTGGGCAATAAAAGGGTCTGCAGTATTCGCATCCCTCAACGGTTCAAACGCAAAACGCAGGGGCTCATGCAAACAATTTCGAGCGCAGTGGTAGAGGGCAATGGCTTTGAATATGTCTTTAGTGGCAGGCTGCTGGAGCAATGGCGTTAAGAAAATTGTTGGATTTATCATGCATGAGCATACCCCAAGAATCCCAAAATAGAGCCGTCATCACACATAGGCCAACATGCAAGCATGTGTGGCTGGTTGAGGGCCGGATTTTAGTGCCAAACTCCGAGGAACTGGACGTAGGCGCTGAAACTGTAAGGAACCAACTTAAACTTTAAGGAACCAACTCCACAAGGATGACTCGGGCCTCGGATGCTGGCCAGATAGTAGCTATTTGGTGGAAGGGTTCGGGAACTGGGGGTATCCAATTTTGTGTTTTACAGAGGCAGCCTTTCGGAGCAGACGACGCATCCGAATTCGGCCGGTTGGATCGAATCTTTCTTCGATTCGGATCGAATCGGCGCCAGGCCCTTTGAGGCCTCAGGAATCGGCGCCCTTGTCCTTCCTGCTACTCTGCGATGTGGTGTGCCGGTCTCGCCCAGAGAGACTTCGGGGCCAAGGGCTCCTCCTGCTGCGAAATTGGTTGGAATGAACCCAGCTTTGGTCCAGGAAACCACCAGGTTGGATGGTTTAGAAACGGGCTTCCGTGTCTCATTCCCTGAGCACCAGAAAGTCCTGCGGATGTCCAGCAAGTGTTGAGGGTGACCCCGGAGCTTCTTGTGGTATAGCACCCCTCGATTCATCAATACGGGGGGTGTCTCCTTTTGCTAGGTTATCAGGTGCCCAGTTGTCAACTCTTTTTCTCCACGATGTAACTGCCGTGAGTTGAGTGCGCCACAACACGACCGCGTTGGCGACCGATGGGCCAGCGGAAGAAATTGTATGCGGTTTGTTTTGCGTTTTTTTTTTTTTGATAAACGTCAGGGCGCCTTAGTGTCCGGGGGGGGGGGTGAACAACAAAATGTCCGAATTCCTATGGAGAGCTTAACGGCACTCATTAAACTGCATCCCACTTGCGCTTGGCCTCCAAATTCAGGGCCCAGATCCCAACATATGGGTCAAACTTAAACCAGCAATTGGACCACAGATGTTTTGGTCCTTGTTTCTATAGGGCAAGCCATGTTTCTAGGGGTACCTTCCCCATTCAGGGATCCTTCTTTCTCAAAAACCTCAGGACACCGAAGGAAAACGGCCGGTTTTTGGAAAGAACGATGGTTGAAAAGAATGGACAAGGAATCAACCCCTAGAATTTTGGGGTCACCCTACTTTTTGCGGACCACCACCGTGGATTGCCATCAGAACCCAAGGCCACAATGCGCCAGTGGCACAGCTGGTGCCGGTCGTGGAGCAGTTCGAGGCGCGGTTTCCGAAGCGCCGGAAGCGGTTTCTATGGATTGAAACCCAAGGGCTCTCCTTTCAGTTGCTTCAGAATTGTTGTTCTTCAGTTTCTTTTTTCAGGGAATCTATCACTACTGAGAATATGTGTGTTTTGCTCAGGGGGCTTTGGCAAATGGAAGTGCCGGATGTTGTTTTACAACTAGGTCCCCCAGCTAGGTGCCCTTCCTTTTGCCCACTTGTTTTTTGGTTGGGAGGTTATAAAATAGACTGCAGAAAAAGGGTACCCTTATTCCAACCTCTCTACTGGAGGACCTAGTTAAGATTTGTTTTTTCCTCTGGTGGTTTTTAAGGGAATCGCTCACAACTGAAGAAACATTGTCGTTTTTTGTCTCCAGTTTTAGGACAGGCTTTAGGGCAGGTCGTTGTCGCTCACTAACAAAAGGAAACATGTAGCCCAGGTGATTGAGCATAGATCATGCAAGCTCCCTGGAAAATGAACACCATGCCTTTGCCATGAAAGCTCTTTGCGCATCAAGCAACCAAAACAAGGCCAGAGGTTCCACGCAAGCAATGGACCACTAGGTATTCCAATCAGCCTCCGTGGGGGAGGAGCCTCTTGCAAACGGGCATCCGGGTAGTCGGCAGCGGCCACGTTTTCAGGTGACCGTGGATGTGGCCGCGGCCTGAGAGTTTTGGAGAGGTCCGAGAAGACAATAGAAATCCACAGATAAACTCGGTGACACCCTGAAATCAGACGTTAGCCCCTGCTGGATTTCGTGTCCCATGTGCTGCCTGCTTCAGATGATGGCTTTGTTCATCGTCTTGGCCTGATGGGGTAGCGGGAGTATGTGGGGTCGACATGTTTTTGTTTTGGAAGGATGAGAGGCGCTTTCTTCTACGTGAAGACTCCTGACGCAGTCGAAAGGGCGTGTTTGGATCGCTGGGATCCAATCACCAAACTGGAACACCCTGAGTCGCGATCAGCTGAGACCTTTTCCGATTCGCAGAACATAGAACCCCAAGGGTCATCATCTTTAGCGCGCTCTTCCTTTCTGGGGCCTTGACATCGAGATTCTTCGAGGCAGCCGTAGGTGTCACAGCCACTGCTTCTGGAAGTGTTTGCCAAGGACAGGAAGCAGAATCAGATCTCCTGCGGAGCCCTCGGCTGCGCAACACGAGCCGGCCTTTCCCACTCGCATGTTTGGTTGGCTGGGCGCGAAGGTCAAGAAAGCATTGATGCAAGAACCTTCCTTATGTTTGTGTTGCTGATCTCTTTTGTGGTTTCCAATCGATGTCAAACATGGGCGTGTTTCAAGTCAGGCGTGGCAGTGGTATGTTTGTTTCTGTGCCAGTGGTTTGTGCAGTTCTGGAATCCCCAAGGAAGGTTGGCACAAGGGGGTAGTTGAGAGCCTTAGGCTTCCTTGTGGTTCTCTAGGCATCCGTAGGGTTCCTTCGGGAGCCTTAGGGAAGCCCCCCCCCTTTGACCAAGGATAAACATGCTGGCCATGATGGTTGTCCGAAACGCCACCCCCACTCCCCCTCTCGGTTGTCCAATCCGCTTAACGCGAAAAGGCGAAGTTCAAGCAATGGTCCAATGCTTGGTGTATGCATGTCCCCGGATTTGTGTTTGAAGCACGCATCCTGCATGTTTCTCTGTTTGCGTCGGCTCACTCCAATTGAGTGCGTAAGAGCTGGCTTGCATAAGCCACTGCCAAATAGAAACACATGATCATTCCACCATCCAACCATTTGCCTGAACAGCATGCGCACGGGTTCAACGCATCCTGGTAACCTCATGACACCATGCTCCATGAAGTTCCCAGGTCGTAAGTTCCCCTCCCCAAACCTCCCAAGGGCTGACCATCTTTCACACACCTACCAACACCCACCTTTTCATCTTTCACCAGCAATTGCGGCGATTCGTTTGCTCCAGACTCCTGCCACCGCAGGCGACGCAAGCTCCGCACGCGTGAACGTGAACATCGACCGGGCTGGAGCCTCGGACGTGAGCGCAGTAAAAGCTAGGCGCAAGGCGCCTCTGGATGCCTTGACATTACGCGAACCCGCAGACTGGGTTTTGGAACATGGTCCAGGGACCAAGAGCCGCAGGCGGTCAGTCGAACCTTTAGGAGGTGACTCGAGTCATTAAAACCTGTGAGAAGCCGGCGAAGGTCAAATTTCGGGCAACCGCACATGCCGTCAAAGGGGCCCCGGTGCATGTTTCAAGAATAGGGACCCGTATTTCAATCCATCCGAAGTCCGGGAACGCCTGTTTGCCCGAACATCATGGTGACGGTGTAGGGCAAATTGCCCGACTTCATAGCCTCGCAAAATTGGGGCCCCTGCGGTGTCCCCTTCATCCAAAAAGTGGTCCCCCATTTTGGACAGACGTTGAGAAGCAATAATTTGACTTGCCCAGCCTTCGCAGCATGGGGAGTGGTTCACAAAAACTGTGGAGTGTGCCCCTTAAACTCGTTCATGACCGCAACGCCTCGTAACAAATGTGAGGCTCAGCTCATGTTTACAACATGGTTTGATTCCTACAAGGCCCAGTTGGTGAACGATTGTACGTTGAGTTGTCTCATGGCGACTTCCTTTTGCTTGGCCCTATTAACCGAAAGAACGATGCGATCACCCTATGACAAGTGCTTTCAGGTTTCTTTGTCTGCACCAGCTTGACGAGCCTATGGTCACCGGATGTCCTTTTGCTCCCGTCCCTGGTGCTTTTCTTTTTCCAGATGACTTCCAGATGATTGCTTCACCCATGCATTCCCGAGCCGAAAGCTGTGAAAGTCTCGGCCAAAAGCAGCGCGGTGGCTGGGAGCAAGAGGGTGCCGGGCCTGGGATACAGGGATGACTTCCTATTCCCACAAGCCCAAAAACCCTTCCACGAGCATGGCAGTTGGAGACCTGGAAGTCCATGTTTGACAGAGACCCCTTTTTGGTACCATGGCAACGGAGGGAGGGTAAGGTGCACCTGGGCGTGTCTTTTCTAAGGGACCCCCTCTGAAAAAAATAATAATGAAAAGTTGGCTTCAAAGAGAAGCCAAAAGGAAACCAGAAGGCCACCCGCCACATCCCGGCACTAGGGGCATCTCACCCAGCAAACTGAAAGGAAACCAACAGGAACCCGCCACTTTGGGTCGAAAACCAAAAAGAAACGACGGGAGCCCTGCCGCTTCGATCTCAGCAAAGGGGTTCCCTTTACAAAGACGCCCATGTGCAGAGATTTATGCTCCCTCCCTTGCCATGGTGCCCCGGGGGGCGGGTGGCCTTCTGGTTTTCTCTTGGTTTCCCTTTGAAGCCAACTTTTTCAAGGTCCTGGTGAACTTCTTCCGCACCATGCGCCAGGGGCTAGAGGAGGCGATCTCATCGATTCAATTCGCTTCGAGGGGGTTGGATGGGCGCCAACGGGACCCAACAAAAATTATGTTTCTGAGGCTTTTTGAGCTTTTTTGAGGTTTAGTGGTTGGGTTGCCATCCCACTATGAAGACTCCAAGATACTCCAAGCATTTTAGCAGGGGATCAGTTTGGATAGCCCAGTTAAGGAGGGGGTCTCAAAAGCAGTGTTGTGTTTCTTGGTTTCATAGACCATTCCAAAGGGGGTCCTTGATTTGAGGAAAGTACATCTCTACCCGCACCATTGATGGGATTTAGAATAAACATATTTCTCTCGGGGAGCCCTCTGGTGGCTTTGACATTGACATGGATCATTCCATTGTGGAATGCCAACAATTGTTTTCTGTTCGACAGGCGCATGACAGCAGCACCAAGTGACAACAAACACGGCCATGCTGTCCACACGTGGTTTGCTAGCTCGTCCTCACCTCAAGAAAATCGAAAACCCAGATCGGCTCGAGCCCCTGCAAGGCTTGATCCGCGGTTCACGAAGGTGTGAGTCACATGATCCATGGGAAATGAAATGCAGCTGTTTGTCAGCGCCTATGTCAGCTATTCCGAACGGGTGGTTTGGATTGGTGGTTTCTGGCTCCAGAGGGTAAACCACCCCAAACCACCAAACCACCAAACCATCGGGCTCCAAACCAACAATTCGTGAGACCATGTGTTGTATGCCGTTTGCTGGAGGAAAACTGCCCAACTTGTCCTTTTCGCCGAGAAAACCAACCGGCTTGCATGGCCCCAGTTTGATTTCCAGGCCGTTCGAGGAGGGTTTATATATTTGTTTGCCCCAGTTTGGCTTCGCGGTTCTGCTTCTAGGTCCCCCAGTAGTGCCTTTTTGGGGGAGGGTTCTACTAAAACAGACTACAGAACAAGGGGTACCCTAATTCGAACCTCTCTGCTGGAGGACCTAGGCTTATGTCCGCAACCTTCAGCGTGATTCAGGTTCAGCAGCGGACGCTGCAAGCAGGGCGCTTCTTCCACTTCGAGAATCTCACTGGCGCTCGGAGACTCGGTGACGGGCGTGTCGATGGAGGAATCTACACGCATAGATGTTTTCAGGACATTACTCGGGCCGAAGCAAAAAATGAAATGCACGTCAAGACAGCTTGAAAAGAGCAGTGGCTGAAGCAAGTGGGAAATCAACAAACAGATTGGCACGTGAAATTTGAAGTGACTCCTTGCAGCGGCAAGCTCTTGTCGTTTGTTCCAGGTGATAGCCACACGTCTATCCAATTAAGACGTGGTCGCGGCCAAGGCTGGTGGTCTGAACTTGTTGTTCGCAGGAGAACAGCCTCGGTTGCCTCGCTTTGCAAGGGTCTGGTTTCCGGCAGGCTCCCTCTGGGGAGAACTGAGTAATTAAATTCCGCTTTACCGCCCAGTGCGTCCAGGCTCAAGTAGAAATTTGTTTATGTAACCGCCAACGGTATTTTCCTGTAGCCCACGACCTTGAACCTCTGGTGGTGCCCAAGAATTCACGTAACTCGAAAGCGGTTCTCAAAAACTTCGCCCAAAAAGGGGGCGGTTTCGCAGGCGAGCCGCTGCGAAGCGAGGCTATGTTGAGATGTGCGGCACAGCAGAGTTCGGCTTTTCGCACGCTGAAAGACGGGAAGAAAGACAACGGCGGTTTTGGTTTGCGAGCTCCTGGCTTTCGCGGGCGAGGTGCGGATCACGGTGCAGTGGCGTCAGCGCAGAGGAAAGAGCCGCGCGCCCAGGGAAGCGCGGAGCGCAGGGCAGCTCGGTGTTTGGAAAAAGGGGCCAGGGATTTGGGGGTTGATCAAAAGGTCCAATGGACATGGGGTGTTTCCATTCGGGAAACCACCAAAGGTTTGACTTTCACATGGGAGAAGTTCATGGGGCCAGGAACCTGATCAAGGTTCATTTCTGGAGTTGCCAAACTAATCGTGGCACTTCATGGGCCTATCTTGGTGGAACGAGCAGAACCTCGAAGGTCAGCTATGTGCTTGAAGCCCTACTCGGGAATGCATCACCCGCCACTCCCCATGCTCTTGAAAAAAGTCTCAGTGGTGCCTGGGGACCCAAGGGGGGTTGTAGCTGCAACCCGGATCAACATGCGCAGTATACACGACAGAATGATTGCCATGGAGCCAGGCTTTCGGGTTTGCGCGGTGAACTGAACGCGAAAACCGGGAGCTGAGGCCTGAGGTTGCTGGGATTGGGCGGGTTTTTCTGGAGCCCAAAGCGGTCAGGCGAAGACTTCAGAGCTCTGCCGCAAAAAAATTCCTCCGGCTTTCCCAGGCCTTTCTCTTGCTTCGGGGGCCTGGAGCAGCCAAGAGCAGCCAGAAGATGGGCAACTTTGTCCACCATTTCCAATGCCCTCCCAAAGCTTGAAAGCTTCAGTGCCGTGTTCTTTTTGCCTGCTTGGTGGTTTGGGATTTGAACCCCTGGTTCTTTTGGAGGGTACACAGACAAGCCACCCCCTAACCTCCTTTGACACGTGGCTCTGTCTCAAATAGGACCCCCCCAAAAAAATGTCAAGGTGTCCTTTTATGGCTTCCCGAAAAGCTTAATTACAGGGGTATGGTCTCAAGAAAGCTGCTGGCATCCGTTTCAATCCAGGTTCCCAAAGACCCTCAGAAGTCGACACCTTCCACTAAACTCAAGCTTTTTGGAGTCGCCTCAAAAGACTGGTGTCCCTAATGCAAGTTCCCAAAGAGGGCCTCAAAAGTCGACACCTCCCACGCCTCCCTCTCGCTTCGCTTTCGAAAACTCGAGGCGGCCCAGCGGAGCTGCCGCCGGGCCAGCGGACCCAGAACTACGAGCTGCGGTCCGCCGCCGGGGGCTCCCAGCGGGGGGCCGGGGCCGCGGCTGAAATTCTTGGTGGCTCCCGAAGGCCATGCGGTTCCTTAGCCTTTTGGCCTTTTAGTGTTTAGTGGTTGGATTTCCGAATTTAACCCACTAAAAGTTATTCACTTTTATCGGGGGATCTGAGGGCAGCCCAGAATAGGGGCCGAACGTCATAGCTTCGTAGCTCTGCTTGCCGGCATCTAGGGCCTTGAAGCACTCGGTGTTTTTTTCTTGCGATCGGTGTGAGAGAAACAAGGAATGAGAATTGAAATGACCCCAAGGAAAGTCATCCTCGCGGATTTCCTTGAAGGGGAGCCCTGGGTTCATTCCCTCATTCCCTACTGAGCACCAGCAAGGTTTTGTTTGGAAGCCGATGTTCAGTTGGGGGATTTGTTTGATATCGACTTTGGGGAACTGTGCAAAGACAAATGGACATCGTTGGTTGTTTATACCTGGGGTGTTCCGAAAACGTGCTCCGCCTTTGTCCCGAGCATACACACCCTGACCAATGCACGTTCAACGGCGTACCAGTTATACCGTTTCAAGAAAGTTCTCTTTGGATTTGTTTTTAGGCGCAACAAACCAGAGAAAAAAAACAACACAAGAAGCTAAGCACTCCCCACGAAAAGCTACATAATCCTTATTAACCCTGGAAAATCCCTACAAAGATCTGGGCTCCCCCAAAACAACAACGCACGGTGCAAGCCCTGCAAGGCCCTCACAGCAGCTGCTTTTTCACTCAAATCAGACAAGTATTTGCAGCATTATGATCCTCATCCCAACTTGTTTGCAACCGTTTCCCAACTCTTTTCCACGCGTTTCCCAACTTTTCCCAAGCTTTTCCCTGTTCTGAACGGCTACCCAACTCGTCCCGACCTTTTCCCAACTTGTTCCTAATGTTTTGCCGAACCTTTTCCCAACTTCTCCCAACTTTTTCCCGACCTTTTCCCAACTTTCTCCCAACCTTTTCCACCTTGTTCCCAACTTTTTCCCCGACCTTTTTCCCCAATCAACCTTTTCCCGACCTTTTCCCGAACTTTTCCCGAACTTTTCCCAACATGTCCCAACCTTTGTCCCAACCGTTGTCCCAACTTTGTCCCAACATGTTGACAGCTTTTTCCAACTTTTCTTGAACACTTTTAGCAATTTGTTCCCACAAGCAAAAGGCCTCAGCATATCTCAGCATGCCCACATCAACGGATCAGCACCCTGAAAGCTTTCAATACTACCTTTGCCAAATCGACACCAACACCCACCAACTGATGGTGTTTGCCTAAGCTCACGCAACAGGCGTGAGCCAAAGAGAAAAAGTTTGAGCCAAGTCTGGCACGGTTGATTGAAAAGCCACCAAGAAAACAAATCCTGGCAATAGGAAGCCGCATCCCAAACTATCCAACTGTACGAAGGGGGTGCCCCATAGGCGCCACAGGCGCGGTGTCCGTTTTGCCGGCCGCCCTCACCCCTATGTGTTGCGTTTGTACGTGTCTTTAGATAACCATTCGGGCCTTTTCAAATGAGGTCCTTTCAGTGATTTGTGTATTGTTCACGGCTGCACAAAATCCACAAAAAGCCGGTTGAGAGTATGACCAGAACTAAGGAATTTTCTGGAGTTGGGTTCATCATCAGGCCCTCATATCCAGATAAACAAGCAAAACCAGGGAGGACCCCGGTTTTTCCTCAGAGCAGGAGGTCAAGCTCGACGAGCTTCTTGAATTTCCCATAATACATCTGAACATGCCGCCTAGATTTCTTTGATTTCAGGAGAAGCGCCGCAGGAGTAAAGGAATAGCAGGGAAACATCCATTTTTGGAAAGCTCACATGCTGCTTGCGCTTAACGCCTAGGAGCGCTTTGCCGACGTCCGTTTTCTGGAGGAGGAGCGGAGTTTGGCCCTTTGGGCGCATGAACTCAGCCTTGAACGGGCCTTGTGAGTGCGGCGTTTCGTTTCCAGCAGTGAGTGACTTGCGGAGGCATCATTTGTACTGGAGGCCACTTGCAATGTATTTGGGTGAATTATATCGACCTCACACGACCGCACCCCAAATGGTGGTTTATGTTGGGAATAGCCCCCCAACCACCTTGTTTCAGATTGGTGAAATATTATAACTCACCTAGATGTATCCACTGGCATGTCCTGAAGCACGAATCGGGATGTATTGATCGCGTCACATGGGGAAGCATGACGCCGTATCTTGAGTCAAACTTTGCCGTAGAGGCCGTTTGCGTTCTTCCGCAAAGGTCCCATTGCCTGTGACTGCTATCATGAGTCAAGTCATGGCCTGCTTGATTGCCCATTTTGGTCCGTCTTTGCGGGGACCCCCCTAACAAAAATGTGATGGTCCTTTTAGTTTGACTACCCTCGAGAAGAAGACACCCATTTGAAGTTTGAAGTATGAGCTGAATAGAATGTCGTGCCGCCCTTTGTAACCCGAAGGGTTCTTCAGCAAGCCATCCGGGTTTGCGAGACAAACACACTCAGAACAGCTCACAGATGTTTGCAGCATCTACAATGTGCGCCTTGTGTGTCCGTTGTCTAGTTTCCATTTATTCCCAGGTTCTGAGACAGCAGTATTGCGCACCCACTGTAAACCATACCACGCATACGTATGACATCTGTATCATACGCATGGACATAGGTCTTGTCGAACCCCACACCCAGAAGATGTGCAAAGCAGTTTCAGGAAGAGGCCCAAGTTGGACTCGAAGCCGGATACCAAGAAGCCTTCCTGCACTGGCACATGCCGTGTTTTCTTGGTTTGTGAGCCATGCATCTCCGCTTTTCGAACTCCCCAGTTGGAGGGGTTTTCGGTGGATTTGTGGATCCAAAGCTCGCATTCTCCGCTTTTCGAACTCCCGCGTTGGAGTTCGATGGATTTTTGGATCCACAACTCGCAGGACTTCGGGTGGGAGGAGAAGATCACCATAGAGCTGGACCCGGTGCTGAGCCGCGCGTATCAGATCAGGCCGGCTAAAACTCCGCGAGCTGGGTGGCGCTTCTGTTCCCCTCTAACCTTTTTTCGCAGGAAGAGAAGCGTTCGACGTGACGGTTTCGGGAAAGGGTCCTTTTTCAACCACACCAGCCCCAAAGGTCAGGTTTCAGGTCAAGTGGGATGGTCGCCCCCTGTTTTTTTTGCTGGAGTGGAAAACGACACTCGGGAATATTGCAATTTGTGCGGTTTGGAGGGTGGGGTGGGGGCGGAAGGTCTTGTGGGGCGGGGCAATGATGATGTTCCCGTCAGCGCGAGGATGTTGGGGGCGGGCAGTGATCCGAGGAGCCCAAGACATGATTATTCGAGGCCTTCGGGGGTTCAAAGCCTTCATATTTGGGACCTAGAGGATGATGTGCCCTTTCAGAATTGTCCCTGGAGCTAAGGCTGCAAGAGTGCCCGGTCGAGCTTGGTGCGCAAGTCGAGGGTATACCCGCGCTGAGGGACACGGTTTTTTTTGCGCACTCTGACAATGCTGCCGTACATCAGTCTTTGAGCCAAAGCGGATGATTGCCAATGACTGGAATGCTGAATTGACAAACAAAGACAACAAACCGGACACTATATTCTCCACCCATAGCATCTTGAATTTGAATCTGTTCGAAAGCGTGTGGGCATCAACATCGCCAAATAGATTTTCTCGGACAAAAAGCCGCGGTGTCCACCACACAGAAGCGCGACATTCAGTTGGGGCAGTCCCGAAATGTACGAGACTCGCAGACATACAAGGACTCACTTCCTGAATGGATAGACCGATCTCCGAAACTCGCTGTTGTTGTCTGTTTTGTTTTCTTCGGAACCCTCACCCTTCGTCGCTTGTTTGCCCGCTAGAGTTTTGCTAGTCTTGCCAATGCGAAGTGACTTTGGGGATGCAGCGCCATGAGTTTTTCAGGGCGTCAGCCCCGTGGCAAGCAAAACGTCCTCATTTTTGGAAGGGGCTTGAGACTTAACATCAATCAGCTGAAACAAGTTGCCTTTTTACCCGCTCACCAACGAGGATGATTGAAGATGGTTCAGTCAGTTTGGTTCAGATCTGAACTGCCTCAAACTGCTTGCACCTAGCTGGCACATCTTAAACTTACGCCAAAGGCCGGACCTGCCACCTGAACTTTGTACAAACTCGGGCGTCATGAAACATTCTGCCATGGGGATCCTCATCTCGAATGTAACATCTATTTTGATGGTTTTGTCATTAAAAGCCGGAAATGGGTGGAAGTTCCCCATGATAGTTACAGGCTGAAGTGGAAAATGGCAAGACCACTGGAGCGCAACTCCGCAACTTCGCAAGTGAATCAGATTGTCCCTGGTTGAAGAAGGCGCATTGCTCTTTCACCCTGGTAGACTCAAAGGACTACTTGACAGTTGATCATGTCAGCGCGGATCCCCCCTCCACATTGGGTTCACCTTGAATCCAGTGTTTTGCGCGAAGCTGTCCTGCACACGTCACAAGCTTGTGACCCACCCGTGTTTTTTGGTGAATGTTCCCCATCGGCATGCCCTCCCAGGGAGGGCTGCCCCATTTTCGTGGAACCAGGCCGGGGCTCCTGGAGGGCGGCCGGGAAATCAGCTTTTGAGAAGTTGAAGGGAACTCACATGCAACCACCCTTCCAAGGCGCATCTGAGTGGAATCATGGCAAGTCCCCAGAGTCTCGAGGCTGCGAGTCTTGAAGTTTTTGTTTTTCCACGAGAGGTGAGCCTTGGAACCTGGGGGAGAGTGCCGCATGAGCTCAAACTCATCCAAACGAGAAAGTAGTTACACTTGTCATTTGGAATCATTGGTGGTGATTTGATTTCTGAGTGAAATCAATCGAAAGGGGAACATGTCTTTTGTTTTGGCCCTTGCAAAGACTCGGAAGGATAGTCAACGACTTGCCATGCGATCCGAAGTGGAGTTCTTATGAAACTTAAGGGAATAAGACCATTTCGCATATGTAGGACGTTTTACTGCTCTGTAAATTAGCCCGGCGGCCCAAGCAAATGATTGTTTGTAGGATGTCTTTCGGCGGCTTCCTTTTGGGATTCTGTGCAGCCAAGCCAACAATGTATGGGACCAGGGTTGGGTAGTTGTTCTTTAGATAGCTAGCCTCAATCATTCCTTTGCACGGCAAACAGAGGAGCTTGGTTTCCTAA
>CAUJNA010003678.1:15000-142500 GCA_963377175.1 Effrenium voratum | reverse complement strand
CTGTGCCGTGTCTCCGTGTCTTCCGGTGGGACGCTCGTTGGGTGTCTCCGCATGCGAGGGCCTAGTGACGAGGTTGCCACACGAAAGGCTCCAGCAAAAGCCTGCTTCATAGTTGCAGAAAGACTGGACTGGCATCGCTCGGCATTTGGCCATGGTTCAAAACCAATGGCACCATTTTGGGATAGGTAACCACCCATTTTAGAACCGATTTTAGTGCGGATTGGTTGATGCTCACTGGGGGATAACCGGGGTTTCGACCCGTGGCCATTTGTCGGGCCATGACCGCTTTAAGCTTAGCGATCTCACTGTTGGCTTCTGAACTGGCCTTTGGCCAGTTCGGAAGCTCGACTCTTGTATGGCGCTGGTTAGAGTGAGCTCTCTGAATTGAAATTGGACCTTCGCCATTGATGTTGTTGTTGTGCCTCATGTTTGAGCACCAACGGGTGTCCCAAACAATTAAAGCACTTCCAAATAGACTTCAATGCGCTTAAGAGTGGATCACTACTTACATTGAGATCAGTGCAGAACAAACAAGATCCAAACAAAGGTCGCTGGTCATTTCAGTGAGAGTGCTTCCCACGAAAACAGACGATCTGTTGCGACAAAGAACACATGCAGGCTTTTCCACCACGGCAAATGTCAGCGAGGATTACATGACTGGTCTTGAACAAACCAGCTGATCAACCTGATCAGTAGTTATTCAGCAGCACGAAATGGAACCTTTTGCGCGTTACTCGGTTCCATACAGTCGTGATTTGACCAATCAAGAGAGAATTAATGCATACTCTTATAGCAGATATGGCTGGAGGTTTGCGACCAGCGCGAGAGGAACACCACATTTAGCAAAGAGTTTCGGAGGCTCCAGGTGCTAGCTTTGGGCTTTCTGGAACAAAAACCCATCCATTGGCATCAGCGGAGTGCCTGTTCAAGTATTTGAGATGGAATCGGGTGTGTTTCAATATTTCGCCGATCGGAAGGACTGTCATTTTCCGAGACTCCGAAGAACCGGTTTCCAGTATCCTTAGACTTTGAGACTTGGATTCAAGAAATTCATCTCCCACAAGTGTCAGAAGGTCGTGCCTGGGATCAATGAATCACTAAGGTTTGGCCAGTGGACCGCAATCCCCAGGCCCCTAAAGAATGGCATCGAGGGAGGGGGATGAACTGGTGACCCTGGAATTCCCATTGGTTCCATTTTCCCTCTTGTGGGACACTCAAACGCGGAGTCGCGAAGCTTTTCTCGTGAACCTCGAGGCTTTGCACGGCCGCCTTCCAGCGCTGGCGTCACCAGGTGGGGGACCTACTGCGCTCTGGCCGGGGGCCCAAGGAGCGCGCGCGGCCCACGTGTCGTCGGGAACGCGTCGTCCTGTGGACGAAATCCTCGGCACCGCTTTGAAACCATGGAAACCAGTTGTTGGTATTTACAGGGGGGTCAGTATTCCAGGGTTTGATAGGTGGTGCAGGTTCTCGTCCATCCACAGTATGGGTCAAATCCCACGGGTGCTTTGGCCTTCGCGTGCCCGAAGTCATCATGAGTCTGGAGGCCCACTTGGCACGCCGACCTCCCGGGCCTGCGGCCTGAATATCGCATTCTTCCCATTGGCCAGACTTCCTATTGAGCAGGGCCTGGATTTTGGTTGGGGCCTGACGCTGCCAACAAGATCACTTTGGTGGCGGGGCATCCTCGCAGCAGGAGTCCGAGCGCACAAGGTATGCGGTCTGAGGGTATCTGGAGCAGATGAAGGCCATTTGGACCTCCGCGCGTTGGCCCCTTGCCAAGCTGGGAGACATGGGCATTGGGTGGGGGGAGGTGGGGTCGTGGGGGGCAGGGGGCAGGGGGAGGTGGGTCGTGGTGTTTGGGCTGGTGAGTGAGGGGGTGAGGGGATGATTTGTTTTTGCGAGTAACGCGGAAAGAACACAACTGATCTAGATGAAACCTGGACATTTGCCAACTTGGGCTGTTTGGCTAGTCCGCATCGGGCAACATCCAAGCGTTCATTTTGCCTCCGGGCATTGACGTGCGAATCTTCTTGCCGCACGGATGCAGCGAGCCCTTGAGCAAAGCAGTGTCATTGAGGTAAAAGTTGTTTGATCTGTTTGCTGCCTCCGTTGAGTATCAAGAAGAGCCGCTTCTGGCTAAACAAACGAAAAGGTAAATGCATGAAACATTGGGCCCATCTGCATGATTTGTGTCATTGTGTAGGGCTCGAATACCCATATACCCACATGGGCGCGTCTTTGTTTTGTGGAACCCCACAATGGCACCGTTGGTTTCCCCTTGAAATCGTAAAAGAAAGGTGTAGCCTCAAAAAAGACGAGCCACCTATAGATCTCCATATTTTCCCAGTTTCTGCAGGAAGGTACCGGACTCCATGGGTAGCTTGCCTTTGTTTGCGCCGCTGGTGAATTGACATGCCATCTGGTTGGACATGTGCAACTAACATAAATCGAGGTCGCAGGGTGATTCATGAGTTCTCCGCAATCAGCGAATCGAGATGCTAGTTGCACTCGGAAATTCGTTGCGTTGGATGGCGTTTCTTATTGACTAGTCTCTGCGTTTCCGACTGGCCCAGCGGCCTTTACCAGAAAACAAGCGTGATGTATTCCATAAGGCTCAGCTCAGGCCTTGCCACCTGATTCTAGGTCCCCCACTAGTGACCTTTTACCCTTTTTGGGGGGTTGCCCTATTAAAATAGACAAAAAGAAAAAAGTTGGTACCCTTATTCGAGCACCTCTCTACTGGAGGACCTAGTTGATCTGCAGTGAGGCTCTTCAGCCTTGCGCGTGTATGCTGAGGCACGCGCTTGGTGACCTTCAACCAGAGCATGACCATGACCACCCCGACAGAGGCGGCCTTTAGGGCGCCGAGTTGCAACCGGCTAAGCGTGAAGTACAACTAGTCTAGGTCCCCCAGTAGTGCCCTCTTACCCTTTCTTGGGGGAGGGTTCCCCTACTACAATAGACTACAGAGAAAAGGGTACCCTTAGTTCAGCTGGTGAACTAGTTGTTGTTCAAAGATTGTTCTGCATGTCCGGCTTGACCTTGTACTCGGTTGATTCCAGCTATTTGTGGACAAGCATGAGGGTTCCATGCAGGTTTGGGATGGTTGCGTTTCTTGGCTGGCTACTGTAGTGGTCAAAGCAGTCACCGGGCAACTATCCCACCGGGATAGTTGCCCTAATATCCTCACAAAGGATCAGGCTTGCTAAGGAACGCCACATCGCTGATTGATGTTGCAAAATATTGACCGCAGGCTTGTCATCATGGACATATGAGGGATCCCCAGAATGACCATGGAACATGAAGCCTTGTGAGATATTCCATGTTGGCACATTGGAATTTTGGAGATAGCTCATATCCATTTGCCGCTTGCACCGGGACTTGTGCCCCCCTTGCGACCACGCGAGCCCAGACAGAGACGTGTCCTGGTCTGTCTACCTTCAGACTAAGAGGGCTTCTGCCCCCCCCCTCTCCCAAGTGAAATGGCACATGTACAAAACATATACAGGCACATACATATGTATATATGTACATATATATATATATATATACATAGGTACGTATGTACATATATATGTGACATATATGTATGCATATGTGACATATATATATATATATGGTCGCCCCCCACCTGGCCCACCTTTATATATATATATATACACGTATATTATGGCTAAGGCAACACAGTTCTGCAGCCCTTTTTGCTTGGGCGTTACGGCATTTGGAGGCGGACATTCTTATTGGTTGCGACGTGACCGGGGGTTCTTGTGAAGCCCGGAAGGACTGGGAGGACGACTTGGATGCTGCAGGGCGCCCAGTTTCCTCTTTTGAGATCGGTTTTCCATACCACAAGACACAGGGATCAGCTTCCCCCTACCCTTCCACTTGACTTGGAGCCTGACGTTCGGGACCCGGTCTGTTTAAAGGGAAAATGGTCCGAACCAGGACTCCCGAACGTCAAGTTCCATGTCAATTGGCGGGAGGGCAATTGATGGTTTGGTTTGGTTTGGACCTTTTGGGGGTACCTTCTCTATTTGGTATCAAAAAGAACTAGGGTTCAAAGCCCCAAACCACCAATCCAAACCGCCAATTGAGGGGAAGCTGACAGGAGTTACTAGTTTTGTGGCAGGGACCATTGCAGCCACACATCAGGACAGGATCCGTTCATTTGTTGCATCCAATGTGAAGGTAGAGCATGAGAAAACACCGATGGGCTTTGACTCACGTATATGTGCAAAGGGTCCTTGGAGTCCCTCCAAAGGCCGGGCACCTGCGGTTTCTGCCAGTATCATCCCGGACTGGCAAGGTCAACTCCTGTTTAGTTGGCCCAGATGTATTATGAGAGTTCAAGCATGGAAAGAAGAACAGTCAAACCACGCCAAAAAAGTCGGTGATTTCTACTTGAGGTATTGGAGCCACTGAAACAGTCTTGCAATACGACAAATTTCAAAATGCAGACCGAGACCAAACCTTTGCCCAAATGAATTTGCCTGCAACCGTTTTGCACATCTTGGATACGCATGGGAGGACCTGGTGTTTGGTTCCGATCAGTGACAGATTGACAAGAGAAAGCATGTCTTCCAGTGCTGCCAAAGACTTCCCAGGAGAGTTGCTTGGGGTCTGGAAGTAGGATCGTGTTGATGGATGGGCGCCGAGAGTGTCTCTGTTTTTCTGCACAAACGATCGCACGCGCCAGTCTTTGGGTGATTTGATGGTTCATGCACCACTCAGTCACTCTCAAACCCATGGGTTTTGACAGGCCATCCGCCCAGTTTTCACAGTCACTCTCAATGAAAGGCCATCTGCCCAGTTGCCCAGTTGTGTCCTTTTGCCTTTTTTTTGGGAGGGGTTCCATTTAGACTCCACCAACCAAACAAAGAATGCCCTTTTTTCCCTTGGCCACTGGGCATCTGAGTCTGTGCGGCGGACACACACAGGCCCAATGCACCGTTCAAAATGAGAACAACTGGTCAGGGATGGAGAGCCTTTGCCTTGAAACACCGCGTTCCGGCCCAGAAAGGGTTTGATTGGCCCGATGCAAGCGTGTCCACTCTGGGGATTTACCTTCCAGCCAATCACGGCTTGAAGCTTCCATTTCCATTCTTTCCAGGGATCCTTCCTTTCAGGAAAGCATCAAAAAACACCGGGTTGGGAACAGCTTGTGTTTGACAAGAACGATAGTTGCAAAGACTGGCTGGAATCAACCCCTATATATCAGTGCATTTGTTGCTTCCCCGGTTCCTTCTGGAGTTCGGAGTCGCTGGACCCGTGCCTTTCACTTCGCAGGCAGCTCACTCACAAAGTGAGCGACGCAAGGCCAAGGAGTGTTTTTGTTTGAGCCACAGTTGACATGTCTCCAATGCCGTTTTACCTACAGTGATTTGGCACTCGTCAATGCTTGTCGGTTGGGTGTTGTTTGTTTGCAGTGGAGTCTTTGTTTGGGCAGTCCACTCAGCCGGTAGGGAGATACCCTCCCTCAGGTTTCCAAAGAAGCTGGCAAGTCAAGAGACCATGTTTATTGAAGCAGTGTTTCCACCAAACTTCTTCTTCAGGATGTTTTTCGACCTTAAGACTCACATGCAAAATTAGGTTCTTTATCGCCTGGCCGCTTGTTTGCTTGCTGGCTGGCTGGCTGTGGCTGGTTGCGTTTGGCTGCGGCGGTGGCTGTCAAACTGGCTGGCTGGAAACGGAAGAATGCTGAAGCAGCTGGAACAAAAGGACAACCTTTTTTCTGCGATTGAGCGATGGAGAGCCAACCCCCGCCCTTGTCGATGTTAATCGAGAAGCCCAGGTGCCAACACACAGTGTTTCATCGCGCACGTGTCCAATGGCGTTAGACTGTAGCTTTTCTTTTGCATGTTTCCTGTCCTTTTGCTGTTGCCCATCCAATGACGTTAGTTTTTAACTGTACAAAGATGGCCACCTTTTGACTCCCCCATGTGTAGCGGGCTCCGTACAGGACTTTACGGCAGTTCTGAACCTGCCGCCCCACGCTTCCGCGGAGGCTTGGGAAGCTCGACTCGGAAGGATCACCGCGGAAAGCATGAGTGCTACTGTGGATGGACGAAATCTATTCTGCGCCACTTTGAATCCATTGTTGAAAGCATAACATTAATGTTGGTATTTACGTTGGGGAATCGAATCAGAAACCAGGGCGAAACTTAGGTGGTGCGAAATGAGTAACTCACAACCATCCACAGTATTGCTTACTGAAGAATGATTGGGTCGTGTTGTTTGCCTTATTTGAAACGAACAAATTAACGACCTGGCTTTCGAGAGACGTGAAATCGTGAAATGGCTGGAGGGCAGATGGTTTACGTATCATGTCATCATTTCCGCGAGGCACTGTCCTTGGATAGTCATGGACAAGTCCCACCTTTTTCTGTCTTTCTGTTTTTTTGGAAATTGGCCTCATCCATGTAGGTTGACCAGCAATCGTCCGATTTCCAGCTCACTTCAAATTAAATCATGTTCTGCTTGGAGGCTCCTCGTTTGCCATACATAATACATGGCCATTCGAATGCAGACAGCGGTTCACGAGCCGGGCAGCAAGCAGGGCCGCGGCCAAGTCAGTTTGAACAGCATGAGCACAGAGGCGTCGGTTTTTCCAGGTTTGCATCACAAGGGACAAGTATGGCTGTGGGTCAAAATTAATGGGATCCCATTTTGGTTGGTTGGTGAATTCACCAGGGAGAACGGGATTTTGACCCATGGCCATATTGATTGCCAAGTTTACATGTGTGAGATTGATTCGCGCGAATTTCTTACCATGCTTTCCGTCGGCTTTCGGGTATTTGGATGCGACTGCTTTTAATTGTAAACGCTTCGCGTTGCCCGCCTCGGCCCAGCCTAGTTTGAGGGAAGGGTCAGGAACACCGAAATCCAGTGTTGGGAAGGTCCGAATACCTGAAGCTGGCTCCAGACAAGTCAGACAAGCCGGCCTCGCCTGGTTGGGCTGGGCCACAGGCTAGTCTCAGACACATCAGATAAGCCTGCGCTGGGCCTGAAGCTAGTCTCGGGCAGCTTGGCTGGACCTTGCTTGCGTGGGTTGTTGGTTGAGCTGAAGCTAGTTTACGGCGGGCTGGGCAGCCGCACTGAGGGGGCTGGGCTATGGCTGGGCTGGGCCTGAGGCCAGTTTCAGACACGTCAGACAGGCCTGGCCAGCAGGCGGACTGGGCTGGGCTAGACGCTAGTTGAGCCCAGGCTGGTGAGGCCCAGTCTCGGCGCTAGATAGGCTGAGGCCTGCGAGTCTCAAACCGGGTGGGCTTGGGTGGGGTTGGCTTAGGCGGGTTGCTGGTTGGGCTGGGCCTGAAGCTAGTCTCAGCCACGAGGCTGCGAAGCCATGGGTGGTGCTGGGCAGCTGGATTATGGTGTTGGTTGCGCCTGGAACTTCGGCTGGCTGGGCTGAGCTGTGCTTGGGCGGGTTGCTGGATGGGCTGAGGCTGGGTAGCGAGTTGCTGGCTAGACACGTAAGACACGCCAGCAGGCGGGCTGAGGGACTGGGCCTGAGGCTAGTCTCAGGCTGGCATACCTTGAGACCAGTCTCAGACTGCGCCGAAGGGGCCTGGTCAGCCTGGGCTGCTGAGTAGCTGGCATAGCTTGAGACCAGTCTCAGAGGCCAGTCTCAGACATGTTAGACAAACCTGACCTTGGCACACTGGGCTGAGCCTGCTGGTGGGCTGGGAGCTGGGGGCCGGTAGTGGCTGGCATGCCCTGAGATGCGCTGGGGCCTGGGCTGGGCAGGCTTTGGGCTGGGCCTGAAGCTAGTCTCAGCCACGAGGCTGCGAAGCCAGCCGGACGCTGGTTGTGCCTGGAACTTGGGCTGGGCGGGCTGGGCTGAGCTGTGCTTGGGCGGGTTGCTGGATGGGCAAGGCCTGTTTCATACACACTTGGGCCCGAGGCTGGGTGGCGAGTTGGCTGGGCTGGGCCTGAGGCCAGTCTCAGGCTGGCGTACTTTGAGACGGGGCTGGGCCTGCTGGATGGCTTGGGGCCAGACGCAAGCAGGAGGGGGCTGGGGCACGTCAGACGGGCTTGGTGGCTGGCATAGCTTGAGACCAGTTTCAGACACGTGAGACTGGGTCGTTGGCGTTAGACAAACCTGACCTTGGGGCCGGCCTAGGGCCTGGGCTGGGCGCTGGGCTGGGCTTGCTGGATGACTTGGGGTAGGCCTGTTTCAGACAAGCTTGGGCCTGAGGCTGGGTGGGGCTGACAGGCCTGGCCAGCAGGCGGGCTGCTGGTTGGGCTGGGCCTGAGCCTAGTCTCAGACACGTCAGGCAGGCCTGGCCACCAGGAGGTCATGCTTTTCAGGACAAAAAAGCAATTTTTTAGTGATTTCGCAATTGTCAGCACATTTTCGACAAAAATGGACCCATGGAGCTGGACGCCGACGAACCCCGAAAATTTCAAGGCCCGCCGGACAGGATTTTGGGCCAGCCGACATGGGTGGGGGGGGGTGGGGGGGGGGGGCGGCCCGGCAAAATTTTGGTTGGGGAGGGGGTTGGGGGAGGGGAAAAGCGAAGATTCTCTTTGGAGAAGAGATCTGAGCGCCCTTGGCCCCTTTGGGGCCGAGGCGAATTTCTTGTTTAGCGACTGCTTTTAGTTTCTTGTTCAGCGAGAACGGAAAGGACACACTGCCAACGAGCAAAGCCCCTGAGCTCGCTTCGGGGCTAAGCGGATCAGTGCATCTATCATTGCATCCGTTGGATTTTGCAGCACTGCATATAGTTTCTGCTGGTACATTGAATCCAAGGTAGGTAGCGGCGTTAAAGGCAGCCTCATAGGACTAGGATTGTCGGCCCTTTTGTGGAAACATAGGATGAGCGAAGTTTGCTCTCATGGCTCCAGGTTTGTTGTGCGTGACAAACCTTCGCAAACTGAACCGCTGCCTCGGCCCAAATGCTGGGCAATTCTGAACTGCGCCTTGCGAAAGGCCCAGTTCAACAAACATTGTAAACGAAAGGCGCAGTTCGTTTCGGGCATTGAAGCCAAGCTCGGGACTCCGGATGCGCGTCCGGGCCAATCACATATCGGGAGGGCATGGTACCCTGAGGAAGGCTCGGGGATGGGTTCAGACCCGAGAAATACCAGGCGGCAAATCTGAAATGAGACGCCCACCCCAGATTTTCGCAGCTGTGCTTTGTGTGGAAGTTGTACAGGCATTGTTTTTGAGGACTATAGGCTAAAAAGCCGTTCGGGTGGTTTTTCTCACCAAAGTCAGACGAAGTCAGGTGCCGGTGAGCTGGTTCATCTTCTCCCGCCAGCACTGGCCCTCTGTGCGGCTGCAGGTCCTAGGCGCAGTTTTGTGCCTTTTGGGGTTTTGGGCAGTTGGGCTTTTGGGCGGTATGGGGGGTCGCCGATTTTGAGACGAACCCAAATTTGGGCACTTGCTTTTTTTGAGGGTGTGGACCTTTCCTTAGGTTCCAAAGATCCCTTTTTGGGTCCACCTATTCTGAGACCCTAGATTTGGGTTCTCAAAATTGGCTGGACACACAACATGAGCAGGTTCCGTTTGACTTTCCATGTCTTCCCTTTAAGAACCGGCACAAACCATTTGCAGGCATTTTTTCAATTTTAGGTCCCGAGTAGTCGTAGCACAATGTTCTGTGCCACTCGGAAAGCATGGAACAGCAGATGCAAGGGCCAGCCGAGTGAAACAAGGGTGACACAAACACACCCCACCAAACAATCAACACACAAGCACATTCTAGCAAGGCAAACTGTTTGCCGGCATAACCAGGTCATAGTCAGCCTTGACTCGATCTGTGTTTGGTTGCCACTGATGGTCTTTATTCCATCAGTTCCTTCCATCAATCACTGCTTGGGCCTGGATGGCCCGCTCCAACTCTTCAACTCGTGACACGACGAGACGAGTATCTTGGGCGTCCTGCACATGCCAGTTCCAGTTTCCTGTACATGCATAGCAATTTGCACAAATGAGCCACAGCGAGCCCTTGCTCAGTGCAATGGATGCAGAACGGCTTGGAGCAACTGTTTGGCATGGCTCCTTGTCGGCCTCAGGCTTGGGAGCTTGACGCTACCTTTTGCGGCCAAGCAATGGGAATCTCGATTTGTCTTGAACACCTACAAACGTGTTGCTGGAAACAAGTCTATGTATGACATCACGTACATGCTGTCCGCCAAGGGGTCTCAGATTGAGACGATTTGAAGCATATTGTTCACCGCTGCACAAGCATCATCTCGTGCTCAATAAGTGGTTTGAACAGTCAGATCCTGTATTGAATTCTGAAGGGGCACCAATAGGTGGTTGTTCGATCTGGCGGTTTCTCTGATTTGGTCTATTTTGAGTCACGGCTCCAAAAGCTTATTCTTTTATCTCAGTGTATTTATGGGTCCTTTGGGCAACTTAGCAGAAACCATTAGATTGTTGGAACTATCGTGGGTTTGGTTGCATCACGATCAAACTTGCCAACGTCTTTGTCCCCGAACCACCTATTCTCATCCCGTTCGGCACGGCAAAATACTTTTTACATCGTGAGTTGGTGAGCTGTGGTTCCCTTTGTCAACTCTAAGAGGAAAAGGAACTGGGCTAGATTGAGCCAGGGCAACTTAAGGACGATTGTTGCCTACTGCCGGTAGAAATGGGTGTGTCTTTTTTAAGGTTGGTCCCCCCCCCCCACAAAAAGAGGTTTCGGTCTTGCCTTTTCTGATTTCCCTTACAACAAGAAGGGAACTTGAGCGTCCAAAGAGGAACCGATCATATATCACCGAAAGCGACAAGCGCAACCTGAAACCCCATGTCTCAAGAAACCAGAATCCACCACCCAGTACCCTTCAAGCCGAGGGGTCCCGGTTTCGGCCCCGGGCTCGCGATCGATTCAGGCGCTGGGTTTGAGGGAGTGAGCCGGCACTTCCCGCAGCTGGCGGCGTTGCTGGAGGATGTGGCGCTGGATGATGAGGAGCGACGTGCGAAGCGGCGGTGCCGGTTTTTGGCACGGTGGCCCCAATTAATTGTTGTTTTACAAAGCAAAGGGGATGCGCTCGTTTCTCCAGGGTTGGAAGTATGTGTTCAAGTCTGTTTTTTTTCTTCTTTTCTCTGGGGTCTATGAATTTCTTTCCAGGTTGTTTGTTCAAGGGGTGCATACGATTGCATACGTGTTCAATTGTGGCTATTTGGTAACGGATCTTTGGACTTTGAACGTTTTGGGAAGTGGATTGGCCATTGAACCCTTGAAAAGTTCAACCTTTTGCAGAGGGGAATATTTGATTCAATGATTCCTACACCTTGAAGCGGGTCTATTTATTCCAAGTCCGCTAAAATTGGTTTTGTGGTTCCTAGGGGTCTGTTGACTTAAGAGCGCCTCAGGCTCACGCTGCATGGGAAGAAGCCGCTTTGCCCCACTTGCCAGCGCAATGCGCGCGGCGTATCGCTCGCCCGGAAGATACGATTGTGGTGCGGCAGGGGGTCTTGGTTAGTTGTGTGGGGGTGGGTTGAGTGATTTTGGATTGGTTGGGGACTGCTGTTTTTGTTTGTTTGTGTTTTTAGGTGTAGTTGAGAATTGACGTGAGAGCTCAATCCCGGAAGGATCTCGATGACGAGGATGCGACAGGCAGGACAGTTTCAGGTGATGCGCAAGGTTCCCAAGCTGTGTGCGCGAGGATGCGCGAGGGTCATGTGACATGGCCAGCAGCGTTGCAAAGTATGAGCAACTTAGTTGCCCAAAGCCGACCTTTTGACCTTTTGGTTTCTCCTTTTTGGTCTAGTTTTAGTCATGGCCCCCAAAGGTTAACCTTTGATTTCTGGGTCCTTTGGGCAAGCGAGGCAATGGCTACATTGCCTCTTTTTTGTTTTGGTTGGAGGGTACAGACTGGAGTCCGGTGACACAATGTTGAGCCACAGCCATTGGCCAATCATCGCCACTGACAGGCCCGCGACTGACACAAAGGCGGGTGTGAACGACGTGTGAGTCTGATGCCTCGTAGCTCCAGGGTTGGAGACAGGTAGCCTCATTTCCCGCTGAAAGGATTGTTTGACCGAGGTCGGGATTGGTGGAGGTCGGACAATGGCAACTTAATTGCCCTTCGGACACCTGCAAGTCCAGTCGACACAGCACTTGGCAGCGCAGCAGGGATCCAGCGATCAAGATTTAGGCTTTACCTCAGGAAACTGTCGAGCACAGAATGTTTGCCCAAAGCATCCCATATACAGTCACTTTATATGAGCGCGTCCTTTTTGTTCGGGGACCCACAAAATGGCTATAAAATGGCTGTTTGCCTTTTGGTTCCCCTGAACAACGCAAAAACAAGAGTACCCGCAAAGAAAGACACTCCTATATTGAATACACACATGTATTTGCTGTATTCACATACGTTAATAAGTGGTCGGAATTGTTTTGACTTGTCATGTGTTTCTCTCAACAAAAGGTGAAACATGTCGGGCAGGGGTCAACAGCGATATGCTGTCGCCTGGCAACTTGACATTTGGAACGTCACCATCGTCATGGGGCCTGGGGAGGAGGGGAGGGAGAGGAGGGGAGAGGAGGGGAGGGGCAGGGAGGGGAGTCCCCCCCCAGGCCCCATGATTGCCGCGTTCATGGCTGCAATTGGTGTTGGACAGTGTTTGAAGGGGGAGTATAGCAGACCGTGTGATCGTGTTGCAGAGCATTCACTGGACCGGGGTTGTAAGGACAAGAATAGTTTATTCAAATTATTTGTCTCATCCCCCAATCACACTCCGACTGGGCGATAGGCTTTTTCTTGTTTGATACCTAACAACCGCTTGAGTTTGTCCAGCTACTTGGTTTTGACAAGGTCAAACCATCAGCGGGATCTCACCATTCTCTGCGTGTGCTTTGCGGCACGTGCCATCGGCGTCGGTTAGGCCTTTTGCCACCTTGGGTCAAATCCAGGCTCAGGTGTTCCTGGAAAAAGAGTTTGAATGTAGGCGATGAGACACAACCAATCGATCGTTTTCAGAAGACGGCACACCTACTGAGCCACAATCAAAACCCCGGTATAGATGAAGGTTAGAAAGGCATGGTCCCCTTGGCATAAAGGGTTTCCTTCGCCGCCTTTTTCTTAATTGAAGCATGGCTCTGGGCAGACCATTTCAAATACACTACCCCCAACTAACATGGCATCTGACGGGGGGTCCCTCCAAGTGGAAGTCGACCTCCCCGGTACCCTCCCACAGGTGCTACGTTTGTGGCAGAAAGGCAATGCCTGAGACTAACATGGAAGCTGCAAATGGAACCAAGCCTTCCAAAGGGGTCCTGGGAGATTCCAGGTTAGTCTCAGGTTAGTCTGGGGGAGGGAACCGGGTTTTGGTTTTATGACTCAACTGGGTGTTTGGTTCGCTCGAGTTTCCGGCTTTTGTGCAGGTCGGAGGAGCGAGAGCGCATGGGTGGGCCCAGCATGTCTTGCGGAGTGTAGGAAGGATCTTTGGCTGGTCAAAGACAGGGTAACCACAAAACCGGCCGCCCATGCACTACAACCTGCGGGAATTCTGGTGGTTAATTTGACCTATACTCATTGCAGGAGGATCTGGGTGCTGAATGGTACTGGCTTGATACGGGCTGAGAACAGTACTGAATGTTGTGGCGTCAAGCGTGATGTCACGAAGATGTGAGTTTTCGTCAGCCCATCACCTGATACAATCAGGGCTTTCTCGCTGTCACATCAGTTCTTGATCATCGGGGCTCTTCTGAAGATGCAATAATATGGTTCAGAAATGACACTCCCTTTTGGGCTTGGTATTCCTTTACCTTTAAAATGTGATAGCTTCAAAGCACATCGCATGCGAGAAATCGTGTGATGTTGAAGGCACTGGCGGCATCATGATTCCTGTTGGCCGGGAGGGGAAGAGGGGGGAGGGAGCCCAAATAAGCCCTTACTAAACTGTCAAGAAGGGCTTATTTGGGCTTCCTTCCCCTCCTCCCAAACCCAGCCCCCATGACATTTTCAGCGGATGGTTGACCGGATAGCAATCCAAATTAGACCAACAGTTTGTCAGGGTCTCACTTAGAAGGGCCCATGGCTTGGGGAAAAGGTTTTGGGTGAAATTTGGGGGGAGGCGGTTCCGGTGAGCTCGCAACCAGGATCCTTCGAATCAATGATCTGACTGTCTTCGATTCCTATTGCCGCTTTCGAATCTATCTGAATGTGTTGTGAGATCATATTTGCTATGCAAGTATGAATGGCGTGATCTCAAGCGGTCCACTGCAAAGGGCTAAATACTTGGCTAAGCGACGGCACAACACTGGAGTCATTCAAGGGATCATTTTGGAAGGGCAGGCAAGCGCGCAAAATGGCACTGGGCCTCATTGCTGTGCTTCGTCTCGACCATGCTGAGTGCAGAAAGCGCTCGTCGATTGTTCCATCGAGGGATTGCAATGTCTTCTCAAACGTGTTGACGGAGGGGAGAGGGGCACTCCGGGAACATCAGGCGACCGGACCAAGTTCAGCCTCTTCCTGAAGACATACATGAAGCTCTCGGGCTACATCGATGCGCAGGAGCCACGCATGGGAGTTCCTGAATACCCAGAATTGACACAACCTGGAATATCCTGGGGACAAGGGCTGCCTCCTGCTTGTGTCTTTTGTTGTTTGCCTTTGTTGCAACCTTGAAAATCCTTGGGAAGGGCTGCCTGCTGGCTTTTGTTTGCCTGGCAAGCCACGTACATGTCGAGTCGAATGGGAAAATTCTTCGTTTCTCCAAGCCTTGGGCCACGGGATGCCACGGGGCCATGGAACGGCCCGTTGCTTGAAGGGATCTTCGGTTCCTATGGGGGGTCTTTATATTTTATTGCCTCTGATTGTTAAATCAACAAATTGGCCAGAACAAGTTCTTCCTATGGTATAAAGGATATGTTTGTTGTGGGTATATATCTTTAATAGGTATACGGATCTTGGGGGATTGGGATCAGATCTGGTGGATGGAAAGCCGCTTCGTGCTTGCCGGTTTTCGGTTTTCCTGAGGCCTATGCCAGGCTTGGCTGCTAGTTGGTTCATATTTGAGTCAGCCCTGTGAGTTTGCTGGAAGAAGTGCGTGTGTTCCCTATCCAGGCCTTAAATGTGGCCAATCAACCAGCATTTGGGCCTACTTGTGTCATTTGGATGCCAGGCTTGCTGCACCGTCAGTAAGAGCTTATTCAAGGGCAGGGGTGCGGAATTCTCATGTTCCATGCAGGAGAACACACAATGTCGGTTCAGAAGTGCATGGCCTGCTCCCGGTTCTTGGCGTCCTGGGAAGGTGATGACTTGTCCAAATCATGCAGCATGCGCAAAGGTGCTGAGGGTGAGCCGGCACGTATGGCTCAAGCACAGAAAGGCCATTTGGTTTATCCTCTTTGCTTTGTTGTCCTGATCTAGCATGGTTCAATGTGTCAATCCATGTTGCTGTTTTATCCATGCTTAACTCATGAGTGCTTAGGGACCTGCTTTTTACTGTTGCCACTAGCGCCGAAATGCAACTCGCATGGGGTGAGCCTGACACATTTCGTTCAGGTGATATCGGTATTTTCCAACATGTTTCTTTTGGTTGTCAAGGGTTTTTCAATAGGGGCCAATTTACCCCCCGATAGCCGATTTCCCACTCCCAATAAAGGCTAACAGCAACTCATAGGGTCTACTAGGGGCTAACAGGGTCGCTTTTGGGGACCATTTCCAGGGGGTCTCGTCGCGGGGCCCCCGACAATGGGAGAAAACCAACAATATATTCAGTAGTGATAGATTGCCTTTACCAGCGGGGAAAATAGAACATATTCTTATGAAATGGAGAGAAAGCAAACGAAATTGACTTTTCGTGTTTTGCCTGGGAAAGGGCTGTGACTAATCCAGGATTTGTATGATTAAGAAAGGGGGGAGACTGACCTTTGAAGGGGGTACCCTTTATATGCTTGTCGCCCTTAGTGATAAATTTGCTGCTTCTGGCCAAATGAAATTCTAAATATCCGAAATGACAATCGTTGAACATGTAAACAAATGTAGTATTGGCAGTGGTATGGCAGTGGTATGGCAGTGGTATGGCAGTGGGATTTGCAATAGTTTGTGCATTCTTCCCCGGCAACCAATGTATTCAAAGGATGCCCATAAAAGAATAGATACTTTTACTCCCCCGAAAAGGAAACGACATGGAAATGCAGAAAACAAATGCAACAGAAAAGCTGGTGTTCCAACAAGGAATCAGAGGACGTCACTTGTTTCCTTGTATCATGCATCTGGCAGAATTGCAGCATCTGAGCCGTGTCTTGTCTCTCAAGTTGCCCCATACGTTGAATCGAAGTCCGTTGTCCATGGGTGTTTCTTGGTTCTGTCTTGTTCTTGGGGGACAAGTGTGCATCCCGCCATTCCCCTTCGGAGTCAAGACTCCTTGGACTACGCGAAAGGAAGAAAGAAATAAAGAAACAAAGAAATAGTCAATGAAAGAAATGTATTAAACAAATAACGAAACACGCAAAACAGAAAGAAAAGAGAAACACAAAAAGCATAAATATAGAAACCTATAGCACAACTAAGGTTTCGCAAAAAAAAAAAGCAGGATATGCCCTTGGCCCTGGACGAGGAGGACGTACAGCAGGCTTTCTTTTTGTTGAAGCCGGGCCACTCCTTGGGACCTGGTTCAAAGATTCTCGGGGTAGCTTCCATGTCCGGATTCTTTCCAGCGATCCGGAAAAATTCTAGAAAACCCCCCCAAAAACCCCGGGGAAAGGGCGATCGGTGTTTGAGTACGGTGGCTGGACAGAATGGACGTTCGGAATCAACCCCTGGTCGTTTTGGTGTCGCCCCACTTTTTTGCGGACCGTGGAGTGCCATCGGAACCACCGTGGATGAGTGGTAAGGGGCACCCGAAGGAACATCTCCATTTCCGGGGGTCCAATCAGCTTTTTGGCCGCGAGTTTTGGCTGCGAGTTTTTGTTGAGGTTGGACCCCCGACCTGGCTTCGTGTGTTGATTGTTTGGGCAATATAGGATGTTTTCATATGTGTTTTCCCTTTAAAGCCCACCAAACAGCGGGTACGGACTAAAAAATCAATCCCAGAGGACTCGTTGGGCTTTGCTTGCGAACTGCTCAAGTCAACAAGCCTATGCCGGCTTCGAGTTTTGGATTCAGGCTCAGACATTGGAGCCCGTCTGAAGTCCTGTGGCCAACACTAAGGGGAGTAAATTATCGGAGGTCCACACAGCTACAACGCGGTGCCGCTCTCGTGTTTGCCGGGTAAACTTCTGCGCAAAAGTGCTGAAGACGATGGGAATGTCTGCTCAGCCGGCTGGGAGAGCTTTTGTGTTTGGATTACTCCAATTCGCCAGAAACCTGGTAAGAATTAGCTAAGGGGCATACGCGGATGTAGTCATTGGATTCTGATCGACGACCGAATGTTGCCATTGGGTTTACGACTTCCCAAAGCACGCCTTGAGCGGAAGTACCAAAGAACACCTGCAGCTTCAATTCGGTCCTCAGGTCTCCGGGGGAATGAAACCGTGTTGCGTAGGTGCAACGCTTCAAGATGCACCTTGGCAACCTGCTGGCCATCCGCAACATGCCGAGTGCTCGGCTTGCCCGTCCGCCCGAAGAACGTTCTTCGCGGGCGCAGACAATATGTCATTTTGGGAAGTTGAGGTCAGAGAAGAAATCCAAGCCGGAAAAGCGTTGAAAACGAGGGCTAAAACTCCCGCTTTCAGGAAACCACAAATGTTGCAACGTTTGACGGTTTTTTATGGATATGAAATCTAACACTGAACCATTTAGCTTGAATGATACCGTGCGAATGATAGGTTGTTGTTTGTCGAATACACATGGTTGTTCTACAGTGTCGATTGTAGCTAACGGGACAATTATCATGCTTAGGTGCATATGCCAACACGGTTGGGCTCATGCAGGCCGGCCTTCGGCCTCGTCTACTCTGGAAATTGTCGTCTGAAAGTCTCCAAGAGACGAGGTCGTGTGGGCCATGCCGTTCGTGTCTGAGAGACACCCGCATGAGTCACTTGCTCAAAGCCCGGAGAATTGGAGGGTCAGGCACAATCCCCTTGCCAGAAATGGGTGTGCGGGGATCCGCCCGTTTCGATTCTTGAAGCATGGTGGGCACATGGTTGTCGTTGGGAAACATTTTGCCCATTTTTGCTCATTGTGGTTTAGTGGTTGAAATCCAATTTCAACCACTTAACTGCTAAAATATAATTGTTTGCTCCCCTTCCAACGTCAACCAAGGGTAGACCATTTTACCACCGATCGGTTTTGACTCACTGCTTATTGGGGCGAGGGCACCTTAGCGACTCCTGAAGTGTTAGAACTCGGAGGCGCCTGAGCCGTAAGGCGTACAAAAGGCTTACAATCCCAAGATCATTTAGTGGACCAGTTTTGGCATTGGACCGCTTACAATCCCAAGATTGGACCAGTTTTGTCCACTACTACTGGACCAGTTTAGTAAATCTGGCCCACTCATACTGTTTTGGGATCGGACCATGTTTGTGGCAAGCCAAAAAAGTTAGGTCTACTTTTTGTGGCCAACCGACGGGAGTGAGAGGCGGGAGGTATCACTCTTGTTCGGATTGCCTTCTGTGTTTCCAGAAGTCATAGCCTTCGATAGCGTTGTACATCAAGGCAGCATGGCGATGTTGACAGGGTTTGCCGCGCAGCTTTGTATTGATCGCTGTTTGGCCTTATTTCCAGCCCTGTCAAACTGTGATGGTTGTTGATATAATATGGAGATAAAGTAGACTTGCCATTCTGAGGCTTGCAGACACCAACCATAGTTGCCATGGTTCGCGTGCGTGAAAGCCTAGTTGGATATCCCAAATTGACAATTGGTTTGTATTTGCCTGCATGGTAGCTAAGACAACTCAAGACTCCTTTGTCAATCAACGGTGTTCAATGCCTTTGAGGACTGAGCAGGAATTCGGTGTGTGTTTGTTTTAGTTTGACTGCACATGGCTTTGCTACCCCATGGGCCATTCTTCGACACCGGCATTTGGACTCGCGTGCGCTGAGGCTGCCATTTCCTGTCGCCTCTTGTCAAAAAGTGGAGTGGTGTTTGGATCGAGAAGTTGCTGGAGCTCAAGGTACCGGGGCATAACGCACACACACACACACACTCGAGAGGAACAAGGGAGTGACATCTTAGCGAAGCATCGTCTTGCAGTGCATCTTGCCAGGTTTTGTGCGAGGGCTGATTCTGGCCATCCCGGAAAACCCGCCGTAGGCGGCATAGTTGAGCATTTGATTGGTCTTCGAAGTTTGTGTGTTCTACATGTTTCTCGCAGGCTACGTTCGGCCGCAAGTGGAGCACAGCATGGCGGTTGTCAATGCCCATGCCCTTCCGGAGCCCTCAAAAACGCTCCCCCCCAATCTCACTCAGGGCTGCTAGCTTTGAATGGTGCCTGACAAGCTGTGAAAAGGTCCTGCTTGGGCAGTGCGAAGGATTCCATTGAGGTGGTTTGGGCAGCCGCAAGTGAACATGGTTGGAGCCAGCGGGTCGTGAGAGGAGGCTGACTTCTTTTTGCCCACTTTGGGACGACCACCATTTTGGTGGTTTTGTGGGCGACCTCAATATTGAGACGCCCTTGTCCACATTCTGGAAGGGTGACTTCATTTGGGCCACTTGACCTTCGACGGATCTCGAGTTGAGCCAAAGACACTGGAAGGTACCACCCCCCTGGAACATACTAGCCAACAAGTTAGCAGGTTTGGGTAAAATAGCCATGACAGAGGTTTAACTGCCATACTTTTTGTTCTTTTTTTTCTGGGGCCCGGTCAGCGTGGGAAGTCTGTCCGTGAACCGGCGAGTTCCACTAAGGGCACTATAAACATAGCAGCGGATTTGACTTAAAGCTGCTTCAAGACTTCACTTCCAATACTGTGGATGGACGAAATCCGTTCCGCACCACTTTGAATCCATGGTTGAACCCATAACGCTTGTCGGTAAATACGAGGGATCATCAATCCGGACACCGCGGTCCACGATTTCTCTGCAGATTTCGCAAGCATCCGCAGCACAACTCGAAAACAAAACGCATTCGAGTGATCGATTGGAATTGAAGTCTTGAAGCAGCTTTCAGTGAAATCCGTTGGGAATGTTTATAGTTCCCAATAATGAAATTCCCCGGGACACAGATCGATGTGACCCAAACGTATCGGATCGGTCGACTTCCATTTGGGCACCCATTTGCTCAAGAGTTGTTTTTCCCCGTTGTTGGTTTTAGAAAGAATTTATCACTAAAAACACTTTGCTCAAGACCCCCTTGTTGGTTTTAAAAGGATTTGTTTCCAGGGGTCGAAAACGCAAAGGGACGTCGAAGGTCCTGCAGCTGGCGGCGCCGGACAATAGCTTCAAGGACGTGCCGCTGCCGGAGCCCAGGCCGATCTGACATCCTCTGATGGGGTCGGAGACCTGGGCATCCCAGGTTCTATTTTGGGAGGCGCCCACAAACTCTGCTATCCAATAGAAACCCACGCTGGAAATCTCCAGGCGATTTTAGGCTCAGATAGAGAGCCGGAGCCCAAGTTCCATAGTCAAAGCCTGTCTTGGTTTCCACAGCTTGCCCAGGTTGACACACCCCTCCTCCTTTGGTTTTTCGTTGAAGAACCAACGTTTGAAAAAGGGGTTTGCTCTCCTGGTGGTTGCGCAGGTCGGAATGGTTTGCGAGGTTCGAATGGTCCGTGCCGCGTTTTTTGGTTTCGCCAAGCTGGGAATTCAGAGTACCTGGAGCCTGGAGCCGGACCAGGTACTTTAATGGGGCCAGGATGGTGGCTTGAAAAAAGGGTTTAGCGGCGTTGCTTTGCTTGGCACACCGCCTGTTGTTGTGTGTGTTCTCTTCGTTTTGTTTTTTGGTTTTGTTTTTTGTTTGTTTTTTTGGCGAGGGAACCTTTGAAAACGCCTTTTTTGTGGGGCCAAGCTGCTTGGATCTTTCTGAGAACCATTTTGCACGTTGGTTCAAAGGAAAGCCGCCAGGAAGCGGTGCAAGTGTTGGGGGGGTCTCCCAAGTTAACACCAGATGGCCAGGTTGCATGCCTGCACACATGCCAGCGCTTATGGCATTTGTGAGTGGCACTCACGAATCCCTCAGCAGAAATACGCCCCGCTCAACTGAAGATCCGGTTTGACCCTTGGATCAAAATCTAAGTCGCGGCACGAGAACAACTTCGAGGTTTGCTTTGGCGGTCCACAAGCGTAGATTGAATTCGAAGAGCGCTGATCAGTCATGTCGGATGGGACGTCTTGACTGACCACCTCTCATGAGGAAGGAATTACCCTTTTTGCCGCCACGATGATTTGGTGATCTGAACATCACAGGGTCACGGCAACTCAGAGCTAGCATCCCTCAGGAGCGTCCCATTTCAGAGAGCATCTCTTACTTCTGGGGGCAGACAACACTCCTACTTGAAAAGGCGTGGATGGAAAAATATCCATCATCGGTTGGTACAGGGTTTTTAAAGAGTAAGTTGGTGTTGCCCATCCCAACTGCGAACATGACTTAGTTCATTACATGTAAAATGATTATGCATGACCCGATTTTCAGCAAAATAGTTTTGTCCATCCCATACATATAGCTTTAGCAATGCAGCTCGGAAGCCGATAGCTCTGACTGCCAGAGCCACCTGGCAGGTCTGTCAGCCAGCTCTTGGAGACGAGGTTCGGGTGCGAGTGGCGGGCCTGCGAACACAATTGTGTTAGGATGTTGTATGAAAAATGTGAACTGGACTTGAATTGAACATATTTCTATACCACACCACCCCATTCTGAAGAGCTAACCCAATTATCCCCAAAAATGGATGCAACAACAATTACCATCGAAGCAGTCCACCCAAGCAAGGCTAAAACTCAACTGTTACCATTCTCTCCCTTTGCCGACTCCCAGCAGCCCACCAGGCCTCTCCAAAGCAGGGGCGGTCAGCCTTGCCCTTGTTGTTTTGCCCACATCCATGTCATGAATCATTGCCAAGGCGACACTGACAAACACAAAGCCCGTGGCTTCACGGCAAGCATTGAAGCATCCTCCTGATGGCACCGCGGGCCCCTCATCAGCCAACCCACCGAAGTGGTGCCCGCGAGCCAATTTTCCACAAGCTTCCAATTCACTTCCTCATTCTTTCAATGGGGGCCCACGCAGCAGCCCACGCAGCAGTTGTCATCACTTTCGGGAGGAAAGACCGGAAATCCTAGAAAATTGGATGCTTGGAAAGAATGGGTTTTAACCGAAAATGTGGCCTCATACAACACTTCCCCATTCTTTCTGGTTTTCCAATTTTCACCCAAAACAGATGCAAAAGCGAAAAACAAATAACAGAGACACACTGACCTTTGATTGAAAGAACGATGCTGGGGGACAGAACGATGGGGTGGGGAAAGAAGGGAAATAATGATGGTTGTGGGGAAAGAACGATGGTTGGGGAAAGAACGATGGTTGGGGAAAGAACGATGGCCCTGGGGAAAGAACGATGGTTGTAGGGAAAGAACGATGCCCCTGAAAACACAACGCTGCCAGTAAGATCGATTGCCTGCAGCGGCATGACTTTGGCAGGTCAGGGGAAGGGGTTGTCTAGTCTATTGGCCCTACCCCTAGCCCGCGGGACAACTTTCTGCATGCGTCAGTGCTCGCTGCAGAAAAAAATCGAAAACTGGGCCGAAACCGGCTGGAAAGACCGATCGTTGCACTGAGTGCGCATGTGACGAAAGAATGGGGAATCAACCCTTAGAATATTATGTGTTGTTTAAAGTGAACGACTTCAAAAACAGCTTACATGAGAAGGAGAGCTGTTGGGTACTTCTCCGAGCACGCACGCTGGACACGCCCTTGCTTTGGAAAGTGCACTTGATGTAATGGGCGATCCTGCATTCTGGGGATTCATGGACCACAATGGAGGCACGTGCTCTCGAACTCAGGATCTCTAGATGTCGTGAAAGGCGTGCAAGCGCAAAGCATGTTGCAGTGATCTCATTGCCCATCTCCCAGAGATGCGGGCCACAGGCTTCAGCAGACTTCCGACCACCAGCTTCGCCCGCACGCGACAGCTCGCAGACGCGCAGACATCTGGCGCATTCCAATGCGACTGGGGAGAGGTGCCCCTTGTCTGGCTGACTCCTTGAAGCTCCACGCCAGTAACTTGTTTCGGGTGTAGATGATTTTTCAGTGGCCCAGTGGAATCCGCAAACTTTAACCACTTTTTGGTGGGAAGGGCTCCCCTTTAAACGCAAGCAACTAAAATGGATGCACTTGTTTTCCCATGGCCACTAGGCATCTGCGTGATGTAAGAAGTTGCCATATGCGAACATGGTGCTGCACATGCCTACAAAATCTAGAGGTAGGTCCTCAGCGCAGTTCCAGCGAGACGGACAGGACTCAGGACCCTCAGCGTTGGAATGAGGGAAGTGGAAGTGCCCATAAATCCACCAACGCGCAACTGTTCAGTCGCACCCTTTTTTCCTTTTACCTTCTCTACAAATGGCTAAATCGTCTTCCCGAGAAAAAAAAGGGGATATAGCTCTTGTTCTACAATTCGGGCCACTGATAGAGTAGAGACCTGATATTTGAGGGGAGCTTTGTTTTCCTTCGGGAGAAAGGACGACCTTTTTTGGGGGAGAAGCAAACATACATACATGCATACATGCATACATACATACATACATACATACATACATGCATAGATCAATACATGCATGCATACATACATACATACATACATACATACATACATATCGGGAGAAAGGAAACTCCCCTGAGTCATGTTTTTTGGGGGAGGGGCCGGTTCCTTTTGGTTGGAAGGAAAGCTGGGCATGGGACGAGGGGTTTGCCCGCCAGGGACTGCTCCAGCTCTTCGCCGCTTCGGCGGGATTCGAGGAGTTGATGGCCAGGCTGCCTCAAACGAAGACGAAAGCTTTGGTGCATTTTGGAACCTATTTTAGAACCTATTTTTGTGGGGCTTGGGATGTTCACTGGGGGTAGGATTTGGATTTTGACCCATGGCCATACTACGGACATCTACGTAGACATCCACTCTTTGGTGCATTTTGCTTGGATGCTAGGAATTTTAACTTTTTGACAATGAATGGGTTTTCCGTATTAAACCACTGACAGTTTAAAACTGTTAGCAGGGGAGCAGCAAGCAACCGAGAATGGGTTCCCAAAAAAGCGGGGACTCGGACCCCTTGTTTGCACGGGCTCTTAAAGGGAAGCCGAAAGCAACCCACTCAATTACCTAGAGGGGTCCCTGATTTTGAGAAGCACCCAGTTTATCATATGTCACCTGCAGATCATTGGCTGTTGATTCCCGCATGGGCCGCAAATCCAAAGTGGCAAACGCCCGGAAGGCAGCGGACACAAAGCTAGCAGACAACTTGGCGTTTTTCCTGCCGTCCGGTTCCTCTGGTGTTTAGATCAGGGGTGTCCATTTAACCCACCAAAAGTTAGTCACTTTTAGCGGGGGAGAAAGCAACCGAGAATGGGTTTCCCAAAAAAGCGGGGACTCGGACCTCTTGTTTGCATAGGCTCTTAAAGGGAAGCCCAGAAAAGAGGGGAATCCCATTTATCGCAGTAAAAGGTTAAACTTGTAGACTGAAGCTTTGTCCCATGGCTAAGGTCTTGTTTGACCAAAGCCTGAGCTGAGTTGAGCCATACTCAAAACCCGGGTAAGTGAAGGTTTGCAAGGCAGACATGGGTCGCTTTTCAAACAATTCTTTTGTTTGGCTAGACAGCTTATAACACTTAACTCCAGGTTCTAATTGTGATTCAATTGATCTGCAAGTTCATCGTGTCAGCCTTAATTAATAGCGGAGACATGTCCGCCCAAAAGCCAAACCTTGAATCTCAACGATGTTGCCTGGCGCAACATGAGCTTGTGCTTTGTGTGTGTGTGTGTGTTTCAGGGCCGGTCGGCTTCCGTTGGGGTTCTAGAACCCCAAGTCCCTTCCGGGGTGTCCCTTGACAATTACTTGGCTCTTTGGTCACGGATCTGACTTTGACTTCTGGAAAGTGGGCCAAAGTTAAAGCATTTGCAGGTCAGAAGCCAAAGTTCCATGCTGTTTGGGGCACCTCATTGTTGTTTTAGTTCGAAGATTTTCAAGGTGGTTGAGGGGCTTTCTTTCAGGGTTTCCAAGCATGACTGATGAACGGACTGGCATGGAGTATGTATATAAACATATATGACCATGTGATCAGGGGTTCGCAAGTACCCCCCTATACATAGTGTAATGATGATGCTACCCCCGACCCCCGCCCACCCGGCCAAGGACCTCCGTTTGGCAGCAGACACTGCAGATCTTTAAGATCCATGTAGACTCAAACTTTGAGAAACACAATCTTGGTTAGCTCTTTGAAATTGAAGTCCGATTCAATCTTGAATAACGTGTTTGACTTGGCTAAGTGCATGCAATTTCGAGTCAAATAAACTTTAACATCAATTTTGGAAAGGAGGTCCTACTGCAAACAGCTTGAAAGTTGAATGTTTTGAAGGTGATAATCAGCAAACCATCAATATGGGGGAAAGGAATTGAATCCTATCTCAATTGCTGTTTGAAAACAACATCCACATCACGAAATAACGAGCATGTTTCACGTCCTGGCGCAGTTCGCTGTACATTCCAATAGAATTCCATCAATGTGACTCCGATTACATTAATTCAATCCTACTAAATTCAATCTTGGAAAGCAATCCGCCTCTCAATTTTGCGTTGCTTATCTAATTCGATTTCAAAATTTGTCGCTCGGTTACATCTATTGAACACCAACTATGGGGAGAATATGCATTCTGCATAGATGTTTCAAGTTCAATCCAGTTGCAACTTCAACTGGTTGCATCTCCTTATACATTTGAACATCAAACAAATGGAGAAAGCAGCTATTGAAATTACCAGTTGACATGGAAATGCATTTCCGTATCACAAGGATCGCTTTCCTGATCTCGTTCCGTGGATCTTGACCAAGCACGAACTGAGCCAAGCTGGGCCTGTGCAGTAACATGCTGGATGTTTCTGCATCTGTCAGTTCATTGTCCCCCCCTCAAATTGAAAAGGACCGACTGGGCAGGGTATGTCATTGAGGGGCTTCACACTGGACACTTCCTATCAAGCTTGAAAGGGTTCCACATGACCAGAACCCTTAAAAGTTGTATGAGGGGGGGTGGATCCTTCGACGGTGGTAGTGTTTGACACATCTTTAACGCCCCCACCATACTGGTATATGAGTTCGTGGCACAACATGAAACTTGCGCAGACATTTTTTGGGGGGGAACGTTGGATCCCAGCCAGCTCAGGACGCTTCAAAGTTTTTGGAACAGCTTGAAAGTCTTTGTTGAGCTTGCTCCAAGATCAAGGTCCAAGAAATCACAAAGTTCCAGAGCATTTTAGACCTTGGATCCAGCCAACAAACAGTTCAAGTTTGTCCAACATGTATCCAGATTTCCCACAGCACATGGTTGTGCAGTCTTGCATCTTGGATCCAATCCAAAAACAACTTTAAAGACAGATATATATATATATATGTATAATCCTATGTACATGTGTATATAAAGAAATACACATTTTCATACATAATGAACAAAGCAACGAAGCCTGCCATGATCAGACAATTGGGCCCAGGTCCTTGTCCCTGGACCCACTGGAGCGGGTGAAAGAGGAGCCGGTGCGGTGCTTCTCGCAGGACCGCATGCGACCCAGTTCCGAACTCCGGATCGAGGATTTCTCGTGTTTCTTTTCGTTCGGGATGGGAACAACGATGCCTCCAGATGGGGCAGCAGCCCCTTTAAAGGACCGGATTTGGTTGCAGCCTCAAGGTTTCAATGCTTTGAAAAAGCGGATTGACGCGTCACAGCAGCTTTCGCATTGTGGATGCTGTGGAAGAGGGGGTTCAAATGTAGTCGAAGTGGGGAGGACCCAAAGGTTCTGGTTGAAATGCCCAGAGAGAGGGGGACATGCTTTGACAATTCTCTGGGTGATGCTGGAAGGTCCAACGAGAAAGCCGCGCCATGTTTTCGCCAAGTGTAAGAGACAAAATCTGCCAGCGTCACCCGACAAAATGGAGCATGACTCCTCGCTGAGCCGAGCGGTGTTTTTTTTTTTTTTTGTTTTTTTTTGTTTTTTCCGCTGCACTGTGATGTTCATAGAGTCACCAGGCTAATTTCCAGTTCGTAGATGTCCACCCATGAACAATATCCAGCGTAGCAACCTTGTATCCTGTCTATGTCCATTGACCACCATCAAGGGTTCGCTAGGTTCTGATTCGGGGTGCTTGACTGGTCTCAGGAGGTGTTTTCAAAGATAACATGTCGCATCGTCGCCAGCTTGCACAGCCCTTGAGCCGTCATCTTGCTGATGCTCACAAGCAAATCGAACACTTGGGGGTGGGGGAACTTGTGCAAAGTCCGATGTGCATCTCATACCAGCACCCACAGGATTGCACGCGCCGCCAGTTGGACAGGTTCAAATCCCATTTGGAGTGTTCTATCCCGGGCACTTACACTGCTGGTAAATCAGTTGCGCTGTTGTTTCCCCTTCCCCCTGACCGTTTTTTGGCTGCCCACAAAACAAACAGCACTGAGCCACAACAAGAGCTAGCAGCACTCTTTTCTGGGTCGGGACTCATGAAATCCATCAATTTCCCTCCCACCCTTTTTCACATCGAACTGTTCGACGTTCGGGACCATTCCCTTTAAAAGGAAGACGGCAACCAAAGCGGAGCCCCCCGGTTACGTCGAAGACTGCCAGGACCTGCCGGGGGAGGAGCTTCTTCAGCATACCCAGCCCTGATCCCAGCTGCCGACGCTTGCACGGTGTTTGAGGCCACTTTCTTGACTGCTATTGGGTTGGATCTTTAGACTTTATTTGTTTGGGACATCAAGGGGTTTTCCACTAAACCCCCAAAAAGTTAAACATTTGGCAGGGCGGTCAACAGCAACCAAGCTTTGGTCATAAATTTCGACGCGAGGGTTTGGATCTGGGGTGGAAAAGAGTGTATGTTTCAAAGGGTCAGCCGGCAGCCAAGAAGCCAGTAAGTCGCAGAGTCACTCCGACTTTGTACGCGTGCAAGATGTAGCATCTGTAGTTCGCAACAGGAATCGGTGCACGCTCAGGGTCGGGTACTTCTGGGCTGAGGGTCAATTACCAGGTACCAATCCATTCCCATTCTGCGCACAGATGGACTTCTTTGTGGTCTTGCGCACAAAATGCCTTTACACGTCACATACAACCACTGGGACTGAGCGACAATGAAAAGTTATGGAGCTGCTTCTGGTTGCTGAATATGTGAACAAGCTTGGTTTCAATCCTAACGGCCAGCAAGCAGGCAGGGGATTCCGGTACTCTCGCTGACCCAGTTTGGTCGTTAAACAGACACACTTCTATGAGAAGAACTTGCGCGGGAAATTGGTCAGGGTGTGAGTTAACGTGAGGGTGTTGTGTTTTCTGTTTCTTCTTTTATGGGGACCCCCATGGTGGTTTGCTTTTGGTTTCCCTTTCAAACCAGCAAAGAATGGGTACCAGCTCAAACAAGCCACACCCATGTCTGCAAATTGATATCCCCGCAATCCCCAGCTCATCGCCCCCTGCTCATTTTAGAAGAAAGCGACTTGTTCCTTGCCATCACTTGCAAGTCGCAACGGCAATGAGTCCTCTCAACCAAGGTTGTGTGTTGGCTATGGGATGCAGACATGGGCACTTTGATTCTAGATGTGTTGAGGCTTGGTGCACGCATGCCCCTTTTGGGAGTGTTGTACAGATACTCAAAGCAAACGGGCGCGGTTAGTTCTCGCCTGCTCATGCCTGCTCAACCACTTTTTGCATCGTGCTTGCATGCATTTCAAGTCAGTGCTGCGCACGAACCCGTGCATGCATACTGAGAATCTTTGCCTGAGGTGACCAGTCGTATAAAAGGACACATTGATGCAGCCTCACCAGCTATAAGTGAGCGCAGACGACAGAGTCTTACATGATGTCCATAGTATCCTGCCGATGTGTTCAAGACCAGTTGGCAGGCTTCACTGTGTTGGCGGCACACAAAAGTATCGAGCTCGACAGCACTGCCACACATGTCTCTGAACCAAGTGGACCATGGTTGCCACTTTAGTGTTGCTTCAATATTCCCGAACGATGGAGCTGACAGGATGAGCCTTCTTAACGTGCCGTGTGAAGTGGTTCGCCTAGGCTGGATGGCATCAGTGCGCTGGCATTGCCGATGCCTCAGTTCGGAGGTTGCTGATGGAGCTTATGCCTTCAGCCCTGCAGTTGTGACGTCGACTTACAAGCCCCGTTTCGTATGGAAACACGGGGCCGTTTGTCTCCGTAGTGGCGTGTTTTTATTCTCAACACTTCTTCATGGACCCTGGATTGATGGCTATGTGGTACCGATTCGCTGGACTTTAACTTCTTGGTTGGAGCAGGTTGGATTTTTCTAGGGGTAACTTCTCCATTTTTTCCAGGGATCCTGCTTTCTAGAAAACCACAAAAAACCGGGAAATGGCGATCGGTTTTTGAAAGAACGATGGCTTAAAAGAATGGACAAGGAATCAACCCCTAGAACTTTCCGTAGACCCACAACAAGTCGACCGTTTTTTGCTTTCTGGGGTCGTCTCCGCCAGCCACCACTTGAAACTTCCCTGTTGGGCTTCCGGGTGTGAGCTCTGACTTCAAGGCTGGGCTTCCAGCCATCCAGCTCCAGACGGGGTTTTAGTTGCTTTGAATTGATTTTGTGGTCCACGGGATCCGAAAGAAAGCCCAGAAAGGAATGACACAGGGCGTTCAAGTGTTTCAGGTGAAGCATACTATGAGACGGGATCAAAAGTATAATATTTAAATGACGACATTGTTTGTATACTCTTCCTTGCAGACTGCACAAAAAAGCGAAGCAGGACTGAACGCACACCATTTGTACCATATCCCACAAGACGAAAACCTGGGAATCCACAGCGGGACTTACGAAACATCATCTGAATACATTGCGTGGACTGCGAGGACCAACTTTTCACGATGGTTTGCATGTTTCCCTTGCTTATTGGAACATATGTTATTTGCCTTCATGGAGAGGGCTACAATGACTTTTACATGGTTGTTGTTGGGAAACATTTTACATTTTTGCTTATTGTGGTTTAGTGGTTGAAATCCCAACTTACCTGCCAAACAATATTTTTTAGCTCCCCTTCCAACGTCAACCAAG
Organism: Effrenium voratum; assembly: GCA_963377175.1. Classification (NCBI taxonomy): domain Eukaryota; class Dinophyceae; order Suessiales; family Symbiodiniaceae; genus Effrenium; species Effrenium voratum. The sequence continues at coordinate 112,405 of CAUJNA010003678.1, read as the reverse complement.
CATAGGGGGATGAATCTGTAGATTTGCCAACAGGTTATTGTTCTCAAGTCAACAGGCTAGATTTCCGGTTGAGGTGGTACTCGCTTTTTGCATAGTGAGTATTGCTTTGCATGGGGCACCTGGAACAGATAGCGCAACCGGGTTGAAGTATGGTTGTCAGGCAGCAGACTCTCTGGCATAGGTGTCGTTTTTGGTTGTTTTGGTAGACAAATAGAGGCCCTGGTTTACGTGGTGGTTTAATTATCTACCAGGGCCATCTATTTCCCCCAAAAAGGACGCCTATGCTCTCTGGTCTTATTATAGATTTCTAAGCTCTCTCCACGCACTTCGGGAACACAACAACAGGGCTCTGAATCAGCTTGCAAACCGAAACCGCAAAGATACTATTTAGGCCTTTGAACAGGGGCGATGCGCAGATCAAGTTAGTTAATTCAATCGACATTGCTATTTCGACAGACAGCACCCATTTGTTGAAAAGATGTCAGCTCTTCGTGCAATAGCAGTAGCGGTTCCAGCAACCAACTAGACTGCCGGACTCAGCATTGCAGGGTTGCCAACAAAATTCTAGGGGTTGATTCCAACTATTCTTTTCAGCCATCGTTCTTTTCAACAGCAAGCCATTTACTCTGAGTGTCTTGAGGAATAGAAAGAAGGAAGGATCCCTGGAAAGAATGCAGAAGGTACCCGTACAAAAATCAACCACACTTTGCCCAACAGGAATTTGTTTGTCTTGATGCCCTTGCAGTATTCAGCCATCGGATGGTCCTATTGGCATGCCCTTGTGAAGCATTGTAGTGGGAGACTTGAAGCCACCTTACCTCGGGGGCAAGTGACCTGTTGCAGCGTCTAAGAATCACACTGTGGATGTCTACATGGCCTCAGTTGCTTCATTCACGTCCACACGTTGAAGCAACTCCGCATATGTTCTTGCGCATTTGCTTATTTCAACTTTACTCTAACATGAACGGTTCAACTGTGCTTTGATACATATACCCATGTCTCAACCATGAAATGAACATATTCTCATTTAATCAAGCTTACAATGAATATAGCTTCCTTTGACGTACCCATAATTCCCTCCATGCTTGTCTAATGAACATCGTTTCTAGTCATATAATTACCACCAGGGTTCCACTTTTTGACTACCCTAGGGTAGACTTAAACCAAGCGGTGGTCCGTTACCCTCAAAAGGGGAATCCCTGGGTTTAAGTCTATCTAGTCAAAAAGTGGAACCCTGATTACTACAACTTCAGGTAGTCACTATGACTTCCTGGTGCTCAGTAGGCAATAAGTTGGAATGACCCCTATAAACCAGGTTTCCTTCCAGGGAATCCCCAAATGGTTCATTCCATTTCTCATTCCCCGGCGATCGCACCAGCAAGTTATGTTTTTGCAGTTATGTCTTGTGTTGAACCAGTGACCATTTCCTTTCAAAACGGAACGGGAAAAATAAACAACATATCCTTCAGAAAGGATATCGCACAAGTAGGACAACTCCCTGGGACTTTTTCTCGTGCGTCTTTGCCTTCGGCCTTCGGGAAGGAGCGCTGCCGAGCGGCAACGCCTCAACGCCCGCGGCATCGCCACATACGCACCCCGGCCGTGGGTTCTGGATACGAAATCTTGAGTTCCCATGGGACCAACCACCTAAGTGGGTTTCCAATGAGAAAAGCCTGCAGTTCTTCTGATCCTATGTTTCCTATGGATTGTTGTTTGATCATACGGCTCTTGGTGGTTTGTTGCTTGGTGTCTGTAATGTGGTGCTTTGCTTTTTGGTTTCTTTGGGAATGTCTTTTGGGCTCTGGTGTGTTTCTGGTTTGTTTTATTGGACAGGCTCTTGTTACATTGACTTTGACTTGATTCGCCATGCTACCGTTGTCGATCCGAAAGACCCTCCTGGCCGCAATGGCCCTCAGGAAACAACAACCCGTGTAGGATGCCTGGATTGGCAGGCTTTCATTCGGGAAGAAGGTTGCCTTCGTGAAGGAAGTGGCATGAGGAAGGATATATCTTCCTTCCATATCAGCCATTCAGACGATTCTCATGCCGAATCTGCACTGATTTCTAAAGTTTGTTTAACGGACCCCAACAGGAAAACCACCATTTTGGAGGTCCGAGAAAGAAAAGGAAAGAAACATAACACACGCACACACACACACACACATGTATCCGAGTTCCGGCTTGCCGGCGGAGCGACCGGGACAGAGGTTAAGCATTCAGGGAGCAACCATTGCTGTTGCCCTCTCAGCTGCAAGTCGCCGAACAAGCCATTCGTAATCGCCTAGCTTGTCCGCCAGCGATTTTTGGTAGGCTACCCGGTTGCCCAGTGGCGTAGGGGAGTAGATAGTCTGTTTGTTCAAGGAATAGTGAAGCACTCACTTAGTTTGTTGGCTCCTTCTAACCGGTTCATGCGTGAGACTCTGTTATGCCGAGAGATTAGCTGGTCATGCTAGTCAATTGATTGTCAAGCGTTTTGGCTAGAAAGTTGCCCTGTGCTTTCTTAACTCGAAAACCAATCCGTTGGTCAGTTGGCCAGTTGGCTAGTCAGATGGCTAGTTAGGAAGATAGCTATGTTGCTCGTGAGTTGATGATGTCTCCAGTCCGCTGATTTGTTAGTTGCAGTTATAGCTAGCTTATCAGTTAGTGAGCCTGTTAGTCAGATAACTTGCTGATTCTCAGATTTTAAGTTCCTTTAGTTCCTTTATTCGGGAATTCATTCCCAAAACGCTGGGTTTTCCCAATCGCACCATCAAACAATTATTTCGTTTCTCAGCCCCAGGCAGTTTGAGTCAAACCTTGACAAGAGTCAAAAGGATCCAGAGGTTTGCGGTAGCATCGTATCCGAAGGTGAAAGTTAAGTGGCAATTGCTACTGCTTCGTGCGAACGGGGATCTGTCTTTTTTTGGGGGGAGCCCACAGATGGTAGTTTTCCTTTTGGTGTCCCTTAGTAGAAAACGGGTACCCTCAAGAAAAGACACACCAATGTCCTTGGAACGTAATTTCCTATAGTGCTTGACACATAATCAGGATGTTGGTTTTGCTATGGTCAGGCAACTGACTGCAACTCAGCATTCATCATTCGGACGGGCGGCAAGACACGGGAACTTTCTTGCTGGACTCGAAGATGCCAAGACAAATTCAGTGGCCAGAAGGATACCCACATTCGCGACACACGATCGGAGAAAGCCTGGAGTTTTGTTGAGCACCCAACATTGAAGCGGTTGGTTTATGTGATCGAGTTCGCGTGGCAGACACAGGTTCCTCGATTAAGAGATATCAGTGTTGGAATAGCCTAGAAGCAGGTGGTGCCGGCCAAGCGTTGCCTGTCCAGTCGCTGTCTCATGTGAGTCTGGCCATTGAATTCGCAAGCACTCGGCGCTCCGAGGTGCTGGGCGTGGATCAGGAGGCATGGCGAGGGATGACTCGAATGGGGGGAGAGAATCTAAGCCCTGAAGCTACAATTCTGGTATCCTCCATGTCCATTTCCAGGGATCCGGATCTTTCTAGAAAACCACCCAAAATTTTAGGGAAATGGCGATCGGTGTTTGAAGAGAACGAAGGCTGAAAAGAATGGGGAATCAACCCCTAGAACAATGTTGAAGGTATCTAGCCCTCAAAATAACTCCCTGTAAATTGGGGACCAGCTTATTTTACGAGCTCACCTTCGGAATTCATTGCACCCTGCACGTGCAAAAACCATGGTGCGGCACCGTAGAAGCAAACAGCAATGGAGTCTCTCGACAAGAATGCCACACAAATGGCATGGGCGTGTCGATTCGGACCCCCAAAATGGTTGTCCTTTTGGTTTTCCTTTAAACCACCCAAAGAAGTGCCCCAGGGTCCCCGAGCCACCTACATAGATCTAGTCAGAGTGAGCTTATCGCCAAATGGTTTTTCCGGGTCCTCGGTCGAGTGTGTGGTAGCAGCCGTAGGCTGTTTGCAATACAAATCGCAACGGGCTTGAGGGAAACGGTACTACCTGGATTCCAGATCGCCAATTGCTGCTTGTTCCCAGCAACTGTGACGGTTTTTGGGGTAAAGTGTCTCAAACAAAAAGCAGGAACTTGGCGTGGAGGTAGTAGTTCTCTCAATCGATTGACCCGGTGCATCCTATTGAGCCGAATCAGCCAAAGCGTTTCTGCAAGAAAGATCAAGCGACCAGCTGCAAACTAAAGAACGCGAGCAGAAGGCAAACTGCAGTGTTGACGCCGGAGTGAAATGTCTAAATTTGAGTAATCAGCCGTATACACACCCACCTTCAAGCTTGATCTCGACCAAAATCAGCTCTCAAACCCGCCCCCGAATCACGCCCAAGCTCGCCAAAGCCTCATCAATCAGTCCTGCGCCAACCTCCAAAAGGCTAAACACACACTCGGTGTCAGTCTTTAAACCTGTTTTCATTCAGGCCCCCAGCCCATCCTCGTAAACCCTAAATCAGGTTTGAGCCCAGCCAAATCAACCCTAAACACACCCTCAATCAGGCTTAACCTCGCCTGAATTTCGTCTTCATTCCCTTAATTCGTCAGCCTGAAGATGCTTTCATTCGGCCCTAAGCCAGCCTGAAATGCTCGAAATTCGGCTTGAACCTGCCCTGAACCAGGTTTCCAGGGCCTGCCACACCCTCTTTCAAATCAAGCTTGCGAGCCATAAGCTTACCACCACAATTGAGCCACAACTCCGTTGCCCAAAGCCGTTTGTAGAACCCTGTTGGCATTCGTAGTAGAGGTGCCACAAGGCGATCACCTTTTATTTCTAGGTCCCTAAGGGGCAAGTGAGACAATCAACAGTGCAACTGCAATTGAAGCCCAGCCAAAAGTAAGTCCCCACCACAAATGAGCCACAATCAAAACCCGGGTAGACGAAGGTTAGTAAGGGACAATCCCAACTGTAAATAGCTGCGGCCGCCTTGTTAATTCTTTACATAGTTCTGGGTAGACCATTCTCATACCGGAATTGATTGTGACTCAAATGGGCTTCACCGTAGACCTCCCGGGCCTCGCCTCCTGTACTCGTCGAGGTGGCGCTTCCCTTTGCCAAACGCCTGGTGCGGCTGAGATGCCTGGCCATGGCAGACGAGGCACAAACTGCGATCGGACCCTTGTCTAGGGGGCCCTCAATTTCCGTTGCGTTGGTCCTCCAAAGGTGCGATTTGGTTGGAACCCACCAGTAAACTGCAACTTTTGAGTTGGGGAATTTAGTGATGTCTGCAAGCAGGTTTCTAGCAAGCCTTTCATCAGTTGTGCAACCACTTTAATGAATCTTTCCAAGGTAGACTACCAAAGGGCAATACGGCAGGGCCTTCCCTTTGGTCAAGAGGTTGCCGTTGTTGCGGGATTACGGATTGGCCAAAGCTGCTTCCCAGACTGTGCTCATTTACCACACAAAGTGCCTCAATGTGGGAGGAGCTCTTAAATCGAACTTATCTAGGTCCGCCAGTAGTGCCCTTTTGCCCTTTTTTTGGGGAGGGTTCCCCTACTAGAATAGACTACAGAAAAAAGGGTACCCTTATTCTAACCTCTCTACTGGAAGACCTAGTTAATTTTTTTGGTGTGATCATGGGACCAAGGTCCCTTGACCGTGTTTGGTTTGACCTGTCGGTTTCTCTTCACCATTTTCTCAGAGGCGGTTCCTGCTGTAACTGACAGAAGTGCACATATTATAGGTCACCGTTAATTGTGATCTACGGTTGTAAAGAGGTTAACATCATTGCAGTACGCAGTACACCACTTGCACCCCAGCCGTGCGGATTCCCAACGGTTGCTTGCACGTCATGTGTTTGTTTGCTCATGACTCTCATGGCCAATGAACGCATCATGCCCCTTGTGCGTATTAGTGTTGTTGTTTTTCATCAAGAGAGATTGAACATGTGTGCGTGTGTGCGTGTGCGCGTGTGCGCGTGTGTGCGTGTGTGCGTGTGTGTGCGTGTGCGTGTGTGCGCGTGTGTTTGTGTGTTGCGAGAGCTTTGTTTGTTGTCCAACGAGTTGTGCCAGCCCCTGTCGTGTTGAAAGGACAAGCACTGGCGACAGAACCGCGCCTTCAGTAAGATGCGTTGAAGGCTTGCCTGCGACGGCAGCTGGGGATGCAGTGACCCTAAATGCAATGGGATGGGCCCTTGGAGAAGTTTTCTTTTGGTTTAACTTTCGGGGGTGGGTCTGACTCGGCCAGCAGCTGGAGAGCGAGTCCGACGCGGAGCCTCCCGAGGTGGGACATCGCGAAAACAATCCGAAACCGGGGCGTCTTGGAAAGGGAAACCCGGCGTCTGGCGGGTGACAAAGCGGCCTTAGGTTTGCGTAAGCACAGTCCATGCTGTTGGTTAATATGCGTGCTTCCCTCCTGTTCTAAAGGGAATCTATCACTGGATTTGTTTTCAGGGGACTTAAGCGAATGGGCTCTACGTTTGCGGCTGGCGAAGTGCTCGCTTCACTTGGCTTCACTGTGGGAGGTTCTCATAGCAGCACATCCACTTCGAGCCATGCGAGCGGAGTCCCGAAAAACCATGGCCGAAGCTCGCCCAAAGAAGGGGTAGCAACTCTTAAAGCGACGCACGAGAGCAAAAACAAAACACTCCTTTTTGGTTTCCTATACAACCACCAAAAAAGGTTGGTACGGTACCAACCCGTCAAACACGACGCAGCCCAGGGGATTTCCCCATGGCCCACTGCCGTTTTGGCCCGCCAGGTGGCGGTGGCGCAGGGCATGCTGAAGCTACCCGCGGTGAGCGCCAATCGCCCGCCGCACGGCTTAAGGGCCTGGTACTTCAGGCTCAACGCGTTTTGCTGAAATTCATATAGTTTTAATCTCCCCTGTTGGTTTTGAAGGGAATCGATTTCACTACTGGAGTTGTTTTTGTTTGATTTTGGTGTAAAGAAGTTGTTTTAGTGTTCGTTCGAGGGGCTTGAGCAAATGGAGGAACATGCCTATACTTGGTGCTTACGAGCCATCCGTTTCCCTAGTTTGTTAGCTTTTGGGGGGGTTTGTGGTTGGGTTTCCGAACTTAAGCCACAGGTTAAACTGTTCGCAGCGGATCAGGTTTGGAAAGCCCAGCTAAGCTCAAAGATGTGTGTCTGGTAGTGTTTCTTTTTTAGCGTTGGTGCCCCTTTCTTGGTGGTTTAAAGGGACACCAACAGGATACCAATGATTTTGGGGGTCTCCCCACCTAAAAAAGAAGCCCATCTGTCGCCGTGCGCAGTTCAAGCGTTCAAATAGCAGGTTGGGGTTGACGATATGCTGTCATCGGCAAAAGACTAGCTGGGTTGAGTTTTTCTTTTGCGTGTTAATGGTTTGAGGAGTGTGGCTTGCCATAGATAAACACATAAATAAACTTACAAACATACGCTTGGAAAGAGATGTTATTGTGCAAAGGCTAAGAAGTTGAGAGAGAGAGAGAAGAGAGCCAGTTGTTTGGTTTTGTGCCGTTCACCTTGTGTCATCCTTCATGGTTCTAGGTGAAGCTTGGATTCCATTTCCATTCTTTCCAGGGATCCGAATCTTTTCCGGAAACCATCAAACGCCCAGGGAAAGTAGCTGAGTTTTGAAAAGCACGATGATTGAAAAGAATGGGGAATCACTCCAAAGAATGGTCATCATCTGCCCTTTGAAGAGCAATTTCCTTGGCGCAAGGCACCATCAGTCCATCACCTTGGAGAGTCCGAGTGGCCAGTTGGTGCAGGCTGGGCACTTTCACTGGCAACGGGCAAGCCAGGTGTGTTGTATCCAGACCCCCGAAGTGTATGCAAGGGGAGTGGCGCACCCCACACAAAAGGGCTCCTTCTGAAATCATGTTCCATTTAGTGATACGAGGCAAACCTGGGGCTGCCATCGAGAATCCCCGTTGGAGATGTTTTACGTTATGTTAGCGCCACCGCGAGTGTTGCTGAGACAAGGGTCCTGGTTCAAGGTAAATAGGTTGTGATTGTTTCGGCGTGGCTATGCCCCTTGATCTTCTCTCAGGATGGTTGGTCCAAGTTCAGGGTGGACTGATTCATTGGCCGGACAGCTCTTTGTTTCGAAACTGAAGGGGTCCCTCATTGGATAAGGGCCAGGCAGCCAGCTAGTTTTGCTGGTCCCATTTTGGAACCCCATTTTGTCAAAGAGTGACCACAGTGATTTGACATTTGTTATTGGCCACGGCTTAAAACGAGGCACGGGCATGGCTAAGACACTGAGGTGTCTTTGGAGCTCACTCGGGACAGCAGCGTGCTGAGAGTCTGAGAGTCTGAGAGCTGTGACATTGGGCCGTTCGTTCAACGAGTTTCGCCCATGGACAAATCCCATTGAGTCCCAAGAATCAGCATATTAGGTGTCGATTTTAGGTTGGTTTGTTTAGAACTAGATGGAGTCCACTGGTGGAGCTGGTTTTTATTGCATTTAAGCCAGGGCCATCTATTTTTCAAGAAGATCACCTATGATCAGGATGGTACGGCCGGTCAGCCACAGTCTAGGCTTCTATTTGCTGATTGAACATGTTACTGCTGTCACTTGTTCCCGTAGCTCTCAGCAAAAACAGATTGGAGGCTTGAGCATAGCTTGAGCATGCGAGGTTCCCCGGTTTGCATAGTGAGGCTTCGGTGCAGTGAGATGTCCAGCATGCAAACTGATATACAAGCTCTTTTCAAGCACACTAATGTGCAAAATGATGTTTGACACCGCTTTGTTTGTTTGTTTGTTTGGTTGGTTGGTTGGTTGGTTGTTTGTTTGTTTGTTTTGCCAATCACTCTTTGAGGTTCGCGATAGAAGGAGCGCATCATGCGAAGCGAGTGAAGACACCAGCAGCGCTTGGTTCGCGCTAGCTTGACTCTTAGGGAGGAAGGGTGTCGCTTTGAGAGGTCGTCTTGTAGCGCTGAAATGATAGATTGGAAGGTCACGTCATTGAGTTTTGATACGTGCAAGCTGACGTCCCAAATCTTTTTGCGCTTGGGTCCTGATGCGTAGAACAGCCCATGGTGCTGATGCTGTGGTTGCAATGTTGCAGACAAGCGCCGTTGTTTGTGCTCCAACAATATGCAACTTCGTCCCGACGCGTATCATGTGTTCCCTGAAACTTAGTCTTCCATTATCTTCTCAAAATGTATTGTTTGCCCCCGTTGGTTCTAAAGGGAATCTATCACTACTGGACATATTTTCACTTCTTCCAGGGGACGAACAAGCACATGGAGGTAGTAGTTTTACCTTGCAGCTGTCAAGAGCTTCCTTCCCCGAAGCCTTTGACATTGGTGCCCCGAGGCTGCGTGCTCTTCGTTCCCTTCATCTTCGAGAACCTCACGCCTCTCACCTTGAGCATGAATCGAGGAGGGCAAAAACGGCCGGTCAGTCGGGTCGGGCTCTTGCCGGCTGTTGGGACATGGGGTCACCTTCTGGACCATGTTTTTCCAGATGTGTTTTGGCTTTTTTGGGCTTTGGTCCATTTGTAGTGGGCTGCAAAAACCGTCGGTTGTTTGCAAGCCCAGACCAAGGGTTGTACAGGTCACCAGAGATATGAAGATTGCTTAGTAAAGATCGTTTGTTTTTGTTGATGGGCGAGATGATCGGATTCACCGAGATGGGTGTTCCCTGAAAGTAGTTGGAGACCCCAGAGCCAGGTTGACCTTTCCCTGCTTCACAAAGACGGAGTCCCAACATATGAGGAAATCATGAGTAATGCAGGTGTCGGTTCTATCGCCCAAACAAGGGCTGAGGGTCTCCCAGTGATCAGTGCGTACTGGTGCTCGGTAGCTGCATCGGCTCGCGCTGGTGCTGGAACGTGTATTTGATTTCTAGTTTCTGTCGGATCTTCTTGGGCAAAAGCCGCAACCTTATCTATGACCTGATCTGACCCAGGCACCTTGGCACCTTGTTTTGGGATATTTGCGGCCATGCGATGTGTTTGGCACTCTTGTTGTTCAGTAGAGCTTCCGTTGTTCCACCAGGGTCACAGCAGGGAGTCAGCCTGTACAAGCCCTCTGGCTGCTTTCGCGCCAGATGCCTTGCTGGGCCCGGGCTGCCGGGCTGTTCTGCCACAAGGCTGGACAAGCGCTGCATCCTTGTAACTCCAGAAGACAATTCCCGGCTTTTACGGGGAATTCCCCGTTTTGGGGCATATTAAAGCATGATATTGTATATTAATGATTAAACATCACCTTCATCAGAATTTACTGCACTCCGGCAATGATGTAAGCTTTGGACTGATCTTGGCAGCTCTTATTCAGCTAAGGAGCCCACCCTTATGGATCAAAGGGGTGGTTCCGGCTGGTCTTCGGGTTTTTGTTTTTTCCCCTGAGCTTCGGGCTCCCGCGTTTTTGAGCTGTTGTTTTAGTTTCGAACAAGTGAGTGCGGGCGAGGATGGCTTTGAAAGAGTCGGATAGCTGAGCTTGTCGTTGGCAAGAAAGTGGCCGAGGCGTCGTCTGAGACGGTGCCAGCTCTGGTTGCTTGACGCCATACGGCCAACTAGTGCATCAAGAACATGGAACAGATGCGCTAAAAGGTATCTTCCCTATAAGCCGTGAGTTCAGATTCAAAGCTTGGAACAATGTCCTGCACGGAAAAATGGCCGTGGCTTGCGACAGGGCTTGGGGTTCACGTCGCCTGGCCGAGCAAGATGCCCAAAGTCCTGATGTCCGGAAGTGTGGCTTCCATTTGTTGCCTCTGAGATAACAAGGGCCCCCCGGTTCGCGAGGCCACATTCATTTCCCCCATTTTCGGGTGCTTTCGGCCAGATCCACAGCATCCGGACACGGCCTTCTTCACATTCCTGACGGCCAAGGAGATCAAAGAAGCTCAGGAGAAGGGACCCAGAGAGCGCCTGGTGTTCTTTAGTGCCACTTTATTGAAGGGGCAGAAGCCAAGCCCAAGCGGTGCTTTTTTTGTGTGTTGCTGGCTGTGGCGTTTGCCAGTGTGCTTCAGGTTTCAAGTGATTTCTATAACAGGTTCGAAGACATTCATCTGGTGTGGGCCGCAACACGCATCCCCTAGCGTTCTGAACGTGCCCTGATCACTCGCACTGGGTGACCGAGTGACCCGAGCAACGCCGCGACTGCCTTGCGTCAGGAGGGAGGTCGCAGCCCCAAGCAGACGCCCTTGCGGAGGCGCGGACGTTCGGAAGCCTGTCTCGTCTGGAGATTCGGCCCACGGTCCCCAAGCCATTTTTTTTTTCCCTCCCCAAATACGATCAACACCCGAAAGTTCCCTTCTTCCGATCTCCCAATTACATCCGTGCTGCAATGTTAAAAGAAACAGCCAGAAACTGGGAAGCAGAAGGGAAAGGTTTGGTGACTAAAAAAGCCGAAGAAGGATTCCGCACCCCCCGTCCCCTATTCATAGATATTGTTGTTTGGGAAAGCATACTTATTCACAGGGTCCCAGGCGCTTCCAATACGATCCTTGTCCATGTGAGGTTCCCCCTTGCCGGGCGCAGAAACGTCAGAATCGCAATGTGCCGAGTGAGGAATTCATATGGAATTGGTCAGACGCTTGTTTGGATCTGTCAGTTCAATCTGAATCGATGAAAATACAGTTGCAATGTACAATTTGATGTTGCAATCAAGAGAAGGCAAGTGCTGCAAGTGCTACTTGATAGTTGCTGCCAGAGGTTTGGTATTAGTGTAGTAATTGGGTCAATTAAAAGTACAATTTTGAACTTTGGCCTGACACACATTGTTTACATCAATTTGAGTGCATCAGGGGAATTGTTTTTTCATTCAGCCGCGAAAAAGGAGCTTGCAGTACTCCTTCCCAACTGTTGCTGCGTTTGGGGATACGTTTGCCCCTGTAAAAAAGTGGGTTCAATACGCAACAACCCCATTTTGGCGTCTTCGCCGCGGCCCCACAGTACCAAGCGGAATCATTTTTCCGCCAGGTTTGGCAGCAACCGCACCAGCAGCTCGGGGACCCAGAGAATCTCAAGGGGAGGGACGTGATCGAGTGATTGTTTTTTTCCCGAAAGCATCGCGAAGGGTTCTTCCGTGCGGAGCCCTTGGACAAGTTACATAGAGCCAAGTTACATAGAGCCAAGTTACATAGAGCCAAGTTACATAGAGCCAAGTTACATAGAGCCAAGTTACATAGAGCCAAGTTACATAGAGCCAAGTTACATAGAGCCAAGTTACATAGAGCCAAGTTACATAGAGCCAAGTTACATAGAGCCAAGTTACATAGAGCCAAGTTACATAGAGCCAAGTTACATAGAGCCAAGTTACATAGAGCCAAGTTACATAGAGCCAAGTTACATAGAGCAAGTTACATAGAGCCAAGTTACATAGAGCCAAGTTACATAGAGCCAAGTTACATAGAGCCAAGTTACATAGAGCCAAGTTACATAGAGCCAAGTTACATAGAGCCAAGTTACATAGAGCCAAGTTACATAGAGCCAAGTTACATAGAGCCAAGTTACATAGAGCCAAGTTACATAGAGCCAAGTTACATAGAGCCAAGTTACATAGAGCCAAGTTACATAGAGCCAAGTTACATAGAGCCAAGTTACATAGAGCCAAGTTACATAGAGCCAAGGTTAGGTAGAGCTTAGAGCTTCGGCGTTAGCAGCTATGTAACTTAGTTTGGGTTTCTAAGGCGCCGGGGCGGGAGTTTGATCGTCGCTCGGGATTGCGACCCTCTGCGGAGATTCGCGTGGTCGAGGTTCAAAAACTGGGGACGTTTTACGATTTTTAGCATGCGCGTGCGACCCTCTGCGGAGATTCGTGTGGTCGAGCTTCAAAAACTGAGGACTTTTTACGATTTCTGCTGGCCACGCGCGACCCTCTGCGGAGATTCGCGTGGTCGAGGTTCAAAAACTGTGGATTTTTTTTTTAACGATTTTTAGCATGCGCGCGCGCGCGCGACCCTCTGCGGAGATTCGCGTGGTCGAGGTTCAAAAACAGGACTTTTTACGATTTCTGCGGTGCGCGCGCGACCCTCTGCGGAGATCGTGCGCGTCGAAGCGCTCTCGCTGTGGCGCCGTGCGAATTTGTCTTAGGCGAACCCTCTGCGGAGATTGTGCGTGTCGAAGCGCTCTCGCTGTGGCGCCGTGCAATATTCTTGCTCGCGAAACGGCCTTTGGAAGTTGTCTCGTGGTTTGCGCGCCTGCTTTCGCAATCCCGCGGTCGCGGGTTCGATTCCCCCCTGGGGTCCGCGGCAGCTCCGGCTTGAAAATCGCAGCTTTTAAGTACAAACGTAGTACGCGGAGCGTGCTCCTGCAGCTCCGGCTGGAAAATCGTAACTTCCTGGAGATTCCTTTTCCATGAATTTCCTGGTAGTTCTCGGCTTTGACTTGCTTTTCGTAAATCTCGATGTTTTTTTCTGAAGTCGCCTAAAACTACTAAAGCTCCTATATTTTTGTGAGATTGCAGAATTGGTACGGTTTCACGTCTTCCCCGCCCAGAACTACCCGCAAAACGCCCGCAAACGCCCGCAAAACCCCGCAAACGCCCGCAAATCTGAAAAAGACGCTTTTTGGGCTCGGGGGTCGCGCAAAACTCCTAGAAACCACTTAGAACGCCCAACATGCCCAAAACTACCAGAAAACTAAAACGCCTAGGAAAAGGCCGGAGAATGAATCTCCAGGTTTTAAGTACAGACGTAGTGTGCGGAGCGTGCTCCCGCAGCTCAGGCTGGAAAATCGCAACTCTTAAGTACAAACGTAGTACGCGGAGCACACCCCCGCAGCTCCGGCTTGAAAATCGCAACTTTTAAGTACAAGCGTAGTACGCGGAGCGTGCTCCTGCAGCTCCGGGTGGAAAATCACAATTTTTAAGTACAGACGTAGTATGCGGAGCGTGCTCCCGCAGCTCAGGCTGGAAAATCGCAACTTTTAAGTACAAACGTAGTACGCGGAGCACACCCCCGCAGCTCCGGCTGGAGAATCGCAACTTTTAAGTACAAACGTAGTACGCGGAGCACACCCCCGCAGCTCCGGCAGCACTTGCGCAGAGCAACTTGCGCAGAGTCACTTGCGCAGAGCAACTTGCGCAGAGCAACTTGCACAGAGCAATTGCACAAAGCACTTGCGCAGAGCAACTTGCACAGACCAACTTGCACAGAGCACATGCGCAAAGCGCTTGCACGGAGCAACTGGCGCAGAGCCCTTGCGCAGAGCAACTTGCTCAGAGCACTTGCGCAGAGCAACTTGCACAGAGCAGGCGCAGAGCAACTTGCACAGACCAACTTGCGCAGAGCACATGCGCAAAGCGCTTGCGCGGAGCAACTGGCGCAGAGCACTTGCGCAGAGCAACTTGCTCAGAGCACTTGCGCAGAGCAACTTGCACAGAGCACTTGCGCGCAGCAGCTTGCAGAGAGCAACTTGCGCGCAGCAGCCTGGAACAATGCAGCTTGCGCAGACCACTTTCGTGAGAAATCGCGCGGCGCAGTTCGAGAGGAAAGTAGGATGATGAGATGGAGCTCTCATGTGACCATACACACTGAGCATCGCCGCGCGCAGACACGCTCGCCACAGCGATGTAAAAAGGTGTCTCCGCGGCTGGATGAGCACCTGTGGAAAAATGCTTTCGGGCCAATCGTCCTCTAGTTGTTTTGTCTCTAGGAAGCTCCTAAAAACACCGCTGGCGGAATTTGAGTTTGATGTTTTTTTGGTGAAGTTGGCCGCATCCGTTTTGGTTGACCAGCGGAATTTGAGCATAGTCCAAAGACCTAGTTAAGGAACTATTAACGAACCATGGGCTAGTTGATTGCTATACACCTGGTTGATTCCGGCTTGAGGGGAACACTCGCCCATTTGGGAGGGGATGCAAGCCGCTATGAACCCACCAGGTGGATAAATTCGGGGCTGGCACTACTTTGGATTCCTTGCCCATGCACTGGAAGATTATTTCTGGGGCAAGCCGTGGTTCCTTTAGGCTTGCTTGCAAGGCAATGCAGTTGGCGGGCCATCTTCGGGGAGCCCCAAAATGGGCTTGTCCTTTTGGTTTCCCTTGAGAAAGTACCAAAGAGGGGTACCAACTCCAAATTTTGCGGCTACTGTAGCTGAGCCAAAGGACATTGTTGGACAAATCCTTGTTTTACTTACCGACTCTCGCTCGCCACCCAAAGTCTTTTGTTTTTACAATCGGCAATTTGCAGTGTCGAGCCAGGTCTTCGAACCATGGGGGTCTGTGAGAAGCATTGTTATCCCTGGAAAAGCCGCCCAGGCGTTCCATTGCCTGATCGGTTGAGCTGAACACCCATCAGGTTGTCCAAAGGGTTCCTTTTTGAGCCCATCGGTGACTTTTTGTGTCTCAGTCCACAAGAGTAAAAGTTTTTTCATGATTTGGATCGCAGCCCTTCCGTTGCAGAATCTTGCCTGTAAATTCCATGAGCTTATGGTTTTGACCGGTTCGAACATGAGATTCCTTCCGTTCCCAGCTCTCCCCACCAAATAGAGACTTTTGAAAAGGTTCCGGGAGACCAGCGCAGTAAACTCAACGACCAAAACAGCAAGCCCTTTGCGCCTCTTTCTGGAGGCTTCAACATGACCCCTGAAAAAAACACGACGAGGGACGCATTCTTGTTTTGCCATGGCTTCGTCTTGAAATGTCCTAAGCACCCAAAAGGCAGTTGGGGAATCTGGCATCTAAAATCCATAAGGTTATCAGCACCCTTCTGTTTTCTCCCATGTCCCACAAGGCAAGTGGGGGGTGCTGGCATGGTTTTGAGATGTTTTGACTGGGTTGGACCTTGGATGAATCAACCCCGGTCTACTAATAGGTGTGTTTTTGGTTTTCGTGCGGACTCCAGACCACTTGGAGGGGCCAAACCACCCCAATTTTGCAAAACAAAAAGCAAACCACTTGTGTCGGGGGGCCAAAACCACCCCCGGAATTTAATAAACTGGTTGGTTGATAAATATGCGAGCTGGTGCTCGGTAGGGAATGGAATGAACCTGGAAATTCCCTAAAAGGAGACTACCAGTTGGATGGTTTAAATCGGGCTCATTCCCTGTCTCATTCCCTGCATCTCTCGCACCAGCAGGCATGGGCCTCAACATTTCATAAGCTGGTCGGTTGAGGGGCCAACACCCTTGGTTGGTCAACCTGGAGGGGACAAAACCACCCCCCGAATTGAATAAGCTGGGGTTGAGTAGCCCCCACCCTTGTGGAGGGGAACACCCCCTTTTATCATGGAGGGGGAGGGAGTCCAAATAAGGTCTTAATAGGGGCTGAAAGGGGCTCCCCCCCAGCCCCCATGATTTTAGTAAACCGGTTGGTTGAGGGGTTTTCCCCCACCCCCCTGAACTTGTGGAGGGGAACATTCTTCACCCCCCGAGTTGAATCAACTGGTCGGCTGCATCTGGGGTCACCTCTCAGGCGCCAGCTCCACCTTCAGCCGCGCCAGCCTGAGCTTCGCCGTGCCCTTCTTGTCGGACGTGGGCCGAGAGCACCGGCCCAGCACCCGGAGAGATCATTCGCGGGGGGGGGGAAAGTCGGGGGGGTGGGTGGGCTCGTGTTTTTTCTTTCTTTTTGGTTGGGACCCCTCCAAATGGCGAAAGCTCCTGGGTGTTCTGTTGAAAATCCCGCCGCCAGCTCCCATGATTCGTTTCGAGGCTGTCCGGGTCGGCCGCGCCCCGCGAGGTCTGCGATTTCCAGTCGTTGCCCATGACTTCTCGCAATTCCCAGGAGCAGGTTCGGGCAAAGCAACGTAGATTCGTCACAAGCGCCAACCCACAAGGCGCAGTTGGTCGACTCCGACAAAGCGCGTCGCTGACTTGCCCTGAAGCGGAAGGCAAGAACTCATGCCGAAAGAAAGGCTTAGCACGTTCATGGAGTCAAGCACGCCACCAGTTGCGACCACTTCGAAGCCTCGAAGAAAGAAAAGCAAAAAGCCAGCGTTTGGAAAGGAAGCCGGGCAGCACTCCAGTGACCCCCCGCTCAGTTGCCTCGCCAAAGTTTGGTCCAGTGCGAGAAGTTGCAAAATGCTAGTGGAAAAAGCGACATAGATTGCTAAGTCTTTCACTCTCAGAGTGCAGGGGGTATGGAAGAGTGGGTGTGTCCTTTTCTGAACGTCACAGATTTCTGTCGTTTTGCCACTTTGGCTTTTAAATCGTCTGATTTGACTGCTTTCACCTCAGTGCTCAAGCTAACATGGGGTCCACGCTTGGACAAAAGCTCAGATTTGATGGAGGCCCCTTCTCGTTGGGCAGGTTCGCATTGAATCTGGATTCACACTTTCGCCGCATCGAGGTTCTTTGCCGTGGACCGCGCGGGTCCAAGGAAGACTAGATGAAGGGAAGGGGTGTCCATCTTGACGCTGGTAGGAGCGCCCACTGGCCGACATTTAGAGTGTGCCAACGGGAGGCCTGAAACATGTAGAGTTTCTTTTGGGCTTCCTTCGAACCCTGGTTCTTGGGCGCACGCGAGAACTTCGGCAAAGGCTAGTGTCGGATATGTTCAGAGATGGCAGCTAGGCCTCTTATTCTCGTGCAGATGCACCATGTTCCGAAACTCTTAGATCAAACACGATGATCATGTGCCATTTAACGCTGGGGCAGCCGGCAAACAAGCGCTGGTATCCTCCAAAATTCATATTTCACAACCTGTGCATGCTGAGGCAAACAGATGCGCAGGGACCAGGCAGGCGGATTGCACTGCAGGGAGCTGCTGGATGTTTGTGATGTTAAGTTCAGGCCGGTGTGTGTGTGTGTGTGTGTGTGTGTGTGTGTGTGTGTGTTTGTTTGTGTGTTTGTTTGCTTGCTTGCTTGTTTGCTTGTTCGCTTGTTTGCTTCTTTGTTTGTTTGTTTGTGTGTTTGCTGGTTTGTTTGTTTGTTTGTTTGTTTGTTTGCTTGCTGGTTTGTTCGTTCGTTTGTTTGTTTGTTTGTTTGTTTGTGTGTGTGTGTGTGTGTGTCTTTCTGTGTCTGTGTCTGTGTCTGTGTCTGTGTTTGTGTTTGACATATATGTAGCAAATTCTGCTGGACCTCAACACGCGCCGAGCTTCTCTTGGATTGTGCAGCCCTTCGCTGGCGCCGACATGGTTTTGAAGACTGGGTCGCTGCTCATGTTCTTGCGACCGGGATCCCAGTGCCAGAGTCCGTGATTCCTACTGTGGATGGACGAAATCCTGCACCACCTACGAAACTCTGGAATGATGAGTCCCCTGTAAATACCACCAAACAATGGTTTCCAATGGCTTCAAAGTGGTGCAGGATTTCGTCCATCCACAGTATGAACTCACAAGGTGAACAGTGGCAGTGCCCGCCTTGCGTTGCCTTCCCGCGCTTGAGGCAACCATATGATTGGGCTTGCATCAATTTGTGAAGTCTCGACTGAACACCACGGCTCTGCTCGTCACCGCCCCCTTTCTTTGGAAGCTGTGGGATTGTCTCACAGAGAAAGATATTTCTTGGGCCAAGCTCAGAGCATCATAATCAAGTTCCAGCGCACGCCTGTACCCCTTTACATCAAAATAGGCAAATGGAGGTTCATCCACGCCAACATGGAGCCATAGGTTATGCCCCATGGCCATTTGCGCGGAACATACCCCATCATTCCTGGATATGGCTAGCAGGGTTTTGACCCGCAGCCAACTGTCGTCGAGTGCGACATCAAACCAAGAGGTCTTCCTATAGAATCCCCGGAGTCAGTCGCCGCTCCAATCCACCGTTTCGGCTTTGAACCGTCCAGGAGCGGGAGGGGTCCGGCCCTAAGCACGACCGAAGTGGCACATGAATTTATGGGAAACCATTGCTCGTTGGTATTTACAGGGGAATCATCATGGGTTTCTTGGGTGGTGCAGGAATTCGTCCATCTACAGTATCATAACGACCTTTTGGAAAAAATAGATGGGTTTCCCTTGTAACTGGGGCATAACACGAATCTACACTAGAGGAACCCAGCAATGTCTAACCAAACTAATCTAAAAGGACACCTATGGCATCCTATGGCCACCAGCAGAACCAACTGAATGGAGTTGCCCCATCCTCAACCTACCAATTCAGAGGAAACATTGTTACTTGTCATCACCCGGTACCGTTGCCACTAGCATGGGATCCTGAGAAACATACATCCATGGGAGAGTGGCATGAGCCAATTCCATTCTCGAGGGGGGTCTTAGAAACAAACCAAAGTGTTGGCTTGAGATGTGCCGCCTTGGGTCCAAAATTGGTCCACAAAGTTGATAATTGTCTTTATTTCATGTGGTTTTTGCGGGAGCTGCTTGACATAGGAAGGGCTTTCTGCCATGTACAAGCGACTTTGACCACACGGGCTGACTGGGGTGGAGGCATGACTTTCCAAGTTTGCAGTTGGCAGCTGGTGCAAGTTGCTGCAATCTCGAAGCTTCTGTTGTTGGACGGTACCAGCGCACTGAAGTGGGCCGGGAATGTTCCCTGGCTTGACTAGGGTGATTGATTCACTGTGGGGTCTCTCCAACATGGACGCAGACATAGATGAAAGTGTTTGCTTTGGCCTGTTTGCTTTTGGCGTCTGCAATCGCCCGGTCTCAGCGTTTGGGCTTTCGAGAGCCCATGTGGGCTGTCGCGCTGTCCCCACGCATCATGGGAGGAGGATTCTTCAGCCTAGCGGCCCGGCAGATTTCGCTGGGAGCGACCCCGCCGGGAAATGTGCAGGTTTCTTGAGCCCCAAAGCTTCCGCTTCCGCGGTGTCTCTTTTCTGGGCAAACCCCTTTGAGTCTTGTGTTCGTAGGTGACCTTCTGGGAAAATGGATGAGTTTCCCTGATAAATGGGGCAGAACACCCATCTAAACCAGTGCCATCTACTTCTATCCAAGCTAATCTAAAAAGGACACCAATGCTTGTGTTGGAATTTTCTCCCGAACTTCTAGCCGAAAGTGTTGGAAATGCGCATTTCTGCTGGAGGAGGTCGTACTCCTCAAGCAAGCCTGCATGGGCTGGTCATTTGTGAAAGTCCTTGGCTTTCAAGTGGTCTAGATGGGAAGGGTCATGTTTCTAATGGACAGGAACTGCAGTTTCTCCAGAGCAATTGCCCCCCAGTTTCTTCACCAAGGAAGCATTAGCACGCACACCACCAGCATTTTGATGTTGTTTGTTGACGGATTCGAGCGCGGCCGACGGCTGCTTTGAGAACACGACATCCCCCCCACACCACCCTGGAGCGTTTTGATGTGCTTTGTTACTGGCTTCGAGTGCAGCCAAGGGCTTTTTTGAGAATCCCTGCAAGCACCCTTGTCCCTCGCAACCACAGCACCAGCGCGGCGATGAGCTTTGTTGTCGCACATGTGCGCGTTTTTTCTCTTTTGTTTCTTCAGTCATTTTTGCTGACGTGATCTGCTGACATGTCGCATGACTGGCAACAGCCCAGAGACCGGCTTGCTTTCCTTGCAAGCTCTGGTCGCATCTTTCGCTATCTTTGCCGCAGCGGCTGGCGGCTTGGTCTTCCTCCTTGTGCACCGCGATGTGGCTGCTGTTCCTGGACAACTTGAGCCTGGCGCGGGCTGTTCATCCTTCACTTGGTGCAGCGCGGCACCGCTCAGTGGCTGTGCTTCCTGAACAACTTGACAGCATGCAGGTAGCAGATGCAGATAATGATTTCCTGAGCTTCAAAGAAGCCAGCGAGCCTGCAAACAAACAAACAAGACGCCTGCGCCGCCACCTTTCACAACACTTCTTCATGTCTTGTCCGCGCACGCGTTCGGGATATTCGGGGGCTCGTTTTTTGAGGGTGCCCTTTTTGGGGGTGGGTTCCATAGGAAACGAAAGGGAAGCGAACATTTTGGGGGGCACGACTATTTTGAGACAACCCCGCGTTGGTGCTTTCCTGCGAGCTCAGCAGATCTTTTTCGAAGAGCAATTCCAGCGAGCTTGCAAACGCAAGGGGTCGCCAACATCAAATTGCCATCCTCAGACGCACCCAAATGGAGGAGGGAAGTTGAGGGAAGCGAATCATGATTTCGCCTTTTTTCGCTCGCCGAGTTCCTGGCGTTTGGGCTGGCGGATGCCGCAAGCTGCTATGACCAGACGTTCGAGAAGGCCGATTGGCCATTCTGCGAGCAATTGGCATCTGATATCCTCATGCCGCTCGGAGTGAACTGTGGGTCTCGATTCGGGAAGGGCGAATCCCTTGCAACATCCGCAAGGCATCTCGGTCACAATGGTCGTGTGACCCTATATCCTTATATCATTCCTATCTTGAAGAGTTCTGGGGAATGAGAAAGTTATATGAGGAATAACCGTCGTTCTCTTGGACACGTACATCCTTTACTGGTGATTGAGCGGTCAATTGTGGATGGGTCCCGCCGCCTCTCAATGAAGTCCTGCCTTACCTCCCCACACCATTCTGACCCAACAGATGATTGGAGGCGTGTGGCCCTTTCCCAGATCTTGCTGGTCAGCAGGGAACGAGGGAAGCCCGTGTAAACCATCCCGTGTTTCCTTTAAGGGGACCCCCTCGGTTCATTCCCAGACTCCCTGAGCACCGGCATCGATCCAGCAAATTCTGACGCTGGGCCGTGACTGGAATCCCAATGCCTGAGGTTTTTTTTGGGCAGGTTGGCCAAGCCCGTTTCCACGCTGCGTTGCGGGCTTGCTACAAGCCCAAGCCGAAGAACCAACCAACGAACCAGCCAACCAACCAGCCGGTCAGCCAGCCAACAAACCAACCAACCAACCACGTCTTTTTGTTCGAGGTACTATGGCCCCTCGGGCGACTTCGTGAAGCTGGGCCTCTTCGTGGAGAGTCACCAGGCCTGGAGTTCTGTCGCCTTGGGCGGCAACGGCGGCATGAAGGGCGCCCAGCAGCACCTGGAGCGGAAGAATCGAATCGAACCGGATAAAATGAAGGGATCGCCGGGTGGTCGGATACTTGGAGGTTCCCAGCCAGCCTTTTTTTTGGTAGGTTTTTGGGGTTAGTAGTATTTGCTTTCCATTTAACCCACTGGAAAGGTTTAACTTTCAGCAGGGGATTTGAGGACAGCCCAGACTAATTTTCGGATTGCCCAGATGTGTTATGTGTTGGTTGGACCCCCAAAAAAAAAGAAGCAACTTGTGGTTATTATTATTTTCGCTTCTCCTTTAAAAAACTACCAAAGGGGGGTCCCGAAACAAACACACACCCATCGAACTTCACTTCGGAGTGACGAACGGTTGAACAATTCAGAGGTGATTCTGCCTGTTGTTGATTGAACTCAATCTCTTTCAAGGAGGGCTCCTCTCATTGGTTGGTATTTGCTGAAACTACCCCATCGAATTGACTCAGGAGTTCAACTTCCTGAGATAGAGTCACTTAGATGCGGGGATATGCTTGATTGAGGTTCTTCACGTAGGCCTTTTCCTGCCAGCCTTTTCCACGAGTCTTGGTTTCAGGGCATCCTTCAGCATAGCACAAGAGATTTCACATGAGACGTGCCGAACACGGTTGACGCCGGGCTCGTGAGCTTCCGATGTCTACGCTAGATGCAAAAGATGAGTCTTGCATTGTCCGGGGAATTGGCAAGTTGATGTTTGCAAGATTCAGGGAGCCAGTACTCTCATTTGAATGTGAGATATGTTGCAGTCATGCTTGTCAAATTATGCTTGAAGGGTTTGCTGGCGGGAGTTGAATCAGGTACATGTTCAAGATGTGTAGAGTATTGAGTGGTACGGGGTGACAGAAATGTTTGTGACCGATTGAATAAAGGGTGCCACGCGGAGAACCGTTTGCCAGCAAGTATGTACCCAAACAATACAGCGTTCACAATGGCAAAGTGTTGTAAACACATCCAATTCAGGGGAAGCAGTATCAGCTAAGAAACCACACCAGTTTGTTTGCACTACTCTCCCGTATCCCATTTTGCAAGACCCCTTTTTCCGCGTGTGCCCCTGTATATATGTTGTATACACCCATTGTACCACGCTCCTCATCTCTCGTGCCCTGTGCCCATGGCCCATATCCAACGTACCACCAGAGCATGCATCAAGAAACCGAGGTGCGTGCTGCATCAGGCTAATGTTGGGTTTGCACCGGTAAAGGTTCAATCTATCCACCTCTTTCTTAAGGGTTAGCATTTCCCTTGCACCGGCATGGAACCTGATTGAAACTGCGTTCCATGCTGATTTGGTCAGGATGCTTTGGAGGACACTGAGACTGAGACATGTGCTGAGACTCAGACGACATTGTCTCTTTCCAATAAAATGGAACAAAATGGTCAACCTCCAAGTCCCCCTCCCTTGGTTAAAGAGTTGTTTTGGGTAAAACCGACTCCCTCCCCCCCCCCCCCCCCCCAACCCCCGGCCTGGTTTTTGCTCATGCAAGAAGTCGGCCCAGGTTCGTTGTGCGCAAAGTGAACGGCGAGTTTGCTGTGGAGGAGCGCTACTCCGCAGACTACACCACGCCCCAACTGCAGGCTACGCAGGCAGGGCAACCTTGTGCTGTTGCTGTGGCTGCGGCTGCTGCCGCTTCTGGCGTTGCTGTTGCTGCCGCTGCTGGTGTCGTCTTCGTCTATGCTGTTGTTGATGTTGTTGTGGTTGTGGTTGTGGTTGTGGTGGTTGTTGTTGTTGTTGTTGTTGTTGTTGTTGTGGTTGTGGTTGTGGTTGTGGTTGTTGTTGTTGTTGTTGTTGTTGTTGTTGTTGTTGTTGTTGTTGTTGTTGTTGTTGTTGTGTTGTTTGTGTTGTTGTTGTTGTTGTTGTTGTTGTTGTTGTTGTTGTTGTTGTTGTTGTTGTTGTTGTTGTTGTTGTTGTTGTTGTTGTTGTTGTTGTTGTTGTTGTTGTTGTTGTTGTTGTTGTTGTTGTTGTTGTTGTTGTTGTTGTTGTTTGTTGTTGTTGTTGTTGTTGTTGTTGTTGTTGTTGTTGTTGTTGTTGTTGTTGTTGTTGTTGTTGTTGTTGTTGTTGTTGTTGTTGTTGTTGTTGTTGTTGTTGTTGTTGTTGTTGTTGTTGTTGTTGTTGTTGTTGTTGTTGTTGTTGTTGTTGTTGTTGTTGTTGTTGTTGTTGTTGTTGTTGTTGTTGTTGTTGTTGTTGTTGTTGTTGTTGTTGTTGTTGTTGTTGTTGTTGTTGTTGTTGGTGTTGGTGTTGGTGTTGTGTGGTGTTGGTGTTGGTGTTGGTGTTGGTGTTGGTGTTGGTGTTGGTGTTGGTGTTGGTGTTGGTGTTGGTGTTGGTGTTGGTGTTGGTGTTGGTGTTGGTGTTGGTGTTGGTGTTGGTGTTGTTGTGTTGTTGTTGTTGTTGTGTTGTTGTTGTTGTTGTTGTTGTTGTTGTTGTTGTTGTTGTTGTTGTTGTTGTTGTTGTTGTTGTTGTTGTTGTTGTTGTTGTTGTTGTTGTTGTTGTTGTTGTTGTTGTTGTTGTTGTTGTTGTTGTTGTTGTTGTTGTTGTTGTTGTTGTTGTTGTTGTTGTTGTTGTTGTTGTTGTTGTTGTTGTTGTTGTTGTTGTTGTTGTTGTTGTTGTTGTTGTTGTTGTTGTTGTTGTTGTTGTTGTTGTTGTTGTTGTTGTTGTTGTTGTTGTTGTTGTTGTTGTTGTTGTTGTTGTTGTTGTTGTTGTTGTTGTTGTTGTTGTTGTTGTTGTTGTTGTTGTTGTTGTTGTTGTTGTTGTTGTTGTTGTTGTTGTTGTTGTTGTTGTTGTTGTTGTTGTTGTTGTTGTTGTTGTTGTTGTTGTTGTTGTTGTTGTTGTTGTTGTTGTTGTTGTTGTTGTTGTTGTTGTTGTTGTTGTTGTTGTTGTTGTTGTTGTTGTTGTTGTTGTTGTTGTTGTTGTTGTTGTTGTTGTTGTTGTTGTTGTTGTTGTTGGTTTCCTGTTTGTTGGTGTTTGCGGCGGCGGTGCTTGTGGTGGTTGCAGTTGAGTTGCTTTTGGGTTGCGTTATTGCGCGCTGTTTGCATTGTATTCGGCTGTGTTGTGTTTGAATTGACTGACGCTGTCGCAGTCAAAGCACCTTTTTATGAATGTGGTCATTGGATCGTCATGTTTTGGTTGTGAACATTTCAACATGGGTGTGGCTGAGAGTTGTGGTTGCTGCAAATTCGGGTGCCTGCCCAAGCGTGCATGCTTTAGCTTCAATTTGCGTCCAGCTGCGCTCCAGAGTCGAGAGGGAATTAAACCGCAGGAGGTCAAGCTCATCTTTGCCAGTGAAGAAGCAGGGAACATCGCCTGGGGTGTGCTGCTTCCCAAGACTTCCTGCGCTGAAGGAGAGAGGCCAGGGGGGCCAGTTACAGTTGGACCAGTTGCAAATAGAAACGGGACACGTGCACGTGCCGCATCGAACCGTGTCAGTGCAGCTTGTGGTCATGTGCAACTCCAGAAATGCTCTCAAACATCTCCCTACAGAAGGGCTGATTGCAGGCTGATTGCAGCGACAACAAGCGAACATTGCCTGAAATGAACATATTATTAGCAACACACACAAAGCGATGCCTGGGAGAGTCCCTGCAGATAAGCCCGTACATGCGTGCGTGTGTTGGTATTTATGTGTGTGTGTGGGCGTGTTTGTTTGTTTGTTTGTTTTGTTTTGTTTGTTTGTTTGTTTGTTTGTTTGTTTGTTTGTTTGGTTGTTTGTGTGTGTGTGTGTTTGTTTTGTTTTGTTTGTGCTTGTGGTGTGTTTCTGTGGATGTGTACCAGTGTGCGAGAGGACTGCAATTTCGTAATGTATACGTGTATGTGTGAGTGTGTGTATGCGTGCGCGCTTCAGAGCGCAAAACTGGCAGCAAGTTGAGCTATGGTAGTGTTGTGGCAAGCGCTTGGCGCACACTTAGAGGTGTTTGTTTCTTCGGAGTTTCACAGCAGGGAAAGGTATTCCTGACATTCGGGCGTTCGCAAAATTTCGACCACGTTTATAAGGCGAGGCAGGGTAAAGGAAAATAGATTTGCCAGTGGCTTTTCAATAGCCAGCGGCGCATGTCCGGATTGAGCGTCAGCTGGCAGCTTTAAGTTAAATCATTCATCCAGAAGGGAAATCTTGATAGCAGCCTTGAGGGTCGATGCTGTGGTGGAGCCGGTTTGAGTCGGTTTGCTTGTCCAGGAGCTTTTTGATATAACAGGAGGTATCATGAGAACCCAGATGAGTGTTGGGCGGATGTTTCCCAATGCGGGGACTTAATGCTGCAGGTCCCAGGTGTGTTTACCTGTGTTTCCCGTTTGAACCCCATCCAAAACGGCGCTGATCTGTTCCAAGAAACACCAAAGATGTTTGAACTGCTCCGCCTCGCACTCTCCCCGCGCTGGCGAGACAGACGAAGACAGGGATAGACACGGAGAGAGAGTCAGCTCAGTTGCCCAAAGCGAATCGGGCTTTTCACCTTTTGGTTTTTGCATGTTGGTCGATTCTTAGTAGAGGTGCCAAAAGGTTCAGGAACCTTTATTTCCAGATTTTTTCAGGGGCAAGTGAGATAAAGGCCAAACGCATGTGCGTGACGAGATCGCACCTGACAAGAAAAGCTCAGAGGTACGCCATGACCCTAAAGGGCGGAAACCAGCGAGTGCGTGGCAGTCCGCCTGTGTGTCGGACAGGTATCCAATCGAAGACGTGAGCCGCTTCATGCACTGGGCGCTGGGCGCAAGCCATGACTTCACCTACCACCCACGCAGAGGCAAGGAAGAGCCCCACCCCCTTCAAAATTAAAATGGAATTGGGGGAGGGGGGGTTCCATTTTCCCTTTTGTGGGGAAGACTGAATAAATGGAATTGTGGGACCCCCACCCCCCTCCCCCTAAGGCAGGGGGGAGCGCTGCGCAAGACAGCAAAGGTGTGCGCCCGGCCGCGTGTGGCCGTGAAAGAGGGTATCTTCAGAATATGTTCTATCGGGCTATCCTGTTCTGTTGACAGCCATCCACCAGCAAGGGCAACTTTGAGTTCGACGTGATCTATGCCTGCTGCAATGGGGTCAGCAAATCAGCTGACTGGACAAATGCGGTAAGGTTTCAGCTGCCCAGCAAACGGTAATATGACATCATCCACGCGCCACACTTTGAGTTTGGAGGGAAACTGATTGGGTAGATTATACCAACACGACTATCGACACAGCCATGAAGGAATGGCAAGTTGCAAAAGGCAGTGCCCTCTTGATGTTTTCCTAAGTGATCACCACGGTGCTTGGGAGGAACCCGCAAGTGATCTTTCGCTGCACCTGAGAGACATCGGGCGATGCAACGGGGTCAGTCAGCATTCGTGCGGGTTTTTTGGTCAGCACAAAACCTCTGCCAGCTATAGGTTCTTCAACTCACCCACCAAATTCTGGGAAGTGTCCTGCAATTCGCAGGTGCAAGGCAGGTCCCAACATTTCCACCTGCTGAGCTCTTGAGCTCTACTCCAATTGTCCCGGGAAGTGCTCAAAGACGATGGTTCGTCCGTATTCAAGCAGATTGCCTACACCAGGGTGAACACCAGCCCCTGCTCCCAGGATGCCCACTCATGTAGATGCCTCAAAGGACTCTCCGCTTTCGTGGTTTCCCAGCCGTGGCACATACCCTTCGTGGGTAGGAGGCCTCCATGGGTTTGCGGACCCCACCCCCCCCTCCCCGAAAGACAAAAACAACAGCGAAGGAAGGCTTGTATTCGGGTTCCCCCGGTTTTTGGCCAGTTTCAGATTGGGTTGTTGAGTGGGCTCCAATTTGGAAAAGCGGGACTCCTTTTTTTTTTTTTTTAAGTAACAGTATTCAGAATAGATCATAATACAACTTTTGAGTAAGACCTTATGAAGGGAACCTAATGGAGACGAAAAAACTTCTCTCACTCAGGAGGCCCCTAGCAATCACATCTGGGGAGCTTGGCTGAGTTGATCTGCTTTTCACAGAGTTTAGTATTGGTTTAGTATTGGGCAATGTCAAATCAAATTTGCATTGGCATTGTTTGGGGTCGGCTGGAGGTGCTTTTCATTTTGAGGGCGCCGTTTTATAAACCATTCCAAGGCTATGGGTGAAGCCAACTTTATCGCCCAGCGGCCAGGTCAATTCCATGCGAACCTGATCTCCGGGCCGACAGTTGAGCTGGAGCGAGCGGCCGCGATGGCATTGTTTCTGCCTGCCGACTTCGGGAGTAATGCCCTGACGTCGTTGCTCGTGTGGTTGGGAAGCTCCCTTCCCCCAATTCCCGCACAAGCGAACTGGAAGATCGCTTTCAGGACTTAGGAGATGACTGTGCCTGGCAGATCTAAGTCTTGTTTGGAGCGGCGTTCCTCAAGTGGAATGTGAAAACACCGGACCCCTGCAATCAGCATCGGCCTGCCGATGGTACAGGGCTCTCGACAATTCGGTGCAACAGGATGTTTCTTCTGATTCACGCCAGGTCGCGCACCCCTTTAATTTGGCACCCAGTGAACCTTGCTTCTTCGCTACCGACATCGGATGTTTCGTGAGGCGACCAAGAGAAACTTACGTTAGCTCCAGGGGAAAGCGGCACCGAGAGGACATGAGCGGCTACCAGAACATCAGCATGACCATGCCCAACGTACCAGTGGTTCTGGGTCCAGGCGCCAGCGCCTTTTGCATTCTATGCTCTTTGATGGAGAGTCAGCTCAGTTGCCCAAAGCGAATCGACGTGTAGTGGCCTTTTGCTTTGCCCATTTCGGTCGTTTTTTCAAAAGGTTAACTTTTGATTTTTAGGTTCCTAAGGGGCAGTGAGAGATGCCATGAATCAATTTGTTGGGTATCAAGATCGGTCCCTTCAAATGGGTCAACGGTGGGAGTCGATCACATTAAGGCTTGAGCCACCCGTCGGCCCCGCATTGACACCAGTGATGTTGATTTGGAAAGAGGCGGTCTTGCACTTGCAGACTGCACCAGTTCACAATGTGAGCCTTGGATATCGGCCACCGAAAAGTCAGGGAAGTGCCACTGCCACGTTTAGCTTCCCATAGACGCAAACATCAGAACATGGAGCTGCCGGATGGGACCACGTGGGTGTCAAAGTCCTTGATTTTCTGGTGCAGCTGGCATTGAATTCGGCCATCTTGTGACTGAGGGCGCCGCAGAATTTGTGAAGGGAAGCAATTTGCACTGCAGTTGGAGACATGGCTCGGTTTCGGTCAGTGCGCATGGGCTTTCGTTTGGATTTAAGCCATCACTCTTGAGACAGCTGATGCATCCAACATAAGTCCATCACTATAGTCAGAATACCTGACCCTGGCCATGCTTGTTGGTTTTGGGCCGCTTCCATTCGTTCATTTGGGTGCAAGGTTACTTGATTGCACCAAATTTCGAGCATTGCCGGCGCTGAGAGCGTTCGCGAAGCGCGTGTTGCTTCACATTCCGTGCGTGCCGAAGTTTGGTCCTACTTGTTGCCACTGGAATAGTGGGCTCCATGTCCCATGGTCCGCTCTCCTTTCCATAGCTGGCAACATCCTCATCCAGCGGTGTGCTCCTTGATGGCTCCTGTCATTTCCGAGGCCACCTGGAGTATCCATGAAAGAATGGTGTCAATTTATTTTGGGTAATGACCGCATTTTCTATTGGTCATGGAGACATGGAGAATCTAGGCACCTTCGAATTCAGAACACCTCGGCCTTCCATTGACGTTCCGGAGCCGGTGAAGTGGACGGGACCCGTGATGTAGGTTCACTCCTTGTACTGCACCCTGTTCACTCCAGATCTGGGTGTGGCTCAAAATTAAACAGGAGGGGCAAACCGCAGGTTTTGGTCTAGGGTAACCCATTTTGGTGCCGGTGTTTTGAGCCACAGCCATATTCCATGCATCGGCTGGTTGAACCCAGGGCCCATAGCCTTGGAGCTGCAACCTCCCACCAAGGTGCCTTCAAAAGAAACATGGTGAAAACCAGGACCTGACAGTCCCATGTTGAGTGGCCCCATCTCAGATTTGGCAAAGTATCCTTTGTCCTGCCTCAGCCAGTGGGCGAGTTCCTGCTCATTCTCGCAGTGGCAGTGGTTTTCGGTGCCAGCAGCCAATGTCCAAAGCCCTTTTGGCTAACTGGCGAACACAAGCGCCATGCGCCATTCCCCCTTGCTTGGATGTAGATGTTGGTCTGATTGTTTTTTAGGGGACCCCCAAATCACGGTTTTTCTGTGGGTTTCCCCTCCAACCCAAAGACACACCCAATGGGGTGAAACGAAAAGCTTCGATTTACCAGGTGGCTACGATCAGAAGAACCCGTACGTTTGCAACATCTTCAACCTCGAAGAGATGCTCCCAGCAGGCCTGACCGCCGACAACAAGCACCATGCTCCTTGGAAGACAGATCTCCGGGGGGGGGGGTTCAACCCACCGAAACCAAAATCTGCGTGGCTGTGGTTGTCAAAGCCGTTTTGGGATCCCCCCAAAGCAGGTGAACTCCCCACCCATTTTAGGTGCACCACCCATTTTACAACCTATTTTAGTGGGGATTGGGATGTTCACTGGGGTACGGGCTTGTGACCCATGGCCACATTGTACGAGGCCACTACATGATGCAACTATCAAAGCACACCATGGTCCTACCTATCCACCTGCACGGGCAACAGAGAAAACAATCGCCGATCTGCGTTGCTTTTGTTTGTTCACGCCACAGCAAGCCAACCAAAAGCCATGGTTACAACTACAAAGGTCTTAGACTTGCTGCGTGGGGAATCAACGAGGCATGAATAGGACAGGTGGCTGCTCTTGCAATCAGCCTGGAATGCTTGTGTCGTGAGCTGGCTCACTCAACAAGGGGCCTTTTGTCTCGGTCGACAGGTTCGATTGAAGCACTCAACATTGTTCAATATCGCAAGTACAGTAGCATGATGAGGGAACCAATATACCTTGTCACAAGCTTATCCTAAGCAGCTCTTAAGCAATGATTACTCCGTGTTTGTTAAGCGCTTAGCATTGGGCAAAGGATAAGCGTGGGATAAGGCACGGATAAGCAATGGACAAACCATCAGTAAGCCCTTATTCAAGCCTTATTAAGCCCTTAACAAGGAGTCATTTGCTTCCTTTGTGGATAAGACCCAACAGTCCCTGCCCTGCCCCCCCCCCCATAGCCCCGCACGAATTTCATAGTCAGCTTAGATGAGTTGTTCCAAAATTGTTACGAGGAGGGGAAGCTTATGCTCCCATTGCTGCATGCCCACCGGGACCGAGTGGAATTCCAAAGCGTAGTCTTTGTAACTTCAGCTGGTCTGGGGCAGAGGTTCCGTTTAGAGTAGGCGTTGAGGTGCAGACGTGCATGCGGGTATCGATTCGCAGAGGTCGCCATGTTCTCCCCCATTCTGGACCCGGACTCCGTCCAATACGTGCACCACATGATCCTCTACGCCTGCAACGACCAAGCGCGCGTCAGCTTTTCGCACAACCAGGCGAGATGTTGACATGCAAATCATCGCGGTGTCCTAAGATTTGAGACCCTTCGCGCGGGAATCTTCCATTTGCGGAAATGTTTGTGTTTTCCCCTTGGTTCGAAGGGCATCGATTTCACTACTGGAGATATTTTGTTCTGTTGCCAGGTGGCGAAAAAGCAGATGGCGGGGTAAAGATCCCAATCCGGCGACCGTTCCGGTCTTATCCGGGCCGCCGGTTTTGAAGATGTGGGGGGCACGCCGTTTCTGGGACTCGCCTTTTGGGCTTTGTTGCTTTGAGGGTGAGCTTTTGGAGAAGTATCTCGGGTTCCATGGAGATTGGATTCCTTTTGCATGTCCAATGTTTTGTTTGTTTGTTTCTCTTTGCAGAACAGGGTCCTTTGTATGCCACAGAACAGGTTGTTTGTGGGAGGATTGGCGGAAGGGAGCGCAGCCAGGTGTTGGAACACAGATCGGATACCATTTCTGTGATTGAGGCCGTCACGTGTTTTTCGAAAAAGTGCCTGAACGCTGCGGCTAATACATTGCTAAGACACTTAAGACACCCATGTCATATTTTAGTTGCCCAGAGCGAATCGACCTGGTGACCTTTTGTTGCTCCCCGTTTGGTCCATTTTAGTAGAGATGCCAAGAGGTTAGCCTTTCTATTTTCTTTGCCCTTTGGGCAGCTGATATTATAATATTATATAATATATTTATTTAATGGATTGCTGCTATTGGTATTACCTGTCCCCAGATTTGCTTGAAGCCCAGCAGCAAGCTGGTCCACTGCAGGTCGCCTTCGTCAATCCAAGATCCCGATGTTTCCGGCTTTGCAAGGTTTCCTGCTTACCTCCCCGATGGAGCCAGCTCCAGTTCACAAAGTTTATTCTATGTTGATTCAATGCGCTCACAGATGACTCAATGCATGCGAAGAAGGGGTTTTCAACCGTGAGTATTTATATATATATATATATATCGAACATGAGCGACATGTGCTCTAGCTGTACATCTTCTCCAATCTTTTTCTTCTTCTTTTTTTGTTTGTTTTTGGACAAAGCCTTATCAGCCGTTGACACATTCTGGACCGCCTATTCCATACGCATCATGCTTGGGAATCATTCAGCGGATCCCATCTGCCACGCTCTTCCGAGGAAACCCGAAGCATGCATCGATTTTGTTTGATCCCGACTCCTCGGGGATTCGGTGTTCGGTGAAAACAAGCGTTTTTTTCAGAGGACCTAAGACTGATATCATCCTTTCCACGCCCTAGCCCACGACCCAAAATATGCCCAAAGACCTCGAAGTTATGAGGTCTTCGGACTTTTAGAGAATCCGATCGGCTTCAGCCAAACACCCCCCCCTCAAGAACAAACAAAAACAAAACAACTCGTGGCTTTACGCTTTGTTTCCCTTGGACACCACCCACCAAAAGGAGGTGTTTCCTTT
This sequence comes from Effrenium voratum, assembly GCA_963377175.1. Classification (NCBI taxonomy): domain Eukaryota; class Dinophyceae; order Suessiales; family Symbiodiniaceae; genus Effrenium; species Effrenium voratum. Next base: position 79,891 of record CAUJNA010003678.1, on the reverse strand, counting down.
AAATCACGTTCACTCCAAACGAATCCGCGCAAATCAAATCAGCCGAGGATCCTTGTTTTTTTTGGTTGTTACCAGCGTGGGGCTCTCCTGTTACGCGTGGCGCTGGTCTCCTGGCTCGCTCCGATTTTTGGTTTTGTGCCGGCAGGTGGTCCCGGAGTGCGAGAGCATGCCGCAGGGCTGCAGCGAGCTGAAGTGGCCCTGGGCCATGGGAAGTGAGCCGGTGGTCTTCCCCCCGCAGGATCGCTCGGATCGATCGGAGAGGTCTGTCCCAGAGCAGAGGTGTGTCTGGGGGAAGAAAAAGCCGAGTCGGACAGAACTGAGGTTTGCTTGGGTTTTGGTTTACGCGCACGTACTGCTTGTTTGGCGGTTTTAATGGGAAACCTACCTCTGTTTTTGTGCCGGGAGGGGGCCGGGGGGGGGGGTACTCTAGAAAACGACAGACTGGGGGCAAGCTGACATGAACAGGATTGCTCCATGCCTTACACAAGGAGCCAAGTGTCTTGCCATGAGTCCTTGCAGCAATCCTTTGCAGGTTTAAAAGATGGCACGGGATTATATATATATATATATACATATTTGTTTTACTTCAAGGATCGAATCAATCACCGCGGGATGGGAGCAGTGAGCCATTTCCAGATAGTAACTGGGGCGATGAATCTATGAGCTTTGGTGGTCAAGGATTCTGCTTTCGCAGGTGGGCATGCCCATCGGCCAGGGCCAGAAGTGGTTCGCCCTGCAGTGCCTTGGCTGGCACGGACTTTGTGCGAGCCATGTGAGTGGCGTCTGACCGTATTGAAGTCTTAACCCTGAAGCATCACAAGACAGGCGCCTTTATGAGCCATGAGAATATGCGAAGGAACCACCAAGATGGCATGATTTAAGTCGAAGACTCCCCCAAAGCTTGATCCACTGTGGGTGTAGGAATCGGCGCGAGCCTCGACCAATATGGAGTGCTTGTACCTGGCCAAGGGGCAACTTTTTGACTTGTCTACTCTCAATGGATGAGTGACATCCACTAGGTCACTTGCTGCAGGACTTACAACCCAAGGGCCAGGTGTTGTACTTTCTAAAGATTCGTCACCCATAGGGTTCTGATGCTGATGTGTTTCCACGCCATGCGAAGAGAGAGGAGAGGCCAGGAGCCGGAGAGGGTGAGAGAATTGAGGAGTGACACATCTTTGGGTATGGGTCAAAATGAAACCACCAGGACATGGACCGCAGATGTTTGTCTACGTTTCCACTTGCCAGGGTTCCATTTTGGGTACCTAGTTTTGACCCACCGCCATTTTTCCCGAGAGAGGATGCACTACTACAACCCCTCACTGCACACGGGGGTCACAGACAGCAGCGGCGTCCGCATCAGCCTCGCGGACAGCGTCCGCGCCTACGACGCCGGTGCCTTCCGGTTCAATGGCGGCACGGACGCTCGGCGCGCGGCCCCGAAAGATGCTGGAGCGGCAACGACTCCCATTTGCTTAAGAATATGTGTTTTTCTCCCCCTGTTGGTATTAAAGGGAATCTGTCACTACTGGAAATATTTTTATTTATTTTTTCCAGGGGGCTTAAGCAAATGGAAGAAGAGAAACCAGGCACATCCAGGACAAGCCAAGTGAGTGACCATAGGTTCTGGGAGCTCACCACTGCGTTGAGAACAACCCAGACTCCGTCTGTGCTACAGTCGGAGGATGTTCACCAAGCGCACCTCGCTAGTCCCACAAAGAAAACAAAATAAGCTTAGGTGATATCCCCAGCATGTGCTCTTTTTAGTCGCAGCACCCCGCAGCCCTCGCAGAACCTGGTGGAACCCTCGTGGAACCTTACCTCCGGGCCGGCCTGCCACAAGAGAGCCCAGGGTCATTTGCAGCTGATTCGTGCCATGGACCAGCTCCAGATGCGTTCTAAGGATCCAGATGTGATGCAACACCAAGATGAAGTGTTTCGCCATGTTCTACTTTGTGTGAAGTGAGGATCTTGTCATTCTGGCAAGCAAGGGGCCGCCATGGCATAATACACATTCAGTTCCGTTGAAAGCAGGGCACTACACTAGCGCAATGCCATGTGAGTAGTTCGCACCTGTATATTGCTTTGTGTCGTGATGCAAGGTTCAACACACACACACACACACACACTTGCATTTTCCGATTGATCAGCATGTGCCTCGAAAGGTTCGGGCCCGTTCGTGAATTGATCTCGTGGACCCATTGATTGGGTGAACAAGTCCGGCTGAGAGGGGGGACCATCTTCTGACCCTCAATTTGTGGGACACCAAGGGGTTAGAAGGAAGATTGCACACCTCACAACACATCCCACCCATTGCACACCCGCGAGCCCGGTCAGGTCACCATGAAAGCGAGGACCCATAGCGAACCTAAAGATTGCGCCCAGCCCCCATAGGAAGAACAAAACTGCGGTTTCCCGTTGGTTGCGCGTTCAAAGGGCACCCGCAACCCACACGCATCCGTTCTCGCGCTCAGGGACCCAGCATGCGGGCTGCTCTGCCGCCGGGTGTGCCGTTGCTCACCGTGAAGCAGGCGCTGCTACCAGCCGCGTGTACCAACGAGTGGCAGGAGGACGTGAACGTGCTCGGCGTGGCGGCCCGTGTCGCATGAAGCGAAGCCAAATTCAATGAACCCGAGCTTGTCGGGTGGTTGGTGAATGTTCGTTGCGGTTTTGTTTGAGTGGGGTCGTCTTTGGGCGGTTTGATTCGAGAGGATGGCTTGGCTTGATGTATTTGCTTGATTGCTTGGGTTGACTGACTGGTCTATTGGAATAATTAATGCGGATGTAGTTGTTGATTCGGATGTTGTTTGACCAATTTCTTAAACGCTTCATTGCCAACTGTGTAATGTGCCACTCGATGATTTCAATGCTAGGTCGGTTGAGTGGCCGCTCGTTTGTATGTTGTGTGTTGTGTTTGACGAGTCTGTAACAGTCTGTATGCACTCCTTTTGGCAGTTCACGGTGCGCGTGCACAGCTCTGGGTTTGTGGTGTTCGAAGGGAACGTCCTGGGACTTGCCTCCATCCCAGAATCCCAAGCTGTTGAGCCAGAAATATACACGCGCCATCAAGACGGCGAAACGGAATAGGACGCTCAAACTGTGAGAGCCTTTCGATCAACCCCGTCTAAACAGGTTGCTTCCGAACCTTCCGGAACGGTGGTGGGGACTTTCTGTTCCCCCCCCCCCTGGCCCCCCTGGCGCGACCCGCGACGCGCGCAGCAAGCCGACACGCGACCGAATCGAGCGATGGGTCGTGTCTCAGGTAGGGTGGAGCTACCCATTGGTTTTAACATGTTTAAACCATTGGTTATGATGATGATTTCTTGTGAAGGTGGTGTTTGAGCTAGATTTTACCCCGGTTGACTACCCCAAGATGGACTTGATCAAGCCCAGAAATTCTCGGGGAACGGACCAATTCCTGGGTTTGAGTCTATCCTGGGTGGACCAAGTGGTCTCAGGTGTACCACGCGCACCTGGTGGGCAAGCGCCTGAACATCGAGGTGCTGCGAGGCAGCGAGAGCTTGGGGGAGCTGCGCAAGGAGAAGCTCTACGAGCCTCGGAGGGTGAGAAGTTGGTGGGTTGGGCTTCAGGCTGGGGCAAATTGAGGTTGTTTGAGAGGGACTGCTGGGACCGCTGGGATTCGTGTCCTGTTGGTGGTATTCATCCTCTTTTGGGGCTGGTTGAAAGGAAAAACAAGAAGAGCCCATCCATTTTGAGGTCACTGATTGTTTGTGAAAAGATTCGTGTTCGGCAATGACTGGACACTTTGGAGACAAACTTGAAGGTCAGTAGGAAGCGATCGTCCAATCAACTGATCGGTGCTGGAGTCGTGCTTGTTGGCGCCGGTGTCGTTTGGATTGGGCCTGGACCATGTCGATGTATCTGCATGGCGAAGTATTCTGGGCCCTGATGTGCCGCTACGATGTTTGTATAAGTATATATAGACAGTTCCTGTTGTGTGCATCGTCTCCGCCGCACTCAAGTCAACACTTAAACCAGAATCAGGCTTTTGATCAGTGCTTAGACAGTTGTTGTTTGGCTCAGCTCTTCTCTTTGAAGCTTTTGCCACATGCAAGTAAGGTGGTCATTTGCTTTTGCTGGCTGTATTGTATGTGTCAAATTTAGAGATATTAATTCAGTACCCCCTCTCGTTGGTGACGTTGTAAATGTTACCCTTTCAGTGATGCCCTAATTCGAGGCGCTCGTGTTTGCATATGAGCAACTCCAAACTCCCCACTACAAATACTGCCTCTCTGCGGCTTTGCCCGGCTTTCCCTCGGCCGGAACAGTTCTGACTTTTAGTCGTATCGTCGTGTTTTGTTTATGTTTCGTGTTTGGCTTTTCCGGGCGACCAAGACTTGTCCAAAGCTATCGAGAAAGAGACAGAAAGGTGTGTCCTTTGTAAGGCGATTTTGGCCTACAAATCCATGGGTTCCACATGGATCCACTGCTTTAGATGAATCTTTCCTCCATGCACCAGCAAACGGGGCGCCGCTTTTTTTTTCTCCAACCGGCGAAACGCGATCCACTGACTCCTTCGGTCGATTCGATGCGGTCGATCGAGGACTTCAACCATCAGTCCTTGGAGCCGGCCTCCGTGAAGACGCTCAAGAAAGGACCCGGCTCCCGCCTACGTCGTCGTAGATTTTCGGCCGCCGCTCTGGCGGCTGAAACTTCCTCAACCCGCGCGTTTGTGGGCAGTTTTTGCTTAAATCAATAGCTTCGTGCCGGGTTGGCGGTTGATATCTTCTTCAACCGGCGCGCTTGTGGGCATGTTTTGCTTAAAATCAATAGGTGTATTTTTGGATGTTTTTTTGGTGGGATTGTCAAGGGAATCGACTTCACTACTGGCAATGTTTTTTTTCTTGTTTTTTTCCGGTGGCTTAGGCAGATGGAAGTTCAGGGCGAAATTTGTTTGCACCATGTTCAGGGCTCATGGAATAAAACAATATGGGCCCAAATGTAAAAGCACCGAAATGAAGGCGCCACTTCCTGTGGCGATGAACCATGTTTTGTTTTTGTTTTGGGGGGGGCACATTAAATCTTCGGAAAAGGCCTTTCCTCCGAGAAAGGCAGAACTATAGGGCTATAGGGATGATTTGTGGGTGAGTGTTTGCGAGAGTACTTTTGTTGTTTGCCTTTCACAGCAAAGTTGTACTTTGGTGCATTTTGCTGGATGTTAGGACTTTAACTTTTTGCCAACGAATAGGTTTTCCATTAAACCACTAAAAGCTAAACTTTGAGCAGGGGAGCAGAAAGCAACCAAGTGTAGATTGGCTTCAGTGCTTTGGTGGTGCTAATGAAGCCGCAGTGGCCCCGAAAAGATGCCTTTCGAGTGCGCTAGACGATTAGGGTGGAACTAGTGGCGGCAGTTTTCCACCGTCACAGCTCCATGTTGGTACAACTAGACTAGTTCTGCCATGTTCCGATGACATCTCAAGACCATAAGTCATTGTGCTTTACCTGCCTGCTGGTTCGGCTTTAATCAAGGGGGTTGGTTCTCTTCCTTGAATTCCGGGTGCTGAGAATCAGCAGCCCGCCAAACAAGAGATCTAAGGAGGCACTACCCCGCCTTTTCCGTGCCGTGCCTGGATACCTGTGTTTTAATGGCCGCTACTGGCCATTTGATCTCCATCGACCGAGCGCCGCATAGATGCTTTCGATGTGTGTTTGTGGGCCCGGTGTCAAGTGCGCAGGCCGTCTCCATGACATGATATCTTCCGTGAGCGCGTGACCTCTCTCAGGGTTTGTTGGGCCCAACTATGGCAGCCTTGAGGGGGCTCGCCCTGAGTTTAGGGACCTCCAGCTTGAGGAGATCAACTGGTCATGACCTGCACTTATGACACCTCAAGCCGAACAACACCAACACAGTTCGGCGACTCCACGCAGTGCCCTGTTGAACATGCAGGGGGCTGGTTGACCAACCAATGGTGCCATCCTTATGGACTTGAATGCTACTGGGTTGGATCTTTAGAGTTTAACTTTTTGGGAAATAAAGGTGGTTTCTACTAAACCCCCAAAAAGTTAAACTTTTTGCAGGGGGTCAACAGCAACCAAGTAGACAAGTGATTCTTCATCGCCATGTTCAACGGCTCTTTTTTTGTGCTGTCACTTGTGCACTCTGATCATTATCCGTTGGTTGATTCGCGTGTTGCCCGAGGCTGATCTCTATTCTCGGCTTTGGGTCAGCTTTTGGGCGCGTGGATGTTTGGGGCTGGGAGCAGTGGGTTGGGTATGCAGGCAAATTATGTCTTACATGAGTCTGTCTTGTTTTGGGGACCGCCCCAAAAAAAGAATAGAAGGTTGCTTTCCGCTTTGGTTTCCCTTTGAAGCTCCAGAAAGGGTCGCCTAAGCAAAGAAGCCACAGCCACATGTTGCTGATCATGAAGTCATTCTGGTTTCAACCCGACAACTCCTTTCCATTTTAGGGACACTGTGACTTGGCGTGGAGGCCTTGGCAATGGGTGGTGCAACAAACGAATCAGTCGAAGGACTTCCCAGCGTTTGGTGTGTGTGTGCGTGCGCTGAGCGCTTTGGAGAACCTGGGATTCCCCACGCGTCAGCTCCGGCTTGAGAGAAGCCGTTCGATTGCCGTACGTTCGGAGGTTTTCGCAACTCGATAGCCACACACACATTTGGACAGAACATGATTTGTGCTAACATATATATATATATATGTATACATATATGGGAGTCGTTCTAAAGGTCCTTGTAAGGAGTTTAGTATTCGGTGACCATCGGTGTTGGTTGAGGTAGCTCCGCGAAAGATTCGCGATGGAGTTGCGAAAGTAACTTTTTTTCTCGCGAAAGTTTCGCGTAACTGTGTCTTGTAAATCAATGATATGTGAAACCATTCATCTTTGCTGCTGAGCCTTCCTTCTGCGCTGATTACAACACTTTGTTGTTTTTGCGCCGAAAAAGCCTGGTGAGGCTACAGTTTGACACCCTTCTTGGCTGGTTAGTGCCCCAAGCCTGTGTATGTGTGTACTCGGCGCCTTTCCGCTCTGAACCGTGGGTGGTTTTTCGCGAAAGTTCCGTGAAAGATCCGCGAAAGCCCCCGCGAAAGCGGCTTCGATTGTAAGGGGGTACTTTCTGAGCGCCGCGCTTGTCAGTATACCAGCTTGGTACTGGAAAGTTGCGCCTTTAAGCTGGAGCTGCACGGCTTACGAAAAGCTGCGTCTTTCCAGCCCGTGCATGTCATGTACTACCCAGTGATGAAAGTTGCGACTTTACAGCGGGAGTTGGGGAATCGAATTTCGCGCACTACGCTGGCACTTAAAATCAGCGGTTTTCTGACTTGAGCAAGGAAAAGGGCACAGCGATGAATCCGCGAAAGATTCGCGAAAGTAACTGTTTTATTCGCGAAGAATGGCCGTTCCGAGACAAAGGAATTTAGAACAACCACCATATATACATTATGGCAGGGTTGCTTTGCCTTTGCTGCCCTCTTCAGTACAAATCTAGGCTGCCGCGAATACAAAAGTTCACTGCCGTCCTTGACAGTACCAATGCGGCGGCAAGCCATGAGGGGTGTGTTTCGTGTGCGGATCTGACTTTGGTGCGTTTTGCTTGGATGTTAGGACTTTAACTTTTGTCCAACTCATGGGTTTTCCATTAAACTACTAAAAGTTAAACTTTTAGCAGTGGAGCAGAAAGCAACCGAGCTGAGTCATGATGTTTGCTGCATTCTGATGAAATGGGGATGTTGGAAGGTTTCACTGTATCGGTTGGCCTGCTTGTCACCATTGAAAGCTTGCGAAAGACTCCGGGCATGCGGATTCTGCTTGGAAGAGTTGGCCAGCCTCGTGCTCGCCTTCACTCTATTGACCATGCGCATCAAGCCTAAACCACAGGGCAGATGAAGGATGACTTTCAGGCTTCTTTTTCTTGTCACCTGAATTGTGCGTGGCATTCGCGCGCTCGCAGTTTTCCAATCAAGATACTTGTCGAAAAGCCATCCTGCTTTTGGGCAGAGATATTGAATTCTGCGTGAGCCGAAATCAGTCTCAGACTTGTTGCCCCTCTTGGGGAGCACGGGAAAAATGATCTCAACTTCGCTGGGTGGCCTTCGCTGGGCGAGCGCTGTTGCTTAGTTTTGTGCGCAAGCCCACCCTTTTCTCGTGGCTGTAGTGTTCCCGCTCGCTTTGCAACACAAACTTTGGCCACACCCAGACACCCAGCCAGATGGTTCTCCTTATTATTATTTTTTGGGGGGAGGGAGGTGGGGACATCCGTCCAGGAGCAAAAGGGTAATTTTGACCCCATGTTAATCATGAACCCCAGCTCATTCGTAGGGGGTCTTCCCCTCCAAAAGTGATGCGTCCCCACTTAAGTTCAGGGACACCCCCCCACTTACTAGACTTGGGTTGATGAATGTTGGGGTGAATATTAATTCAGCGCCTAAGGACTGAGATGTGTTGGTCGGCCTTCATGTATTACCCCGTCCAGAAGATGAACCGCGTCCTCTTCACGAGCGAAGACTGGATGCGCCCTGGGCACTTTTCTGGCCCCTACCTCAACAAGCGAGTGAAAAGGAGTCGAAACAATCAAAGATTCACACTTGTTCTTGTCTTCTTGAGATTTGAGTACCTTTTGACAGTTCCTGCAAGGCATTAACGTGTATGTTAATACATCTCCGTGGTGGGTCGTGAAGCATCAATATCAGGTTTAACCCTTTTCCATATCGACTCGTTTCGCGGAATCAAACAAAATGTTTAGGTTCCCTTTGACAGCTTCTGAGAATAATCCTGATATTATTTCTTGGCAGCTTCTGAGAAATAATTAAACCTGATGTTGAGTCTTGGCAGCAAGGGTTTTGTTTTGTGGCGTGGGGGTGGGCTGCAGCAGCGCATCCTCGATGCAGTTTTGGTTCTTTGTGAGACTAGGGCTTTCATAGGCCCCGCTCGCACAGCGGGGCCGGGGCGGAAACGGAAAGCATGGGAAGAGTTGGTTTCTTTGTATTCTTCGAGGTGTTCTTGGAGCAAGAATTTCTAGGGGGAGCTTACAATCAAGCTGAGATGGGGCTGTACTTGCCACATGATGAAGATAGTCAAATCCTTTCTCATCTAAACGCTTTCGCTTTGCTTGTCTGAGCTCTAAGTGCTGGTTTGGTTGTCTACGGCCCCAGGAAGTCATTGCCAGACATGCCGTTACACAAGACAAGCTAACGCCGGTTATAATTGCGCGAATGAGCCGGACCTTAGTCAGCAAACGAAGCACAAGGGTTTCGCCTTGATTGAATGCTTTGACCGTGAGAAGTCAAGCGCCTGTTTTTTTTTAATCTTCGAGGTCCTCTTAGAAGCAAACAATCTAGTGAGGAGCTTACAATCAAGCTGAAATGGAGATGGGACTTTAGCAAGAACTTTGGACAGTACTTAGAATCAAATTACTCATCTAAACGCTTGCTTTGTGCTTGCTGAGTTTGATATGCAAGTTTGGTTGTGTGTAGCTCTGAGAAGCCATGCCAGACACGATGCTGCACAACAAGAATTAACACCGGTGTGTAACGTTTGCAATTATTTTTTGCACTCGTAGAAACCACCCTGAGCAGCTAAAGAATTTGGGTTCCAGCCCCAAATTTCATGGGCCCTCGAATGGCCGCGGATGTCAAATAATGAAAACTAGTCTTGGTAATAGTAATCACTTGTTTTCAGTCTCTTCCCAAGTGAGTTGTGTGAAAGCATGTGCTCTTGGTTTGGCAATCTGTCGTATTGGGCTCCTTCGGTGTAGGGCTTCAGTACTGGGAAAGTGATTCAGAGAAAACGGGCAGACTTTGAGGTATCGAGAAGCCGGCAATCAACAGGTCTTGGGTGTTTCATGGGCAACCCATGACATCATTTCAGCATGGTGGCATTTTCCACACGCGAACCTTATGCCAACCTTCACGTAGGTAAGTAACGTCGTCCTCCATCCTTTAGGCGAGGGGGTTTGTTCCCCAAGCACTGCAAGTGAACCAGCCACGTCCAACAAATGGCGGCAATTACTGTTTTCGAGCAGTCTGTTGCAGAGCCGCGGCGGACATTCGTTGCAGACCCCCATACATAACCTATGTGGCAAGACCTTCTGGCTTGTTAAATACGCCTCCTGACAACCTTCGTTATATGCCTCACATCAGCGAAGCCAGCTCGCTGGTTGCATGCCGCTCGTTGCATACCCCAATGCGTAGCTTCCCCGTGGGTGCCTGCAGAGCAGACTGTGTAGAGCATACTTTCGCTGGACATAGCCCTGAAGAGTTAAGTTACAGAGCTTGCCATTCAGGAGAAAAGTTGGACCAGGCAGCAGGGAGGGTCTGGAAGAAAGAATGTCTGGGCTTTACCTCGCTACATACCTCGTTACATTGCAAGTGCATAACTCGTTGCAGACGCAGCCCTGGCCCCCCTTTTTGCTGTCGCCTGGTTTGCGCTCACGAGCTGCAAATTTCAAGCTGAAGTTGCGGAGGTGCGCTTCGCGCACTGCACTTGTCTTGTGAGTAGCTGCAACTTTTGAGATGCAGCTGCGGCGCTTTGTATATCTGGTGCGTTTCAGGCACTTTTCCCGTCACACACCCACGTAACAAGCTCGTGTACAAGGACCCTCGTCACGCACCTCCATAGGAAGATAGGTTCCGCTTCGCGCGCTGCGTGCCCTCAAACAAATTCATAATCATATGAGTGATTGCCAAGGAAAATGCAGGTGTTCCCCTGTGCCCTTGGGGTCACCCCCGCACTTCACCGGCGTTTGCAAGGGATGCATTTCGTTACTCTGTTCGGAGATCTCGGACTCCATTTTTTTTGGATGCGGTTGGCCAGGCTCTGCGAGGGCGCTGCCCAGCAATATCACGCCAACACCATCCCCTCCATCCCCGCAAGCACCTGCCAAGCCGTTGGCGACGTTGGTTCCCAGACAGCCCTGGACCTGCTCGCGTCCATGGGTGTGAATGTGCCTCGGCGTTGAGCAATCTGAGGTTCCATCTTAACTTGGGGCTCAGTAGGGAATGAGGGTATGACCCCTATGAACCAGCCCTTGTGGTTTTCTTTGAGGGGACCCCTGGCTTCATTCCTTCATTCCCTACCGAGAACCAGCAAGGATCTTCGCATGGGAACAAAAACCACAACAACCAGGAAACACGGCAAACAAACGCGCAGGTGACCGTGTGGGCCTATTGTCAACCTGTTTTGCGCAAGGAGCAGCGTGTTAGATTAAGCTCGCTTGTTTTTTTTCAGGTGAGTCACTGCTCAAGCCATAGCCGCACATGTTGTAAACAAGGCTCGTCTCATGTTTGCTATCATTCCAGCTGGGGTTGGCTTAGGAGAGGGTTTCCGTGAAAGTGTGCGGTAGTATTCTGGCAGCCTGTGCTTGGAGGGTTGCCGCGCACCAGTTCTTCCATTTGGCAGGGCTGGGTTCTGTCTATACATAGTAAGACTTGATGGCGTGTATTCCAATAACGTGCACGTCTTTATGGACTTCTTCACTGCTTCACCCCCGAAAATTGAGCCCCATCAGTGATCGCACCAGTAACTCCAGCGGTTTGCAATTGCCGTCCGTTTTCAGTCAATGCGAATACTAGATCCCTTAATGCGAAGTAGCTGCGCGTGCATCGGTAAACACCCCCCCCAATGTGACAATGATGTATCCCGACATCGTTCGATGAGTGCCATTGCGCCGTTGGCCAGTGGATTTGACAACCAAGCTTCCAAAGCCAAGGTCGGCAATCAGACACACAGATCTGTCTTCAGAAGGGTACAGTCCTTGTCAGAGGTGCCCGTCCGTAGGCAACGCAGTAGTCTTAGTTTCAACCACACCAGAGCTATTTGTTCTTTGGTCACAGAGAAAGGGAAACTCAGCAAGTTTGAGCTAAGATGTGAGCACTGCCATGCTCACTTGAGCGGCAACTAGGTGTAGAGTTGACACGCTCTAGATGGCTTGAAACAAATTTGTCTCAAGCATGGGGGACCAATGCTCCGTTTGTCTTTTCTCGTTTGGGGGTTGATCAAAAAGTCCGGTAAACGTGGCATGACCATTTGGGGGAAACCACTCAAAACATTATGTTTCCCACATGGGAAAAGCTACCCCTGTTCTTTTGGGGGCCAGAAGCATTGATCAACCCCCATTTCTGTCCCTTTCAACAAAAGGAAAGGATAGTCCTCAGTCACGTCCATCAGAAGAGACTTGCCTTCTTTTCCCGCAAGAATCTAACAGCTTCAGTTTTAGGCGTCCCCGTTGGAAAGGACATTGTTGCCTTTCGGAGTGGCCCAAAGACAGTTTGTTAGCTCCCAGGTTCTTTGGCTTTTATTCGGAACCGGCCACCGGCGATATTTTGGGCACTGAAGCAAATAGAAGTTAGAGATTTGAGGGGAGGCCACGTCACAGCCTCAAAGAATAAGATGTTTCGCTGCTTCCAACGTGTCTCTATACGGAAACGCCCAGCGAGTCACGTCTTGAACCCAGGGCACCAAAAAGGAACGCGCTGGCAGCTGGCACCAGCGCCAGCTGGACAACACCCTCCTCAACTCGAGCCTGCCTAAATGCTCGAGGGGTAGCTTCCCGATTCTTTCCACTCTGTTGCCAAGTGGTGCCCTTTTTTCCCCCGATTTTGGGTAAGGGGTTCCCCTTTAAACTCATCCTGCAGCAAAAAAGGGTACCCGTTTCTTCCCATGGCCCCCGTATCTGAGTCCAGGGGTCCTTCTTTCCAGAAATCCACCAAGCACCGTAGGGAAACAGCGATCGGTTGTTGAAAAGAACGATGGTTGGTTAAAAGGAATGGGGAATCAACCCCTAGGCATGTCGCAAATGCGGCTGAATGATACTTTGACTTGACACCAATATGATGGCTGTAAGCCAATCTGTAACCCTGCCCACCCTAAGTTTCCCAAGCCCAAGCGTGCGCTCTGGACCAAAAAGACTGGAAGGAGAACTCCAGGTCTTAGTGACCGCCAGTCATTGAGCCGTGTCTGTTTCTCCGTTTAGGTCACCGGGGTGACGGAGCGCCCCTCAACGAGCTCAACGAGCCGCTTGGCCGCTTGGGGGGCGAGGGTTGACCCCGAACCGTGTGCTCCAAGCAGACCTCGTGAGTTGGTAGCATGCTTCCGCGCTTCACGCATTTTTTGGTCTGGCTTGGGGGCATTCGACGAAACGCAGCTAAAGTTGCAATCATGTGCAATGAAAACAGGTTGAAATATGGTTGGCCTTTGCCGCTGGGTTTTCCACAAACAGCTCTGGCACAGCATGTTCCAGGCTCAGACATGGCTGTCTTCAGCATGCCTTTGCCAGCAACAGATCTACGACCGCTGCTCTCTCTGCTTTCTGCATGGCACAGCTGTGGAGGGCTCGTGGTCTTTCGAGGGCTCGGTGGTTCTGTCAATCGGACGCCGACCCCCTGGCGTGACTCATTTCGTCGGCGTGTCGTGCGATCGTGCGGCCCTTCGCGCGGACGCTCCACTGGCAGTTCACCGTCTCACTACCGAAGTCTTCAAGGCCAAGGAGCGTAGGCCGTTTCCGCCACCTGTTTGGCCACCTGGCCCAAGGTACTCGCTGCTTACTGAGTTCCAATGCGCCAGCTTTCAGTCCGCTCGGTTGAAGGACTGGGCAAATAGCTGGTGAATTCCAATAGCAAGCTTGCAGGGTCTAGAGGGTATCGGTCAAAGCGAAACCAGGAATTGGACCGCAGGGTTTGCTCCTATTCTTGACCCACAATGTTTAGGAAAGACAGAAAAGGAGATCACCGCGTCACCCCTTTGAACATGTTCCCAAGTTCTCAGCTTTGGATGTCGATGTGTTGTTAAGGCCACTCCTCGCTGCTTGAGTTCCATTTCGGACTTTAGACACTTTTTGGGTTTGGACCAATCTGGTGGCAAATGAAAACTGTCCGGTTACTGGTTTTTCAGCCAATCCACTCAGTGAGACTCTGTTTCCAGTCCGTTTCCGGGTAGCTGAATGGGATTGAACATTATGTGCAACACCGAAGCAAGCTCCTGCACGGCCAATGGCGCAAGGGGGGTTTGCAGCTTCGCCGACCCTGTGCCTGCGTGTTTGATCTGCGACCGTGGATCGCACAGATAGGTGAATAAATGATTTGTGACAGCACATGGAACACAGTAAAGTTCGGGATTTCCCTGTAAACCAACCCTAGAAAGGCTACCGTGCCTCAAAAAGAACACCTGATTCCAAGGGTCGACCTGTCTCGCAGGCCCGGAAGGTCTGAGCGTCTCGGCCTCGACCACGGCCAGTGGCTGGCTGCTTGCGGTCTGGGCCTTCGGCGCCTTCTGAGGCGCGCCTTCAGCTGAGCGAAGCTCAAGTGTCTCCGGTTGATTCCCATGATTCAAACGTGTCAAGGTCGAGTCAAGCGTGTCAAATCCAAGTGAATTCAGCCGGCATTTTGGACATGTCTAGGGGTTGACTTTTCTATGATTGACTGTTTATTTATATTCTAATTATATTTATTTTTTTGTTAGTGTTTTATCATTTCATTTCTTTTCTGGGGTTGATTCCCCTTTCTTTTCGACCATCGTTCTTTTCAACAACCGATCGCTGTTTCCCCTGTGGACGGTTTCCTGAAAAGAAGGCTCCCTGGAAAGAATGGAAATGGATGCTTCCCCCAGAAATCCTTACCCCGCAGACTGACATGGAACCTCAAAACAAATTGGGGACTCTTCTTTGGCAACCCTTTAAAGTTCCAGTGGCATTCCGCAGTGGCATCCTTTTCCGGGATTCTTCAATTTGTTGTGAGCTTGTCCTCCCTTTGAGATTGATTGTCATACATAGTTGGGTGTGTCTTGTTGTTGAGGGTACCTTTTTTGGGGTGGTGTCAAAGGGAAACCAAAGGAGAACCATAATTTTCGGGCCACTAAAAAACCACACCCAGTTGTTACCCACCTGAACAAGAACAACCCTCTCAATAGTTTTTGGGCAATCAAGTTGCCCCTCGGCAAGCCTTTTTAAGATCTTGTCCAGACGCTTCATTGCGCTGTCGCGGTCACCGGATCTGCCTTCGCGAAGACTCAAGACTCAAGGGAGGCCCATGATAGAGCAGAAGACCTAGGTAAATCCTCTAGGACTCTTCCCCAGAATTTGTTCCTTTTTTTTATTATATTTTGCTTTTTAGGGCTTCCCTTGGTTTTCCACTGGGCAACAAATATCATATATATATATATATATATGTTTTGATGGGGTCCTAATTCCAGCCAAGGACTGTGGTTCCTCACAGGTAATCGCCACCATTTCATGTCATTTGGCTATGAAGCCGGCAGCAAACAGCAAGAGAGTAAGAGAGTGCCCAGAGCAGGTTGGCTTTGCCAGCGCCATTCCTTGTCGACAGCCCAAAAAAGCCCGCTGCAGTTGTTTAATGAAACGTTTGGGTTCTGTTGTTTGTGGCGTTTGGGGGAGACCCCCAATCCGGCTCGAGTTGGGGATTGGCTGAATTGAGCAAGAAGGGATTAGCGCATCGGTTTTGCCTTCCTTGTCATGGCCAGAAACCCCCGCCGTTTGCCGTCCGCGCCAGGCGAAAGTTATGAAGCTGCGCAACAGGCGCCTGTAGATCGATGCACTGTGCTACCCTGGATCGTTAGCTGGGTTTTGCCAAGCGCCGGGCAGGGTCACCCCCGCTCGGCATTTTCCCATCCCGGCCCGATCCGGGGTCTCTTCGGCCGGTTTTATGGTCGACCTCCTGCAAGGGAGTTATTGCAGTAGCAGGACAGCGCTGGGGGAACTGGCAATGACGTAGCATGCTCAGGCGCGCTACCGATTGCATGAATGTGTAAGTTGTTATTTGTTATGTGTTTTCTTTCTGGAAAGTGAAAGGACGTAAACAATTTGGTGAGGCCTCATCATTGCTGACTCATCCCGCTGTGTATCCAGGACATGCAAGCGGGCAAGGCACGTGTTTGTCTTTGCACACTCTGGCTGGGAACAGCTTGCAGAGTCTCGAAATGGCCATTGCGCCATCCCCCTGTGCATTTGTTAGAGAGTTATGTAATCTCGGTCACTTAACTATCCTCCTTTTGGGGGTCGAGAGTGCAGTGGCGGTTCAGTCTATTTGCAGTTGCCATCAAAGAACCCATACAGAAATGTTTGACAGCCTTGCCCGTTGCAAACGGATCGCATTATTCCAAGAAAGGGACGCCCTAAGGGCTGTCCATCCTTGCATCTGGTAGCCGTGAGCATGCCTCAGGTCACAATCCAATGCAACGTGTGCGGGTTGCGCTGTTTGTCAACTTAGGTGGACAAGGCACGGTCAAGTCATTGCCTTGATCATCAACACACTGTCTCTATGCCTGTGCGGGATGATCTGAGCACTCGGTGGTGGCTCACTGCTTGAACTACGCTTGCATTTCCGGCTGGACATTGATCGCAAGGCATCACATCGTAGCCGCCAGTGGCTTTCGAATAGGAGATGATGCGGTTTAGACTATTATGATATTGGTGTGTCTTTTCTTTTCCGAGGGTATGGGAACCAAAAGGAAATCCGAAGCCATTTTGTGGGTCACCTTTAGAAAGCAACAACAGACCCTTCTGGGAAGCATCCAAATGTGCAGTGCAGACAAGCCTTTGCACTCACGTTTTCCTGCTGACGGTCGGGCCGCAGAGATGAATCTCGACGCCTCGACGCCTCACATGACCTGTGTAAGCGGCGACGAGTGAGTGGCAGGTGTTTGAAGCAGCCGGCCAATCCAACCGAGACGATTCAGGTGCTCGATGTGCCCACCCCTCTCGCGACGGCTTTTTTTGGGCTTCGGCTGCTGAGACGCAGGAGCTGCCGCGCCCGGCGCCATCGAAAAGCTGCTCGCGATGGCGATTTTATTTGCATAGTTGGGAAGTTTGGAGCCTTACAGCGGGCATCTAGTTGGACCCGTCTTTGATGTTCTGCCTCTTTGTCGTCTGCATATTTTATGAGTAAACGCCTGGATTCTGAAGGGGTGTCGAATGAATGAATATGTTTATAGACAAAATCCTCACAATTGGGACGTTCCTAGCCCGAATCTGCCACTTCCAGGGTCGACATTTGGCCAAGAAAGGTCTCGTGTGACTCTGAGCCGGGCGTTTCACTTTTTTAGCCTTATGGCGCCTTTTGTTCCCACGGCCACATCTCGGACGAGTTGTGTCCCTCTTGGTGTAATGTTGGACCCCTCCAAAATTTGAATGGTTTCCCTTTAAAACCCAACCAAACAACGGGTACAGTACCAACTCCAAAAAGGATAGACCCATTTCCCTGCTGTTCAACTGCCTGCGTGACATCCCTAGTCTCCCTCACGTGAGGAATCCATCCATCCCCTTGGATCTGGTGATGCCGGAAAGTGCCGAGGCCGGGCAAGTTTCGAGTTTCAGAGTCGAAATCCAGCACAGACCCTTTCACAACAAGACTTGTTCTTTCTGGACCAAAGGCGAGCGTGCTACAAGAGTTTGTTGCTTGTTTCAATGTGACTGTTTCGAAGCGTGCAAGATGTTTGCCACGCTTTTGGGGCGTGCCCGATTCGGTCTAATCTGGCGACAGCCTGTTCTTTTGTGCACAACAAAAAAGCTCGGCCTCTATTTTATGAGGCCTCCTTAGATCTGTAAACATGGGTGCAATATGCCTAGAACCCTCAGCGTGTTCATGTACATAAAGTGCACAATCATATTGATGATAAGCTGCAATATCTTGAACTTCAGCGTGTTGTGGACACTGGAAGTGCAAGATGTAGCACAAGTCACCCAGCATTTGGAAGAAAGTGCACGGGGCGATTGCGACATAGCCAATGCCTAGTTGCTTAGTGTCACGCTTGTTTCCTTTTTCAGGTGGTTTTTTTTTTCTCGGAAACCAAAGCAACGATATCCTGTCCCACGGCAAATGGCAACTTAGTTTTTTTTTTTTTTTAAATGGCTGCTTAGTTGCTGCTTGTCCCTGGTTCCGAACACTCAAAATGGACACGTGAGAAAGGGACTGGGTCGTCAATTATGATGAAGCGTATTTAGACGAACGTTGCATCAATCTCCCTTGCCGGTAGCATACACAACTATGGGGCTCACACACACGCAAACGGTTGCACTTGCACCATGCCGCTGCTGAATTGTTTGAATACAGTTGTTCACCATGACTCACGAGTCCAACCAGAACCCTGGAATACTAATTTAGATTGGTTTTGAAAGCATGCATTGGGAGGTTCAAGTTTTCATGTTGTGGGGATTGGGCAAGAATAGCAGTTAGGCATTCATATGCTGCCGAATCCGCAAACATGTGTCAGATGAGATGACATGCTCAATAACCAATGCAAGCAACTTACGTGTGGTGCATAGATTGCATCAACCACGTGAGCCGAAAAAGAAAACCCGTTGTATGTGTCAATGTAAGGCATGGTCTCAGTTGTTTTGGACGTATCAAATCAGCTGCACCGCCGCTTGTAATTTGAAGGGCAGGAGTGTGTTGCAGGAGCGGCCGCGCAAGTCAAACATAGGGCTGCGCAAGCAAAGCGCAGGTGAAGCGCAAGTGACCCAGTGATGATTCATCATCATCATCGTCATCGTCATCGTCATCATCATCATCATCATCATCACCATGGCCCAAAGAGTAACAAGTTTTCGTGCAAGTCCCGCGCAAGTCACGCGCAGCCCGCAGATGCCCCCAAACTGCTTGGAGCAGGAGTGGCCCGTTTCTGTATTTTGCATCTTGTTTCTGCAGCCCCAGCAATTTTGCCGAGTGAATTTATTAGCACAAAATGTGCAGCGGTGTATACACATGAGACCTCATACACTTAAAGGGGCATGCATGCTATTGGGGGACCTCATGCTTATGCTTTGCAATGAAAACGACTTGGGATAAGAGTTTTAATACGGGTTTATTTTTCCAGCTCACGTGCCTTTCCACTGGCTGAATCAAACACATGCCGCAACGAGTGGTATTGGCAGTCTATGCTACAGGTACGCAGTGGCTAAAAAGACAGCACTCTCCCGATAATGCAAAAGGAGCCGCACAAGGGCTAACAGGGGGCTTGCTGTTGAGTGTCCCTTTGTCCAGTAACAGTGACCACAAGCAAAGCCACAAAGAACTACAACAAATTCCCCAACAGCTGGAAGCTTTGGGGTCTCAGCCCAGATAGGCTCCGGGGAAGTCCGGGGCGGCCCTGAGGTAAGGTTCCAAGAAGGTTCCACGAGGGTTCCACGAGGGTTCCACGAGGTTCTGGGAGGGCTGCGGGGTGCGACTAAAAAGAGCGCCGCGTGCTGGGGATATCGCCTGAGCTTGTTTTTTTTTTTTTGGGGGGGGGCATGGATTGGAGGAGTGGTTGGCTTCTAGGGGCCAGCTTGCAGGTTCTGTGAGGCTGTGTCCTGTGAACACACTCGAGTGAACACTTCGGAGCTCAGTTGCCACCAGATCCTCGCAGATTTCCGATGTGCCCTGCTCGGGCCCTCGAACCCTCTTCCGGGCCCTCCCCAAAGTCTAACGATTTCGTAAATCGTAAGCCTTGCCACATGCGAATCCGGCAGGCTGCGGATATTCTGTTGTCCATTCCCTTTGAAGCACTGACCAAAACGAGGCTTCCCTATTTATGTCCAATCACACAAATGATTGATTGCACACACAGAGATCTTTCTCCTTGACAGCATCCAAAACACATGGTCGGCTTCCAGAGGATTCTTTTCCCTCAGCGCCAGACTGGGACTTTTCGGGATGCCAAACATCCACCTCCCGGGGCCCCGTCCGAGATCCGCGCGCGCAGGTTTGCTCCCCGTGCCGGCGCACTCGCGCGAACCGCATCCCCGTGCTGAAAGGCAGGCGATCTTCGGGTCTCAGGCTACAACCTGCAAGCGACAAGTCTGAACAGAGTCATGGGTGTCATAGGATACATAGGTCTGTCGCATTGTTTGAAATCGGTGACCCTAAGTACAAGGTTGAGGGCTTTCAAGAATTTCAGTTTGGTTCCCGCCGGAATCCATCTTTCCAAAAGGATACCTGCGCTGTTTGCCCCAGAGGGTTACATTTAGCGAATGCCAGAAATCCCATGAATCATATTGAGGAAACATATCCCGTTGAGTCCAGCTATGTGTACCTGCTCACTGCAATGATTGTGATGATCATGCTAAACCTTGTAACTATGATGACATAAATCGTAAATCATATTCATATCTTGGACCTGTGGATTGACCAGAGCGTCCCATATTTGCGGCCTCCGGATACCCTTTTGAGTCCAACGGACATTTTCCTGACCATTGGCCGTGTTCAAATCAAGGGCAGAGGCACGGGGTGAATATTCTATCCTCCATCTACCATGGTTTTTTTACGTGGGACAACCCGCTGCCCTCGATTCGAGGGTCATGTCTGTGTGGCTATTTGGGTAGCGGATCTTTGGACTTGATAACTTTTGGTGAAACAGCTGGGAAGGCAACCAAGACGTTCAGGAAAATAGACGAAGGGCTACCTAACTATTGAAGGCAACCGCCTGGGATTGATTCACTGGGTACCCAAAAGTGCCAATCGATTACACTTTCAAGTCAACTCCAAGCCCGGTGTCAGGCCTGGTGGTGGACAGCCTGAGCTTTGGCACCTGCTTGAGGAGCGAGACAGCCGAGACTGGAAGGTGTCATTTTCAAGGTAGGCCTCCCTTTCACGCTGCGATCTTCCAAGCAAGTTTTATGCACTATCACATGTGGGTCTGTCTTTTTTCAGGGGACCCCCCAAAAAATTGCGGTTTCCTGCTTTTAAAACAACCCAAAAGGGTGCCAGCTCCAAAAAATGACGATCTTGAACGTTTGTGGAAGTCTAGCGGGCTTTAAGTTTACTCCCAGCCGAATTCATGTTTCGGCATTAAAGGGATGTTTGAATGCATCGTGGGTGGCATTGATCAGGTACGTTCCGAGGAATCCACATCTGATGATTGCAAAGCAACACATTTTAAAGTCTGCGTTGCGCCTTGCAATGCCTTTACTGCTCCCGCCGATGAGCAGCGTCCGAAACCTCCGGGTACATGTTTATATGTAGTCGCGTCATATCGACCTGTGAGCAAGCAACAACTCCACACGCATAAGGTGGCGTGCGCTAGTGGCGAACCCTCCACACGAGTCTCGTAAGCAAAAGCTCCACTTGCATAAGGTGGCGTGCGCTAGTGGCGAACCCTCCACACGAGTCTCGTAAGCAAAAACTCCACACGCATAAGGTGGCGTGCGCTAGTGGCGAACCCTCCACACGAGTCTCGTAAGCAAAAACTCCACACGCATAAGGTGGCGTGCGCTAGTGGCGAACCCTCCACACGAGTCTCGTAAGCAAAAACTCCACACGCATAAGGTGGCGTGCGCTAGTGGCGAACCCTCCACACGAGTCTCGTAAGCAAAAACTCCACACGCATAAGGTGGCGTGCGCTAGTGGCGAACCCTCCACACGAGTCTCGTAAGCAAAAACTCCACACGCATAAGGTGGCGTGCGCTACTGGCGAACCCTCCACACGAGTCTCGTAAGCAAAAACTCCACATGCATAAGGTGGCGTGCACTACACGCATAAGGTGGCGTAAGCTGGTGGTGTAAGCAAAATGACACGACATAGCCAAACATGTAATGTTTGCATGGCTCAATGAATACCATGGCTGCACTGCATGTGAGGATGTCTCACAGAGCATCAGGAAACCGTCGCAAGCGGATCTGTGGAGCCAGCAAGCTTTCAAAGCTGGATGCATGCAAACAGACTAGTAGTAACACCACGGAGGCCTGTGAAGCTCTTGACATGTGATCGATGACTCAGAGCAGTGAATCCGATGCGCAGAGAGTCACCTGCTATGCCGCGTTTGTTGTTTGTTTTTTCCTGATGCCTTCCCTACAATCTGTACATGCTCAAATTAAACAAAATTAGTCCGCCGCACTCCCATGGTGCGGGGGAAGCAACTTGGCACTTGATGCTGTGGCCATGGCCTGTATGTAAAATTGCAGGCTGAGAGGCCTGAAATCAGGTGCGTGTCTTTGTGCTCGATAGGGTATTCTTCAACAGTACATCGAGTGTTTTCACCAATCTATCAACCTGCCCAACCCAACTCTACTGCTCCCTGCCTAACCCACAAACCCACTTCCCTTGCTACTGCAAAGTCACGTGTCTCCTCTTGGACATGTCTGTTTTGTGTCCGCCGCTTGTCAGGTAGCCCTTGGTTGGTAGTTTGGAGAATTGAAGTTCACTTCCTTTTGAAGCCACATGGCAAAGGTATTTAACATGCAAGCCACCAAACCAAACCAAACCGCCAAACCACCAAACCAAGCCAAACCACCAAACCGGCAAACCAAACCTAAGGTCCACCCGGTGTAAGGTGAGCTTGTTTTTTGCATTTTCCCCAAAGCAGGGAGTGGATTTCGCGGCCTGCGCCAGGTTCGCAGCAGCGCCGTTGAGGCGCACTAAAGTGCTGAGCCTCTTCCCCCGCTACTTTGTGAAGCCGTGGCCCTGGATCCGATGGATTGCGCTGGGCCATGAGGCGTCTGAGTCTGTGGCTTTTGGTGCCCTGGTGGCGTTGATGGGCGCGCCCAACGGGAAAAAAAGCACACACAAAACATCGCCATGTTGGGTGGTTTGAAGTTTTGTGGGCAAACCTGAATGTCCGAATTCCCATAAGAAAGGCCACAGCCTTCTTTATCTTCTTTAGCCGAGGTCTGAGCTGGAGTATCCGATCTGCCTGGGCTATGAGGGCTCAGAGGCGTGGCTTTGATACCTCTGCGAGAGATGCAGGGAAGGAGAAAATTTGCAATGAACCCAAGATGAACCATCCAACTGGTGGTTTCCTTTATTCGGGAATCCCTGGGTTCCTTCCCACATTCTCTACCGGGCACCAGCAAGACGAACAGAACGAGGCTCGCAACATGTTGTCTGTCAAGTGGCTGCAGGTCAGATTGACGGATGAGTGACTGGTCAGATCGTCAGACAAATGTCTAGCAGTTTCTGGTTGTCTTTGTGGTTTTCCAGAAAACTCATCCTGAATTGAGATGTTGGCTTGCCTCATGGGCGCTCCTAGGTTTGCCTTTGAAGTCAAAAGAGGTTCCCTCAAATCTGAAGGTCATCTGTTGAGTTCATGAGTATAGACACATTATAGGCGATCCCAGCGAGCGGGGCTCCGAGCCCTCAAAAAGCGCACTCGTTGAGGTCGAAGTTGTCATGGAGCCGGGCGATGTGGTGCCAGTGCACCCGCCGCAGAAGGAGCGCGGCGACAGGCGGGCGGGGGGGATGTGTTGCTTCTGAGGGGAAGCCTTCTTGGCTAGACATTGAGAGGAATCCAAATTGAACATAACGATGTGGATGCTGCCAGGTGTTTTTTTGACAAATACGTTTGTCATGTCATGACCTGAAAGATCAGTTTCCTCTTCGAGGGACCCCCTGTGTGCCATGGCAACGTGGGAGAGAGGGTAAGCAAGAAGTACAATATTTTTTATGGTTATTTGATAACGGATCTTTGGACTTTAACTGTTTCATTGAAACAGGTGGACCCACAAAAGTTAAACTCTTTGCAGAGAAGTCATTTTCGCCAGCAACCAAGAATCTTGAAGTCCTCACATTGACCAGCACTTGGTCCAGAGACTTTCTGGGACATCCGTGCTTCAGGCTCTATTTCCGCCATGCGGCCGAAACGTCGGAGACCTTCTCCTTCAAAGGCATTGGAACTGGGAGGGAGTTGGCCTTTGTCTATGTCCTAGTCCTATATTTTTTACATTCCTTGCATTTCCTCGCATTCGGTTCCCTTCGGTTCCCTTCGTTTCCGTTCATGTCCCTCATTTTGTTGCATTTCCCTTTAGACCAACATTGCTTACACGAATCCACAAGTCCATATAAATTTGTATCCTGCTGGGTCTCGCTCGATGCCAGGCTACTTTCCGGTTCTTGAGGGATGGGTTTTCGCACCCGACCGCCAAACCAATCTAAGCCACCTGTTAAAGCACTCGCTCAAGCCCGGCGGCACCTATGCGTAAAAAGACCCCTTGTAAGATACCAGACGCCCATGGGTTAAGTCCATCAATCGATTATATATAATATGCAATGAAGTAGATCACATAAGTCCGGTGGATTGCTATGAGCTAGTCAAGGCGGATCAAGGCTCAAGGACGGAAAGAAGCTCTGCCGTGTTTGTGTCTTGTTTGTGGAAACTTTTTGTTTTCCCTCCCAGCAGGTGTTTGGGGGGGAGGGCGGGGGGGCAACCCTGGCTTCACTTTGAATCGATGACACATGATCGGCCCAACTCATGCACTCGTGATGATGCTTCCGTTGTTGATGATATCTCGTCCAGCCCAGAGAATTTTCACAACAACATGATGCGACCAGATGGGAACGCAGTTGGCAACAGGAGACATTTGCCGAAGCAGATTCACCGTGTGAACCGTATTAGGCCTTGCTGTGAGACCCATTGGAAATGGGACCGGACCTGTGCACCCAGCCTGGTCTCCAGACGCTACTGGATTTGAGAGGAAACCCAACCGAGTTGGGGATGTGTTGTCCTCTACAGACTTTTTGTCATTCTCTTATTTGCAATTGTCCAATGCTGCTCGTAGACCTCTTCTCCTTCGAAAGGATGGGGCTGCAAGTCAAAACCTTTGTGTATCGGGCCATAAGGGGTGCACCTTTCGTTCAATCCCCTGTTCAACAAGTATTGAACCGCTGGTTGGCTTGACGTTCACTACATGTCGTTCAATACCCTTTGATCATCAACTATTTGGGGAGATCGGGTTCAGTAGTCAACAGAGTTTCGAAAGCCGTGATCCGTCGAAGTAGTCAACTAACACGGCGTCACGCAGTATGCCGCCGCACAGAGCCCCCCACTCCCGAGCAGCCCTTAGAATTGGTAGCCCAGCGACCGCGGGCGATGTAGGTATGTGTGCTCAGTGCCTGCCTCACGCATGCTTTGGGGCGCAGAATTGTCCGCCAGTAGCGGAGGAGACTGCAGAGCAATGTTGAAAAAAGGAAGGCCGATTCACTGGATTTCGGATGCTTTGCGTGCAGCCGCCACCCGCGGGTGTTCGTTCAATACCCCTTAGTTATACGTTCCGCACCCTTGTAAGTCCTCCCAGTTGCCATCGTGGTCACTTGCCCATGACGTCTTGAACAAGGCAGGCCCAGAGTCATGTCCCCCAAGTCTTTGAATGCTGCAGAAGCGTACTTCGCGTGCTACGCTTGTCTTGTGCTGCAAAGTTGCGCTTTTTGAGCTGGAGCTGCGGAAACGTGCGTCCCGTGCTATGCTTGTACTGAGCTGGAGCTGCGGCAGGTGTACTTCGCATGTATCGCTTGTACTACAAAGCTGCGATTTGACAGCTGGAGCTGGGAAGCACACTTCGCGCAAAGCTTGGTACTGACAGTTTGAAAAACATATGCGCGGATATATTGAAACACTGTTGAACGATGAGGGCCCCCCCCACAACCGACAACATCATGATCTCCACCAAGGCTAAGCAATGGGTTTCGTCAGTCCCTGATAGGTTTTCTGTTGCAGCCATTCAATCCCCATTCAACAAGTGCTGCCGTTCAGTACCTATTGAACAGAATGCAGCCCCAGGGGTATGTTCAGTAGCAGGGCTTAGACACACCTATAAGACTGTAGCTACCAAGCAGGCCTATTCCAAGACCAGGGCCTATTCGTGAGTTTCAATTGAAGACAGATTGAAGCCAACCCCGTTTGCGACCAAATCTGATTTGACAGCTCACCTTGCTTGAGTCAAGTATAGCAGGGGAACGTTCTTACAAGGCTTGCTTGACATGACGCATTCTGGCTTGAACCCTTGGGTGCTTTCTGCCTGAATCGTGTGAGCCCAAGACCGGGTGGGGATACAGAACTTGCACGAAAAGAAACTGCTATGCAGTGTTGCACGCAGACGACATAATCAGAATCATCCAGCACCCCTCCAAACTCCCAAGATTGTCACAGGGAAAGTCCGCAGAAAGTCTATCACTCGATACCGACTGCAAGCCGGGAAGAACGCTGTGTTTTGGGCAAAGTAGCAACAGTCGAAACCATGTCACGGTCATTTAGTTTAGTATCATGGGTTCCAGGATAAACATGACGGATTCTCATGGGTTCAAGGGTTCTCTAATCCGTGTTCATCTAGTTCATACTGTGGATGGACGAAATCCTGCACTGTGTTGAAACCATGGTTGAAACCATCGTTTGTTGCTATTTACGTCGGGGGAACCATCGTTCCAGGGCTTTGTGGTGCGAAATGGATTTCGTCCATCCACAGTATCCCTGCGAAATCGGATCCCAAGCTTTGTGCTGCCGTGTGGCCAGGTCTGGACGGATTAGAGCACTGCCGACGGGGCACCCAGCAAGCGACGGGCTGACCACCAACGGTCAAATAAAAAAAAAAGCCAAGGCGGCATGTCACATGTCCCACATGTCCCAGATGTCCATGGGCATGTTCACATGGTCACTGACTTCTCCTTTCTGCCCCTTCCGGATTCCGGCGCGCCGCCAAACATGTTGTTTCCATCAGTATCAGAGTTCAACGGGTGTTCCCCAAGGACATGATTTGCTGTTGCAGTTGTTGTCTTAGCAAGCAGCTGGGCGACCATCATTCAGGTTCTAGTCAATAAATAAGCTATTTCCTGAACCCTTCTTGGCAGGAAGCAGGGCAGACGAAGGGTTTTCAACGGCTAATTCATTCCAAACGTCAACAACTAGAATTGCTCCCTGCTGTCCAGCACATGTCCAGATACAAGGGACAGAGGCAAAACCCTAGACACTTTTTGTGCAGGACTCATGATTTCTTCTGAAGTGTTTGTTTTTGTTCAGAGCTCACGATCTGCATGGTGTTTTCATGAGTTCTATTTAGGAGTGTATGTAGATGAGTTCTACAGAACTCTGGACCTTGGAGTGTAGATGAAACCTGTCCATTTGCCTTGGTCTTGCAGTTGCTCAAATGGTAAATAAATGTCCCGTCGCTGGACCGTCGAAGCAGGTACCTTCTGCCAGAGAGCATGCATGCATGTTCAAGCAGGAAAAAAACGACACAGAGGGGTGCGTCGTTTTTGGAGGGTGTCCCTTGTTTTTTGTGGGTTTAAAGGGACACCAAAGGTAAAACCACCATCATTTGGGGGGATGGGGGGGGGCTAGTTTGAGACACGCCCATTACGCAAATAGTTGCGAATATGGAAAACCTGCCTTTGCGCATGCATACTTTTCTGGGTGTGTGGGTGTTCCTGTTGGTGTCCTTTCAAAATCACCACAAAAGGTATCCTTGAAAGTATGCCCGCGTGTGTATGTATATATAGATATACACAAACATGCCTCTGATCCGAATCTTGAAGCCAATCCGTTTTAGCTCAGCTCTCAGCCACTTTGTGCGGACTTGTGTGGATGCTCAATGATGTCGAGGTGCAAACAGTCAGGAATACATGTATGTATATATATATATACACATAATATCCAAGAGCCCTCCAACATACCTTTTGAGCATACGCCAATCCTTCCATGATAATTGCTTTCATTTGGGCCGGTGCTCAAAAAATACGTTGGAGGGTTCTTGGACTTGGCAGGTGCAAGTCCGCTGTGTCCCATGTCACACGGGACTGGGCCAGATGTTGCCAGGCACCTTCCACGTGTACCGGGATCGCCAGGGCCAGCGTGCTGGATTGGAGCCGTCCTTTGTTCAGGCTGGGCCGCTTTTGATGTCGATTCCGGGGTAACCAACCTGGCGGATTACAAGGGGGTGGTTCCCCCCCCAAAAAAAAAGCGACGGATCCGTGATTAAAAAGGGTCTCCCTCATCATTCCGGTGCCCAATGTGCTTCTAAGGTCGACCGCGGGGTAACCAACCTGGCGGACGAATCAGGATCCGTACTTAAATGGGACATCCCACATTACTCAGCCAGGTGTTGTTAATCCTGGGTCATAATTATGAATGTTGCTCAATGTCGGGAATGTGTCCAAATTATAACCCCCAGGCCAAGCACACGGCATTAATGTTTCCAGTTTTCCCGCGCGAAACATATCATGCATGTTGCGAAGAACAGCCAACCTATAATGCATTGGCTATGTATGTTTGATGGTTGGAACACCTTCAACGATGTTTGTAGCTGAATAATATGATATTTATCCTTCTGTTGTCCACCAAAGCGTGCAAATTTGGGATGTTTGTGCTTGTGCCACGGACAATCCCAGGGTCTCAGATTTGGGTTTCGCGGGTGATGGGTTCGATCGAAACGGCTGCGACCTGAGGTGGACATTCAAAAGATCACCTTCCCGGCCAAGCACCACGTGCCGCTGGCGGAGGCAGACGAAGAAGAAACCGAAGGTCTGAGCCCTGCATTGAAGCAATGTGCAGTTTTCGTGTTTCTTGCATTTTGCCAAGGGATGTTAGGACTTTAACTTTTTGCCAACTAATGGGTTTTCCATTAAACCACTAAAAGTTAAACTTTTGGCAGGGGAGCAGAAAGCAACCTAGATAAAGGTCTGAGCCCTGCGTTGAAACTATGTGCAGTTTTCGTGCCCATTCAGCCCGAAACCTCGACTCCAATGACTCCAATGTGTGGCTAGGCAACAGGCGTTGTGCGCAACTTGCATTTGCGTGTGCATGTGCGTGAATCCATACGCATATTTGTTGCGATAGTTGAAGGGTTACATTGTGTAGTTGTAGCGAAAGTGGTGCTCCTAGCTCCGGTTGGGTTGTGTATCTTTGCAGATCTGCAGGCCCCAGCTGCCCAGCGGCACCCTTGTTCCAGCTTTTTAGTGGAAAGGGTTCCCTTTCAGACTCAACTAACCAAAAAAGGATGCCTTTTTTCCCATGGCCACTGGGCATCTGAGAAGAAGCAATTCCACCCTACGTGCTTGCCACTGTTGACTTTGGCTCTTGGGTCGATTCACTTCCGAGCTCTTAACTTGCGGCCGCATTCGGCTTTTGGGAGAGCCCCGCAAGAACAAGTCCAGCTTTGGGCTGGCTGGTTGGGAATCTGCGGAAGCTCCCTTTTTGGGTTTTGGGGCGACTAATCACCATCCTCATTTTGGGGCTTGTTTCAGAAAGGCTCATACGCATCTGAACTGCACACCACATCTGAACTCCTTGTCAACGCAGGCCATTCGTCTCGGGTGAGGCTTGGGCTCTGGATCAATCATGTGGGGGTTGATGAAAAGGTCCTTTACATAGGATGATCATTGGGGAAAACCAGAAAAACATGTTATATTTTCCACTAGATGGGAAAAGCTACAGTAAAGTTACGCCGCCAGGAATATTGATCAACTCCCATTTGGATGTTCTATATTTTGCCCGCATGGACGCGCATATCCGGATCAGGCATGGGTAACCTTGGCGCAGCTTTGTTGAAGGGAAGTGTCAACAGCTCGAAGCGAGTCATAGATTTGAGCCTCAGGATCATTGACATGATTATCTTTTTCTTGTTTCTGCCGAAGACACTGCGCAAGACTTTGCAAAGGGCGAAGTAAGTAAGACAACGTGCAGCAATTGTTGGTTGCATGTTGAGTGAGATGCTTGTTGGTGCCTCAGTTTTTCTCTGCGTTGTCCCAGCCAGGGCTATTTTCTGGCTTTGCGGCCTCCAGACTTTCGTTGCGCGGAGGACGCACTTGTATGAGATCTGCAGTCAGGGCCAGGGCTGAAGGATCTATCATGTGATGTTTTAGCCCCCGGATTCGTCCTGGTGTTGATCTCTTTCCCGATCAGACTTAGCCCAGACTTATTTGAGGGCATTTGCAGATGCCCATGTCAATGTGTTTTGCGTCACGCCGAGAAAATTGGGCGCGCCGAGAAAATTGGGCGTGGCACCTCAGATCTTCCCTGAGTGGGGGTAAGCATTCTTGTTGGGAGCAAGGGATCTTTTAGCTTTGGGTGTCTATGTATAGACGCCGCTAACGACAGGGCTGTTTTTGAGGTCCTGCTTTCTGGGCTATCATCAAAAAAAGCATCAAACCAGAGAATTGAGAAGCTCTCAAAAGACTCCACGGAACCAGGGAGTATAGAATCATCAGAATCTGGAGCAATCCCCCTACCGATTCCTCTCTTTTGCCTGCCTCTGAGTTTTTGGTCCCGGGGCCTCTGAGTGTTGTTATTCTGGCCCGGTGTGTGTGTGTGTGTGCGTGTAGGGGGGCGGGAATTCCTTCCACTCTGGCCGAGTGGTTTTGGCCGGGGTTTTCCATGCATTTGCAGATGGGTATTCCGCTCTGGCCGCGGGGTTGGGCGATCTAGGACTTGCTGTTCCACTTTGACAATCAGACGCCTCATGGCCATCAGCCTCAGCCCGCCATGACTCGTGCCTCGTGGATCTTGTGCATCTTGTGCCCTCGCTCGGATCCCCACACCCTTAATGGAATTGGGGGAGGGTGACAAATGGAAATCCATGTCTGGCTCCATTGTCCCTTTTATTGGGAAGACTAGAGAAATGGAATTGGGGGCCCACCCCCCTCCCCCCTACAGCAGGGGGGATGCCCTAGGAGATATGCGTCATGGGTGGCTGTTCTTGTTTTGATGGTGCCCCTTTTTGGGATTTGAAGGGAAGCCACAAGGAAACGAGCCACTTTGAGGGGAATTGCACCTATTTTGAGACTAACCCGGATTCCTATTTGAAGGAGAGTGCCAAGAAAAACCTTGCTGAATTTGAGGACTGAGGTCTATATCTGCTGATGTCAGATGCTATTTGTTTTGGCCGCAACGCTGCAGACAATTATGCATCGACCTGCAATGTTGCCACTCGTATTTGGTAGGTGAAGCGACGTTCAACACATTGACTGCTTCATGTTAGAGTGCAGATGTAGGCAAGCATGGGGCATGGCAAGCCAGACTCCGATGTAAGGTGGAAAGAGTGGTGGCTGTGCAGTCGAAATGGTTACATTGGCAACTTCGGCAACTTGCGCAGATTCAGAGATCCTGCTAATGGTCTGCGAAAGTCAAGCACTTGGTCATGAAAAGACACAATAAACCTTGGTGGCCGCATTGCCATTTCAGTATCCGCCACACCGGTTGTGGCAGGTTGATTATTCTTTCTTGTTGGCTTGGGTGGGTTTCGTGCTTGGCCCTCTTGCTCTCCTCATCGGGTTTTTGCCCCAAACCGCTGCATACTCTGAGCCAATCACCTGGCATGAGGCTTCTTCGCGACCATCGCAGGCCTGGCAACGTGGAGCTTGGCCGTTGCACCTTGACTCCTGTTGGCCCGCTTTAAGCCATTCCACAAGCTGAACAGGTTTTCAGGTCTCAGCTGGGAGCTGGTTCGTCGGATTACTGTATCTACTATTGTTCTTCAGTTGTACCTCTTCTTCAACGAGACGTGTTGCTGGCAAGTGGCGCCGAAATGTGACTGGCCTTGGACTTTCGTCCAAGCAGCTGGTGCAAGGCCAGACTAGTCGTTTTCGAGGTGTCCATGCAAAGGTTTGAAAGGTTTGAGCATGGAGCTGGGCAAGTGAAGGCAACCGCCAGATAGGTGTGATTTAGATTGCTCTTTAAGCACATCTTCAAAAAAGAAAGGGATAGCCCGAAAGCAGTGCAGTTTGGCTGGAGGAGGTCGGGTGCAGGACAGGTTTTTCGGCCCCCTTGCCTTGCTGACGGGCAGTGATTCACCACCCGAGGGGCCATGAGTTGTTTGGGTCGGCTACCTGCAGCTAAGTTGCAGTAAGCCCCGTGGGCCGGCCACGAGATCAGCCGACCCCAAGTTGGTGGCCTGGGGCGCGGTTGGAATTTCCTGGGAGTTGGAGAGTGAATGCGGTTGACCCCTCAACCACCAAACCACCGGACGCAACAACCACCGGGAACTGCCAGCTCCAAACCACCGGACTAAGCGGAACCAAAGCCACGTCCTCAAAACCGATTCGGGTAGATGAAGGTTAGTAAGGGATTCCTCCCAACCATAAATAGCTGCGGATCTCCGTCTAGCTTCTCAATTCTTGAAGCATGGTTCTGGGCTTGGACCATTTTAAGACACCGGGTTTTGAGCAAGTGACTCAAGTGAGCTTTTGGTTTTCCCATTTCCGTCGATCTTTAGAGGTGCCAAGAGCTTTCACCTTTTGGTTCCTGGTCCCTAAGCAACAAGTAGCCTTCCAGGGCCCGAACAGGGGTCTGGGTCCAAAAAAAAGTTGTATGGCTTCTGTCCCCTCCCCCAGGCGATT
The DNA here is from genome assembly GCA_963377175.1 of Effrenium voratum. Lineage (NCBI taxonomy): Eukaryota > Dinophyceae > Suessiales > Symbiodiniaceae > Effrenium > Effrenium voratum. Next base: position 47,897 of record CAUJNA010003678.1, on the reverse strand, counting down.
CCATGGAAGCTCCCAGCCCGAAAAGGGAGGACTGGGTCTGGGTCTGGGTCCAATTTCGCCTTGGGCATGGGTCCCTACCCGAGACCGAGAGGCGCCGAAGCCGACGGCTCCACGAAGCTGCTGATCCTCAGTAGCCCGGGCGCCCGGAAAGCTCTTTTGCCGCGCTCGGAGGAAGGCTGTGAGCCACGTCCTCAAGACCGATTCGGGTAGATGAAGGTTAGTAAGGGGCCGTCCCAGCCGGAAATAGTTGCGGATATCCGCCTTTCTAATTCTCTACATGGTTCTGAATTCACCATTTGTGTACCAGGTTTTGATTGTGACTCATGTGGCTGTGGTTGTCAAAACCATTGTGGTTGATCCCATTTTGGTTGGCAGGTGAATTCACCTCCCATTTTAGAACCAATTTTTCGTGGTTGGATTTGGATGTTCACTGGGGGTACGATTTGGGTCTTGACCCATGGCCATGTCTTTTGACCAATCCCTCCAGGCGATTGATTCCATGGAAGCTGCCAGGACTTAAGACTTGTTTCCACTTACGGAGGACAATTGGGGGGAGCTTCCATGTTCTGTTCGTCTGAGGTAGTGTACTCTTCATTGTCCTTGAAACCAGAGCCACATCCAACTCATGCCATCTTACAGATTCCCAGTCACGTCCAAGAATGGGGAACGCTCCAGGGGGACTCCTTGGACAGTGTCTCAAGAAAAGTCTTCACAAAGGGAAGAGGGGTACAACTGACCTTGCATAGTTATGGCTGATAATACTAATGTCGGACCCTTCTAAGGGCCAACTTGCATACCCCAACTTGGGGTACATAGCCCGAAAACCATCCCTATATTTTAGGGGGGTATGATGGGGTGTGTCCATTTGGGGTATGTAAAATGCCCTTGGCCTTCAAATGCTCAAGAGGCTGAAGCTCTGAACATGAGCATGTGTCTCCGCATTCAGCCTGAAGCAAACCTCAGGAAAGTGTTTTTTTAGGTACCGATCGCTTGCCTTGCGACTCCCCAAATGAGATGCGACATTGTGACATGCAGCGCGGCACCATGCGGTCAAAAGAGGTCTCCGAAGAATAGCCCCTTAAAGATGCCAAAGGCCAATGCACAAAGTCGGGATGTCACGAAGCAATTCACACTTTGCCTGGGACAGCTGGTTTGTTCTTGACATGTGTATCACAGGCTCAGCCATTGCTTCCATCGCAGGTTTGTAATACATTTCTTCAGAACATTGCGCGTTGCTCAGGGTTCCCCTTAGGCCAGTTTCGGATGCATACCCAGAAAGGCCTCCTTCAAAAGCTACACGAGGTGGCGAGCAAATTTGGCAGCACCTCGTCGGTTTCCAGGCGGGATGAGCCAGCTGGTTTCAGTTGTGGCGCTAAACATTGAATCACCAGTACAATTTGGTTCTCCAACACCTTTGTCATTGAAGGAACATCCATTTGCAAGAGACCTGTTGGCTTTGACTTTGACATACAGGTTTTTGTTACCTTAAGATGTATTATACACGCATCAAGCTTCAGGTTCGATTCGAAAAGGAGCTGTTGTTTTTCTTCTTCGTATTGGCAGGAGTGTCAATGCCTCAACAGGCCCAACGATTCTTGGGACCATGGGGTGTTTCAATCGGAAGGTCAGCGAAGCGAATCTACCTTCACCTTCAGTGGCAACGCTGGGAGCTGGCAGCGAATATGGTCTTACTTTATATATTTTTTCAGACACAGAGATATGTTTGTTTTTTTGGGGGGAGCATGTCCTCACACCCCGCGTGGGTCTCGTGAATTCTTCGGAGCGGCACGTCGTGTCTGTTCGGCTTTGCGGATCGGAGCCTTTGAAGCCGAAGCCAAACTAGGGGCAAAGGCGGCCTTGCGCTTGGCTAGGTCCCCCAGTGCCCTTTCTCACTTTTGTTTGGGAGGGTAACCCTAAAATAGGTACTTGTTCTAACCTCTCTGGAGGACCTAGTTGGTAAACATGGCACTTGGGCCAAAAACTCCTTCAACTTCAATTGCTTGTTTGGGGAAAAACACCGTTTCTGGGAGGGTACGGCAATCCTGATCATGTGTTTATTGGATCATCTTGAACACGTATTTGGCCCTGGTGTCAGATTTGTTTGCATTTTATTCCTGGAATCCACGGGTTCTAAGAAACGGGTTTGGGACGTCACGTGTGCTAAGTGGGTGACCCGAGCTACACATTTTGTGGCAATACTCCCAGTGCTAGGCTTGATGAATAGTTCACCTGGCAAATCTTGCTTCCCTGAGTTGCACTGACATTTCTGTTTGCTGAAATGAATATGTTTTATTTTCCGCCTCGCCTGTCGGTGTTTGAAGGAAATCGATTTAACTCCCGGACATAGTTGTTATTTTGTTTTCCCAGGGGGGACAAAAAGAAATTAAATGGAGGTACCCCTTGATCAAAAGGTCCTTTACATGGGATGACCATGGGAAAACCACTAAACAGATGTGCTTGTGCCTTGGCAATGTCCTGGCATGGATGGATGGACACGCTTTCTACAAAAAAGATGATACATCAACCGCATGGGAAAAGTGAGCCATGGCGAAAACTGGTGGCCTTTAAGGGAATCTAAATCAACCCCATGTTTTATATGGGGTGGCTCGTCTTTTTTCCGTCTTGGTACCCCTGGATCAGTGGATATCAACCCCGAAAAAGCATCTCGCCTCCCGTTGGACTCCTCAGCCGCCGCCGCCTTCAACCCCCGGAAAAAATAATAAAAGAAACCAGCAAAACAAAAGAAAAAAGAAAAACATTCGCCTCCTGTTGGACTTCTCAGCCCGCCGCCTTCTCTCAGGACACGGAGCAGTGTTTGAAGGTGGCGGTGAAGCTGACCCGGGACAACAAGGCGCTGAGGGAGCGGAAGAGCGGCCGGAACTTGGTGAGCCCGGCGCCCAGCCGAGGGAAACCAGCGCGCCGAGAAAAACGCGCGGATTGTCGATGTCGCGCGGGCTGATTTCGATTGCGCGGATGTTTTTTGGCGGGTAGGTGGAGAAATTGCAAGCTAGGGGGTTGAGAAAATTGCCCAACATGGGATTGAGGTGGAGTTGGTTTGTGAGTTTCCACCCTTCTCCAAATCCAGAAAGGGGGAGCAACACTTCTCCAGTGGAGGGGTGTTCTTTCTTCCTTGGGTCAGTTGTCTGAGTGTTTCCCAGAACCGGCAACCCAGGGGGGGTTGACCACAATTTTGGGTCCCCTCTCCTTCGAACCACGTGGGCTGATCAATATTCCTGGCCCCAAAATGACCATGGGGTATGGTGAAAGTCAACTCTTTTTTGATGGTTTCCAACCAATGGTCACCCCCTGGGAGCTTTTGATCAACCCCCAAATGTGTTTCGCCTTCCGGCTCACCAACAAAAAGCTTGCCACGCTCCGCCATCCGCGCGTGGCGCGACCTCCGTCGCGGAGGTCAGACCCTGGGCCATGCCCTGACCTCCCGCAACGCCTCCAAGCCCTTTGCGCTGGAGGCCAGTCTCAGGCACGAGAGCGAGCGAGTGAAGTGATGGGACCTGCAATATTTTTCCGGAATTTTCCAGTTGCAACCAGTGGAATCCGAGCTCTTTTCCACCTTTTTGGAGGGAAGGCGTTGCAACCAGTGGATTCTGCCCCTTTGCAACTTGTTTGTGGGAAGGGTTCCCCTTGAATAACTCAACTGACTAAAAAGGGATACCCTTTTTGCACCCATGGAAATCCACTGGGCAGCTTGAAAGAACAAGTTTGATGGGGTTTGTTGAAAGGCAAAGAGATTGGCGCCCGTTGTTTGGTGTCCGAAATCATTTGACCGCCAAATTGCCATGGTTTGATAAGTTGTTGGATTGGCAACGGACTTGGCAACTTAGCACAGAACTTGGCATCCCCCTTTTTGGTGTCCTAAGTCATTTCGCGGACCCACAAACATAGCATCAGGTTCTATTTGGTTGTTGAGCAACTCCCACGTGCCCTCAAAACAACACCATCAGACTCATAACTCCTATCGACTTGTTGAATTGGCAAAAACAAGGGATGCGGGGCTCCGTTTTGTCAAGGTTGCTTTAGCTGGTGTCTGCCTTTATAGTTCACAGTGTGCCTTGCATGAAAACGGGAAGTCATTTCGGAAGACTGGGCCCTGTTTTGGGCTTATGCGACCGACCCACATTTCTCTGCGGCGCTTGCCCGAAGAAAAACACTAAAGACAGGGTAGCATGTGAATTTCTCTCAGACCTGCGACAATTGGATCGAGCCAAAGGGGATATCCAAAGGCAGATATCCAAAGGTGTGTGCCTTTCTGAGGGTTAGGGACACCCATAGGAAACACGCCTTTTGTTTAGGTGTCCCTTTCAACTTAACCGCACCTTGCATCCCCTTGCTTCGATCGGACGCTTGACTCACAGCTTCGATTTAGGGAACAGACAGCCACACATTATGCTAGAGAGAACAAAGGCCAGAACCTAAACACAGCTAAGTAGCCACACGTGCCAAAGAGAAAAATGGACCTAAACATAGCGAAGTTAGCCTCTAAGTATCAAGCAGCTGAATGGAAGAATTGGATCAGCTTTGTGGAGAGCTTGACGAGATACTTGGGGCTTACAAGGGCTTGGACGGGCAGATGCGACCCGTTCGAGAGTTTCCCATATTGTCATGAGGCAGGCTGCGATGTGTGGCTTCATGTAATTTTCCTGATGTGTTTTGCGCAATCGGATGAGTCTCACAAGTTGATCTGGGTGGATGTGCTTGCCTTGTTTTGACCTTCCCTGTTTGACATTGGATTTGTGTCAGGCTGACATCTGCAAGCCTCGACCAGGCGCCCGAGGTTGCAGAGGACGGAAACATGACCGGAACGAACCGAAACTTGGCCGACCCATCCGTTTCTTGAACCGCCCTGTGAGATTAAAGTATGCGAGTGCGATAGCTCATCCCGGGCGCAGCTCTCGGTGCACGGATGGACACCAATTTCATCTTCAACCAACCGGCATTTTTTTTGTGCGAGAAGACGCCTCAACTGTCCAGCTGATACTTCGCACTTTTGGACCACCATTTGAGATGGAGTTTCTGCTGCCGGTGTGAGTTGCCGGTGTGCTGCACAGGTTAGCCGGGATGTCGGATCGACCAAACCCCCCGCCCCCTGTGTTTTTTTGTATTCTTAATGAGGCCTGGCTGAAAACTGGGTGTTCCGCGCCGTTGTCGCGGAAGACCGCAGAAGGGCGAACGAGAGTTTCGCGGAAAGGTGTGTGTACTTTCATGGGATGAGGCCTTGCTCGTGTCCTATACGTGTACTGAAAACTATGTTTCGTTTGGTTTACTTCCTTCCAATTACGTGGAATTCGAGGAAAGGCCGGAGATATGTTTCATCTCAGAAGCAACTGTCAGGTTGCATATTAATGGCTGGGACGGCGTTTGGCGCCAGATTCCTGCATGTGTGTACATGACCCGTCGGGATCTCCGCTCACTTGGCAATAGGACACCGGCGACTGCATGGATGATGAAGGCTGGTGTGCGAAGGGTCGAGCTCAAGCATGGGATTCGAGCATTGGAGATTTCGAAGTCAGTCAACAGAGTTCTGACTAGCGACTTATGTGGTAAACATTGGTTTGAGACCCCCGCTGTGTCTGTAAACAACGAAGATCTCGAAATCCGCGCCAATGCAACAAAGTCGCGCCCCAACCTGGCATGCCAGCCAGCGTCTCTTGCTACCGAATTCCCAGACTCTATGTGAACAGCGCTGATCGAACGGTCAATGTTTTAAACACTCGGTGACCAGGACCTATCCGTGGTTGGAGTGTGACTTCCTTTCAGGAATCGCATGCCCAACGGTGCCAGGATCTACACAGCACAGACATGTCAGAAAGTGTGGTTGTAGCAAACCAAAACCTATGGAAAAAACAGTCCGTTCTGCACAGGTTTGGACTTCAACTTCCAGTTTTGGTCACCTCACCGCTTCGGCCACTCATCCCCTCCCCCCCATGCCCTCACCCCGGCACCCCTTCACCCCCTCTCCCCCTCACCCCCTCACCCCCTCGCCCCCTCACCCCCTCACCCCCTCACCCCCTGCCCTGCTCGCACTTTGGGCAGGCCAAAATCAGTGCTTCGGAAGGCCAGCACCGGTCTGGTCTGTTTGTGGCTCAGCCGAGCCTGGGAAGAGAGGGTGTGCCACATGGCAAGAATGTCGAACACACCGCAAGAAAACCAATATCTGGTGGTCTCTCTAGCATATTTACTTTAGACTAATCTGGAGGACTACACTTTTCAGAATAATCCCCCCCAAAAAAAAGAAAGAAAGATGGAAGTGATTCTGCTTAAAGGGACTGCGGTTCTCTAGATTAATCCAACATTGCAATGTGGTTTGCCATTACGAGTTAAGGTTTTTGGCGTCGTGAGTTGGAGCATGCGGGTGAAACGTGGGTAGCAGCAACATAATTGTAACCTATACCATGCAGATGATGAAATCCAGAGTTACCTGCTGACACGGTTTTGCTTGGCTGTCAGTCACTGCAGAGCACCACGTTGATGCTGCCCGATTATGCATTTGTTGGTTAGCATTTGTCTAGACTTGCTTTACTTTGCTCTCACTGCCGCGCTGCGCATGGTGTGTTGATTGCGCGTGGTAGAACAAGGTCCAGAATCATTGTGATTCAGCACCATCATGATTGCCAGGATGGAGCGAGATTTGTTGGTAGTTACCTACAAATATGGGGTAAAGGATGCTGAATTCCGAGAGTGTGACATCTTCGACCCTTTTCGCCCTATTGACTGCGATGTTGAAACACTCTGCCTGGAAAGCTGCTGTTAAAGCAGGGAAGATGTTGAGAAGCATTGCCTCGTGCTGGGTGGCTGATGAGCTGTTGTGAGCTGTCAACAATGAGCCATGTTTAAGTTTGTGCTGTGTGCTCTGTGCATCACTCCCCTCAATGGACCAAAGGCCTTTTTCCTCCAGTGTGGCATGGATGAACTGCTAAAGCGAGATCATTCCTGTACCCACCAGTCTTTGCCTTGGTGTTGCGATCGACTCGGAATCAGCCAATCGATTTCCATCTGCAAAACACACTCCGGTAATGTCATTAAGGACTGTCATGTCCCCAGTAGTGCCCTTTTACCCTTTTTTGGGGGATGGTTCCCCTATCGTGTTGGTGAGGACCCTCTACATGAAACGTGTTTTCAACCTGAATCGCCAAGTTTCGGGGCGGGGGGGGGTTGGTTACGTTCATGTTGACCGCAAAGTAAAAGAAGGACTCCCCCCGCCCTGGCTCGACTCTTGTCGAAGCTGCGGCCTTCGCGGTTTCACGTCTTGCGCGAGCGCTGCAGTTGCCACTGAACGCTTTTGAATCTTTCCTTAATGAACAATGGCATTTTTTCTCCACAACCCATTCTCCTCTGTGCTCACCGTGGCTGTACATGTGTCCGCACGTACGATCGCCGTGCCGGCCCCACTTGGTGCCAGGCGCTGGCTTACATGCCTTCTTGGGCGAAGCCTTCGGCTTAGCTCGTGCTTTTGGTCGCTCTGCAGGCGGCTGCGCGACTTGGCGGGTGACCTTGGCTTCCACTTTGACCAGCCGCAATCGCTTCTTCTCTGGTGTCTCCTTGCTTGCAGCCGCCTTGTCTGCTTTCCGCTTGCCACGAAGATCATGCCCAGGCTTACCACCACTCTTTGGTCTTGATCATCGCCTTCAAGCGGTGCAGCCTGCGAAGAGCACAAGTCCACTCTGTGCCTTGCATGCCCTGCGGCGTGGCTTTGACCCCAATTTGACCCCACTGTGCCCTGCGGAAATGCACGGAACGGCTTTGACCCCCTCAAAGAACGACCTTAAGGGTCCTGACCAACACGACGCGTACTAACATAGACTACAGCCAAAAGTTGGTACCCTTATTCTAACCTCTCTACTGGAGGACCTAGCCCCGGTTCGTCATGTTCGATGTCATGTTTGACAGGGGTCCGTTAGATTGCCGGGACGTGAACTGAACTGAACGAGCCACAGCGCGGCAGGTGGCGGCGCCGCATCTTCGTGAAGGGCGAATTCAGCATCCACTGCTGGAAGAGCCATGCCTTTGCGCCCCATAAGGCCAGCGATGCTGGAAAATTCGCTGGGATGGTTTTCTTTATGGATTGTAAGCGGTTTGTGTATCGGGGTGTGGCGGTTTCTGGTTGGAGCCGGGAATGCCCCCTATGGATTTTAGGCAGTTTGGGTATCGGTTTAGCCCTGTCTGAGTGACCCAACCGAAACCAACCCGTGGGATGAAAACGCAGCTGATCCAACCAGCAAGTTTTCACCAACCTGAAGGGGCAAGCTTACCCGGGTCCAAAACTACGTCGATCTGTAGGCGAGTATTACGCATGGCATGCAACAAGGATGGAGCGCACGTAAGCAAAGATGCGGAGGGTGCAGAGATGGCGTGTGGCGTTTGGTGAAGGGATTTGATTCATGTCGCTGTTTGTCTCATGACGTTTCGATGAACACCGTGACCAGTCCTCTGGCGACGTCTAACGGACTGCTTTTGGTTAACCGTCTGCATTGAGCGAGGTGTTCGCCTGTAGGTGGCTGTGGGTCAAAGTAGCCGCCCAAAATGGGTTTTACATGGAACCAAGGACCAAGACCTGCGGGTTTTCTGGTTTAGTCTTGACCCATCCCCCGGTGCGTTAGATCCGGTTCGCATAGGCACGGGTGGAGCTGATCTTAGAGGCTCCTGGCCCGGGTGGTTGGCGAGTCGAAGTCAGGACCTACACGTTGCCCAAAGCCAATCGACCTGAAATCACCTTGTGGTTTTCCCGTTTCGCTTGAAATGACCTGAAATGACCTGAAATGATCTTTTGGTTTTCCCATGTCCGTCGATCTTTTGAGGTGCCAAGAAATGATCACCGTTTGATTCCTGGTCCCTAAGGGGCAAGTGAGTACAAGGCTAACAGGGCCCGAACAGGGCCCGAACAGGGCCCTTGGTTGTCCTGCTATTTTTCGTATGTTAGGCTTCTGTCCCCTCCCCCAGCCGATTCCGTGGAAGCTCCCAGCACCCCGAAAAGGGAGGACTCGGTTCCATGTACAGAGGCTTTTTGGGAGCTTCCATGTTAGTCTGAGGGCGTGTACACGCCAGCAAATAAAAAAAAACCATGGTATTTCTGTGCATCCCCGATGTGGGAGGTGAGTAAATGTTAGCAAAGCAGACCCTGTAGCTGTTTCAAGCATGGCTGCTAGTTTCGGTTTGGTAGGCCGGAGAGCAAACCAACTCGGGCTAGAATGAATAAGCACAGTGGGTCCAGAAGTGGGCCCTTTTGTCATGCGAAAGGCACGCGTTTGAAGTTCAGAACGATGCAATATCACAAGACAAAGTGCAGCAGCTGAAATCCTGCACGCCAGCAGAGAAGATGCATGCATGATAAAGATGTTCGGAAGTGTCATGATTAGCTTGCCCTGGGTGCATTTTCTGTGTTCCTTGACATGTTCGACTATTGGTACTCGTACGCGAGTTCTTATCCAAGTTCTTCCGCCCACGGCAGCCGGCTTTGGCCCAGGACACACCATCCTCCATGCCGCAATTTACCGTTGAACAAATGAATAGCCTTCCCAACCCAACATAATACAACTCAGTAATCTCGAAATTTCTGTTTTGAGTGCGGGAAATAAGCAGACCCTGCACGTCTGGCAATGCTACGATTGCCCATTCAAGCTGGCTGGCAAGTAATTATTTCCCAATCAGGCAGGGGGAACGGTTCAGTGGAAGCCCTGACGGCTGTGAATGTTTGATTTTACAGTAGCTGTTGGCAGGGTTTGCTATTTTGAAATGTGTAGCCAGGCAGCCAGCCTCAAAACGCATGGAGATCTCAGCAAGGGAGGCGGAAACAACAACCTCAACCATGATGAAGAATCCCTGCAAGTGTCATGATGTCCGCGTTTGGCTAGTAGAACCAGCCACCCCGGCAAGACGCACCACATCACTTTTCCTGGCCTTGTTTGGCAAAGGGCGTCTTTCAGAGGTTATGTGTGAGTGAGCAGACCACAATAGAGGGTCTTTGCCCCGTAGTCGACATCATGGGGATTAGTGTCGTGGTTGGGTTTCTGAAAGTAACCCACAAGTTTAGCCACTTGCAGCGGAACAACCGGACAGCCAAGCTTCAGGTTTCCCTTTCAAGCCCCAAAACCTCACCCGAGTGTCCAGGATCTGGATCGCCGGACTGGCTCGCCGGAGGCGGTTTCCATGCGCACTCTCCAAAGGGGCGGAAGGTAATGCTCCCTGCCGTGGTTCGTGTTTGCCTGTTTGCTGTAGTTTCAGTTGTTTCAGCGTTTCCCGTGTTGTTTGCTTGTAAGATAGCCGCTATTTCACCGCTCTTGTCATCTTTGAACAATTTGTTTTGCGCATTCCTTATGACTTGGCGCTATGAGCTTAGCTGGAACTGCACAGTAAACAACTCTTGGGGGCAACAGGTCCTTGATCAACACGATGGTTGCGAAAGCCATGTCGCACCCTTCGCAACTCAACAGAATGATTCAATCCCCCTAAATACCAACAGGCAACGGTGTTTCCACCATATGGCCATGGGTCAAAATCCCGTATCCCCGGTGAACATCCCAATCCCCACTAAAATAGACTAAAATGGGTGGTGCATCTATCCCAAAATGGTACCATTGGTTTTGACCCACAGCCATATGGTTCCTTTGGTGCGAAGGGGTTTGTCCACAACGGGCAAACTGGAGGTTCAGTTCGCGGCAGGGGTCCATGGTTCAGTGCTTCTGTTGGGAGGGACGGATCAATTTAACGGGAAACGCCGAAAAGCAAGGGACACCAGTCTTTCGAAGAGATACTTAGAAGGGTCAATGGGCATCTTGATATACGCGCTGGCCGTGTAGCGGAGATCGGGATCACTCCGGGCCCGGAACAACCTTCATTAATGACGGGCAGGTGTTTTAGACCATGTTGTTTATTGGGACCCACAGTTTCACTAGCAGACGCCAGCTTAAGACTTGCAAATAAATTCAGACAAACTTTGTTCTTTGGTGCCCTTGGATGTTGGATTGAGCCATTCCTATATTGGACCCTTTTAGCTTGTATCCTTGCAAAGGTACTTTGCACTTGATGAGGCTTACAGAAGGTCCAGTGGTGCACTGGCACTTGCTACCCTTTGACCTGACAATGTCTCGCCTTGAAGCTGGAGCCAAATGCGTGGACGTTCTTTCGATCCCCTCACATCTCAAAAAACAATGCAAATTGACACCCACTATTTGAAGAGGTCCCTTTTGACACGCGAACCGCATCTTGGGTAGGGAATGGTACTATCTTGAACCGATTGTGCGGCCTCACTTCAGAGAACAGCTCCTTCATCCACGGTAACGGTTTCTTCCTTGCTGGGCCCTTAACGTACAATTGCGTTTGTTTCACAAATCACCCTAGATGAAATTGCAGCATTGCGCAAATTGGCATGGCTTAATGAGGTTGGACTTATATGCAACTATTTGAGGTCCATCTGCCACAAATTGCACAATTGACAGTGGGGCATATTTGGTTAGCCTCTGAAAGGCCAAACATCAGAAATTAAGTGCTATATGCTGAGAAAATCAGAGGGTCTTGGTACTTTTTACCCCCAGCCCAGGGAATACTGGATTAACTTTGTGTTTTGGGTCATAGGTGATTTTGCAAGTGTGATCCCGTGAAACCCCATACAGTTGTTGGAAATACTCCACTTGCACCAGTCAATGGTTTGTCCCGGCAGTAGAGTTTAATTCATCCCCAGTCCAGGTTGTTTTTCCATCTACAGCTCAGACACCCAGTGGTGCCCTTTTGTCTGATTCTTGAAGGAATCCCTCGGAGGAAGGGATGCGACACCAGAATCCGATACCTTGACAGGAACAAACCCCTTGCCTTAACCAGGGTTCCTCCATGTCCCGCTTTGGAGCCTCCAACCGTGGCGATTTTAACGGAAACCACCGGCGAATTGATCAGCTTGCGGGGACATCCAGCGACCCGGACAGATCTTTGTGGCGGGCATCACGGCCCTGACGGTTTGCCCAGGCGAAGGCGGGTCAAAGGATGTATGAGGGTGATTTTCTATACATGGGCTGAGGTGTATGTTCTATAAGTTGTATGATGTTGTATGCCAATGAATATGAATGTCTCACGGGCATACGTAGTAGGAGTGCACAAAACTACATACATAGTAGATCGACACACGTGTATACATGTGTATATACATTAATGTATGCATGTATACTTATATAAAAACATACATACATATATGTATATATATATATAAACATACATATACTGAGTGTACGCGTGATATGGTTTGTATAGATATGAGCCACTCCTGGGGGCAAGGAGATCCTCCTCATTGAACGTTATTGATCAAGATTGTTCCCTGGTAGCATCTAAGCGCAGCCAACATGTGCAAGAACCAAAGAAGAGGAGCTGCTGGCAAGATTGCTACTAGTTGAAATTGCGTGTGGAAAATGCAAGGAACCAACAATTCTGCGATTCCCAGAAGGCTTGGGACCGCTAAATCATATTGCTCCCACTGTTCAAGCTGGCTTTACAGGAGCTGAAACAAGTCCCCACTGCAATCTTCCGCAAACACCTTCCTTGAGAGTCCCAAACACGGTGTCTTCGGTTAGCCCTTGGAGAGGACACGTGGCAGTTCCCAATCAAGGCTTCCAGCTACAGCCAGCAGGACCGCCCCCCATTTGAAGGAGTTGCGGGAACACTTGTATGGGTCTCAAAGTCGATGCCCTTTTAGGTTGGCTTTTCTTTGGTTTCCCTCTCGAAAACACCAAAATGGGCCATCACAAAAGAAACTCCACGGTTTCTCTGGCACCAGATTCCAGCGGAGTAGCAGCTGTTCGCAGCGCTCTGAGGGACAAGTGGCAGGCGCGGAACGGATTTGACCTGTTCAGCCCACCGATATTTCCTTTTCTCACTAGGTGCTAAATTGTCCATATGGCCGTGGGTCAACACCAATGGGATCCCAGTTTGGGGTAGGTGAATTCACCACCCATTTTAGTTGTTCTTCTAGTGGGGATTGGGATGTTCACTAGGGGTACGGGGTGTTGACCCATAGCCATATTGTTTTATTTGTTGGAAAAAAAGGGCATGGGGTTGTGTTTTTTTTCAGGCTGCCTGTTCAGCACCCACTATGTGTTCCCTGAAGCAAGTTGAAACATGGTTTGTTTAACAAAGCTTGAGTGATCGTACACTTGATGGGGTGGCGGTGCAAAGGGACGTAGAGCCCGTTCCGTCCGCGCGAAAGAGGAGTTCGGTGACCCTGCCAGCCGCCAGCTGCAACTTAGAATGTAGCCCAGCAAAGGATTCTTCATCTCCCAAGTTGCGCTTTTAACAGGAATCCCCTGCTTCCCTTGTCCCAATATTGCTCAAACCAGTGATGCGTCCTCGCAAACTTGACCATGCCGGGCGCATCTGGGCGCAGTGGCCGGATCTGCAGATTCGGCTGCTGTTCTCGGGCTTTGGTACAGATCGTTCGTTGGAACTCAAACTTAGGCCAGGAGCTACCCGCCAGGCTTGATACAGAGAATAATTGCAGAAGCCTAGCAAGCAAAGCAGCGAACAGAGGATCTACTTGGACCACCCATGGGGTCCTTCCCAATTCTTTTGGGCCACCTCGACTAACGGAATCCTTGGTGGGCTTGAATGAAAAGCAGTGAGCCTAGGGAGCCACTGGTCGGCCCGGGGGATTGCCTTGTTGGCATTCTTGAAAGGAGGAAACAGCGTCGTCCCATGCATGGCCCACCAGCTTGAAAGAAGATCAAACCATCCGACGCATGCCAATCAATGGATGCAACAAGAAAGAAGGGCCACCCCTGGATTGCATTTGCTTTGGGACCCGAAACGGGACTTTTTGCACCATAGAACCCATGGGGTCGATCTCATTCAACGGGTCAGCCAACGTGTCAGGTGTCCTTTGTCTCCGGCGAAGCTATGCGCTCCGGCGTGGTCCGTGGTAGCTTGGCGGCAGTGTGGTGCCTTCAGATACAGCCCCTTTGCGCCGTTTCAGGATTCAACGCTTCGGAGCTCTCTGGGAAAAAACACATCCGACTTTGCACCTGAGAAAGGTCAAGTGAGACTTTGGAGTTTTCTCAGTTCTGAGCCTATTGCAAGTTGACAGAAGTACGTCGTAGTCGGTGTCGTTAGATGCGGGTTTTCAGTGTCGCCATCTCAGAGGCCCTTTGAAACTGACTTGGTCGCGTTCCTTTCAATTGAGCACCAACACCCCTTACGAAAGGGGCGCATTGAGGGGCTTTGCTATAGCGAGGACTCGCAAAAGCTAGCAGGTAGCAAAAACCCGGAGCTCAGCCGAAATCCAACATGCAGCCGATGCCTGCGAAAGCTCCAATTGCCCCGCGAAGCATCCGGTTTGCTTCACTCCTTTGTAAGTACCGCCAAAAAAAACATTCCAACCTATTCCATGCAGATGGCCAGCTTAAGCAAACCCGCCGCGAAAGTGAAACGTGTGGCCGCGAAAGCAGCGCGAAAGGTTCCGCGCAAGTGATTTGTGGGTAGAAGGTTTTAACGTGCGGTGTTTGGCACCGTTCAATTTTCCTTTGAAGCCATTAATAGGGAGATCCCTAATGCTTGGTAAACACACTGGGGGGACCGGCTTTTTTTGCTACTGCTTGTCATGGTTGGATGAAACTTCACCACTGCTGTATCGCAAGGGGTTAAGCTTTCCAGGGGTGTCCTTTGATTAATCAGTGATGTTGATAAGACAACTAACTAAAAGCCAATGTCAATACACAGAGAGGTACACATGTTCATTTAAAGTAATATTAATTACAGGCATAATAATCCATATGTAACCGGAAACAACTCAGAGACACAAACAGAAATGAATGACACAAACAGAAATGAATGACACCTCAAGAGATTGCAATAGCCTTATGGGCAAGGCATCTTGAGTTTGAGTGTGTTGGAATGTCTTCAAATGGGGTGCAAGGGTTCCTGTTTTTACGGGGTGCTTTGTGAATGGTGTTGCCAAAGATTCCCGGGGGGGATGTGTTAGTGGCCCTTCTGGAGAAATGAGTTGTTGTTCGTGCCATGCAAGGGAGCAAGCAAACAGACTAGACCCATCGACTTCCTACCAGTTGACAACCAGCTTCAAGGAGATTCCCCATCCCTTTGTGCAAGGGCATTTCCAGGTATGGATGCGTAGATACCACAAGCTTGTAATGCAGGAACAAACTGGTATATACCCACCATACCTCCAACACCCAGACGTGAATACCTGTGCTACCAAGGGCTTCCTCTTTTAAGGAACTGCCCCTGTGAGAATCAACCGCTTATTGCAAGGTGCTTCCATGGTCCAAGTCAAAAGAAAAGCGGGATGCTATGACTCAACAGCACTATATAACTGCTCTTCAGCATCCATGCTCTATGCTCTCCATTTGCTTGCCTTACTCCAAATCTTCACACCGAACCTGGCCATGTCAATTCCCCTAAAAGACGTTCCCTCTTTTGTTGTGGTTTCCAAATGGCCATGGGTTCAAATCCCGTACCCCCAGTGCACATCCCAATCGGTTCTAAAATGGGTGGTGAAATCACCTACCCCAAAATGGGATCCCATTGGTTTTGACAACCACAGGCAACTTGCCGCGGTAGCCCTTTCGTCTTCGGGAACCCTTTCTGTTGTATCACAGAAGTGGATTCCATTCCCCACGGCCCTGTTTGTTCTGGTTTCCGTGTTCATCTGGCTGTGGTGGTCAAAACCGTTTTGGGATCCCATTTTCGTTTTTTTTGTTCCGTGAAGTCACCGCCCATTTGTGGCTTTTACTTTAGTGGTTGGATTGGATCGGATGTTCTCTGGGGGTACGGGCTTGGGATTTGGACCCATGGCCATATTGTTTTATTTACTGGAAAGATGATCCAAAAGGGTACGGGTTTTGTACTAGGTTTTGAGCAAGTGACTCATCTCCAGCCATGTTAGGCTTTATTTTAGTGGTTGGATTGAATCGGATATTCACCGGGGCGTCCGGCTTTGGATTTTGCCCCATGGCCATTTCGTGGTTGGCATATCGTTTTCTTAGTGGTTTCCCCCTTGATGGTCATCCCATCCAATGGTCCCTCTTGATCATCCCCCGTTTGCTGCTGATGGCCATAGCGAAGCTCCGCCTCCGAGGTCAGCCCGCGTGGCGGCAGCAGCTGCTGGATGCCGCCGCCGGCCAGCAGGCGCTTCCAGCCCGCTTTCGGAGCGGTTGCCGGGTGCCGGCCGGTGTGACCGGCAGCCAACCTTCCGTTTGCTGAAATGAATATGTGTGTCCCCGGTTTTAAAGGGAATCTATCACCGGACATGTGTCTGAAGTTTTTTTTTTCCCCGGGGTCTTAACATGGAAGAAACCAACTTGGTGTGGTCAAGAGCCCGGTGGTTTGAAGCCCGTTGGTTCTCTGACTTGCTGGCTCTTGCTGGCTCTTAGCTCTTGGCTAGTTGGTTGGCTTGTTTGCATGTTAGTTGGCCTTGTTCTAAATTGTTTTCTTGTTTGTTTAGGTGTTCACTTGATTGGTTCTTTGATTGCCTGTCTGCTGTTTTTCGATTCGAAAATTCAGGGCCATCTCCGCGGGTGATATACATATATATATACACACGTAGTGGATTGGTCTTTGTTTTGGAATGCTTTCTTTTCTGGCGGAGAGAGCCACACACCCTCAAACAAATGGAGATAACTCATTTACGTTTCGCTCTAAGCGAAAGATTTCAATCCTATTGATTTGCCTTTGAATTACCTTCACGATCCTGGTGCTCCAGATTGGCTTCATTCCGGCCTGCCTTCGAACCTATGTTTCCCGGACACAAGCCCGAGTTCTTCTAGTACACGTTGATCCCCCATTTGTCCTTATTCTTTCTGGAAACCACCAAGATTCCCCTTGATTTGTTTCCGAAAAGAACTATCCCTTCGGAATTTGCAACTTGCAGAAAAACATGAGGGAATTGCAAACCAAGTTCTTCGGGTACCTTTTGCCAACAAACCCTCCCATACATGGAACCAGGGGTCCAAGGCCATTCTTCTAACAGGGATCCATGGCAAAGTGGACTAATGTTGACTCCATATGAATGAACCCCAGTTCATGAATAGGGGGGGTGGGGGCCCCTCAAGAGATGATTCCCCACTAAACCTACCATTAGTGGCTACTCACCTTGCCTCACCCACCAGGAAAGAACAATAATAGATATGGTATTTATAAACAAAAGAAAGACAATAAAGCACAAAAAACACAGGGGCCAAATAAATGGTAAAACAGATGAATATATATGCTGTTCATTTAACAAACACACCACAACACGCGCAGGGGCCGCATAAATTTTGGGCAGGTCGTAGAGCTGCAGACGCGGCTGGAGCTGCGGTTCTCCAGCTCCGTCGGAGGCGAATGGGAGTGGGCTCTGAAAGCTGGGAAGCCTCATTTGGCCATGGGTCAAAACCGTTAAACGGGATCCCATTTTGGCTGGTAGGTGAATTCACCATTTATTTTAGAACCTATTGTAGTGGTTGGATTGGGATGTTCACTGGGGGTACGATTTGGATCTTGACCCATGGCCAACTGAGTCACTGGCTCAACCCAGTGGCAACCAGTGGATTCCGCCCCGTTCTCCAACTTGTTTTCTGGGAAGTGTTCGAAACTTGGGGAATTGGAGAAGGGACAATCCCCCTGCCAGAAATGGGTGCGGAATGTCCGTGGTACTTCTTGAAGCATGGTTCTCAGTGGACCATCTTAATTCCGGGTTTTGATTGTGACTCAGTTCAACTGGCCAACTGGCGTCACACTTTTGGCAGATGTGTTGACAGATCTAAGGTCACCTCCCGCAGGGTTTCGGTTTCCGAGCCATTGCCCTTTTTGGTACCTCCAAAAGTGGCGATCCTTTGAATCTAACCCGCCAGTAAACTGCATCTTTTGACGAGGAAGTCCAGTGACCCCTGTCCCTTTGCAATCCAAGCTGTTTTTCTGTGTGTTGTCTCTTTCACTTCCAGCTTGTTCCAACTTGTTGTCTTTGTACAGTATGCTCATGGGTATTTCCAACTTGAACTGGTATATATATATTAACGTATTCCAACTCATTTCGACTTGTTCAAAGTGGTTCTAGATGTTCAACGCGTTTCAAGTGTATTGCTTTGATATCATAGGTATGTCAGTTTAGTTTGTTGATGTCTTAACGGGTTCCAGCTTGTTACAACTCGTCACACCGTGGACGTGTCAAAGTGTCCAGGGTGCAAGATGTGGCTCTTAAGGGAAAGCAATAAGTTAGGGATGCCGCGCTGAGAGGTCGGCAGCTCGGCACACCCGGTGTCCAAGGTGTGCACCACTTTACCATCAAGCCAGCGCCTGGTTGGCCGGGGACTCAGCGATTGGAATGACTGAATGGTTTGAATCTGTGGCAGATGGCCGTGGTCAAGACCGTGTGATACAACAGAAAGGGCTTCCCGAAGACGAAAGGGCTACCACGGCAAGTTGGCCGTGGTGGTCAAAACCGTGTTGGATCCCAAAAATGGTTGGTTTTCGGTGTTGGAAGCGATTTTAGTGGTTGGATTGGGATGTTCACTGGGGGTACGGAATTTAGACCCGTAGACATATGAATCCTGGACTGAAGCCGCTCACTATGAGGTATAATTGGAAGGCTCCGGCCCAATGTGTTGATTGACCCCACACGCGAAGGCACCATCAATGTCGCATTGACGGAAGGGATTCCCAATGCCCAGTTTGGTTCACCGGGTGAAGTTCCGGGTGAAGCAGGCTTTAAGGTCCTGCATCCCCGTAGGTCCAGCGTGCACCCCGCAAGCCTTTCAAAGGTCTTACCGGGTACATCCTTTTGGGGTGTATATATATATATATACACACATCGGTAGGACTCTAATCGAACACGGATCGGCTGATCTGCACCAAGCCTAGATGGCGACTGCAGCTATTCCAATTTGATTCATTGTTTCACTGGGACAAAGCACACACACCCGGCAGCCTCATGCTTGAGCCCGATTGAAGCATGTGTATCTTGCCTGTAGGATTTTGTGAATCGACCAGGCTTTCATACAGTCAGTGGCATCATATGATGAGCTTGCTCAATCATGGCTATCCTGCTGAACTGCCTCATCATATATATATATATATGAACCCCGTTGCATTGGTAGTCCACAGCTTTCCCACGTATCAAACGTAAACTTGCGATTTTCGGGTCTGCATCATACTTTGTAGCTGAGTACGTTGTCATATTGTAAGGCTGACCTTCAACTTGCGCAGTCTCGGACCATTGCTACATGCAGCACGTATCTACTATATATATATATATATACATATGTGTATAGGGATATATGTACACATATGTATGGCTTCAAAACAAGTTTGGGATATTTATCTTCGTAAAGGAGGTGAAGTTGGAATGCATTGGCTTTCAGGTCGGGTCCTGTGCAAAACGAGGCTGAGGACAGTCGCTGCCGTTTGGTTTGGGCAGACAGGTTCGCAGGTTTGCTCAGTCAAGAGATTGAGTCCTGCAGGTTTTGGAGTGCACCGTTGGAAGAGGTTTCCACACAAATCACCACCTTCCCGGGGAATTGGGGGAGGGATGTAGGCCTCGTATGTAGTTCTTGTTGTCAGACATGTTCCACACCCTGGTCTAGTGATGTGGGAGCGGAAAGCCTCTCAGAGCCCTGGGATTGTTGAATTGCTTCATGAGCTGCCGGTCAGCCAGCTGGGCACCATGTTTCCTTTAGCCTTCCAGGCCACCGCATTCTGGGTAGTGCAGTCCTGGGAAGACTCACCTGCGAGCTTCATCTATCAAATTGGCCGTTTGACATGAGTCTGGGTTGATGCCATGCTTACGGGGGGATCTCCCGCACCCCGGATCTCATGTGGCTCTTTTTGGATTTGGAGCAATAGTTGTGCCCATGTTGGAAGCCTAATCCCTGCGCGTAGACATGCGTGCCACAGCGCTTCTCCGAGAGGATGACAGGTCTGACTCACAGAAAACATCTCACTTCCCGAGTGCTTGGGACTTTATATTTTTCTGTGAAGACCGCTTTAGTGGTAAACGAGCCCCATGAGCAGCTGACAGCATCTAGTTGTGTCCCAATGTCGGCGACTTGCGGCACCCATGAGCTCAGCAGCGCGCAGTGAATGCGTCAGCGAGCTCTGTCAGTTTCATTGTAGCAATCCAAACGACGGGCTGCAGAATCAAGTACTAGCTGTCGTGAGCAGGATCAGAAGGAGAAATCCAGCCTCAGCCTCAGTGAGCGGCCCCGCGAGACAGCCAACTGAAGTATTTGTGAATTCTGAGTGCATATTGTCTCAACCTTATCTTCCTTGCTTTGCCGAAGACAATTGTTGATTTCCCTGGTTGGTCTCAAAAGAAAACCTAGCACTACTGGACATGCTGTAAACAAAACAAAAACAATCAAAACAACCAACAAAAACCAACAAAAACATTCAAAAACCAACAACAAATCCAGGCAGGTTCAGCACATGGAATCTAGGCACAGGCATTTCAATGCCGGATCGCCCAGCTCCAAAGGTTCGCCAGTTCCCCTCAGCCTTTGGCCCGGAGGTTCTGAGGACCCGGGACCCATGCTGTCCGAAGTTTTTTTGATCTTGGCCTTGGAGAAGTGTCGAGCCCATATGGCTGTGGCTCAAAATTAAACAGGAGGGGTTACGCAGGTTTTGGTCCATGTTTCCACTTTCCAGGGTTCCTTTGTTGGTACCGGAATTTTGAGCCCCAGCCATATTTACCAACCTGTTTCTTAATAGGGGGGTGCTTCTCCCTGGGCGAAATCTGGGGGCCCATCACTCTTGGAGGGGAATATTACCCTAGAAATAGACTGGCTTGATTGTTTATGGGATCGACACTAAATAGGGATGGTCATCAACCCGTTAGACACCTGTTCTATATATGATCCCAGTGAAGGAAGCAGCGCCTTGTTAGTTTGGCTGCGCATGTGAGGCCATTGCTTTTAAGGGGGAACACGTGCATGGACATGAATGTCCATGTAAATCATGTCCAGAGTCCAATGAACGTTGGCCATGAACAATGGCCAATGAACAATGAGTTTCCAAGTGGATCCCCGTTACCCATATAGTAGTTAACCAGCGTTGGTTTCCTTCTTGTTATTTAAAGGGTGGCAAGCGGTTGGTTACCTAAGCCGTCTAAATGGATCCAGGTTTGTGCAGTCATGGCCTTCAGCTGAAGCTTAGGCTGGACGGTCACCGTCCACGTGCCGGTTCTCTCGGTGAGTTGGATCCACCGCCACCAGGAGGCGAAAAAGTTACCGAGGGGCCAGGAAGGTCTCACGGTACCTGAGTTCCGGGACTCGGACTTTAGCCGCTTTTTGGGGGGGTTGGACCATTTTAGTGGCAGACAAAAACAGCTTGGTCAGTGTTTTGGCCAATCCACACAGGAAGTGAGAGGTACCTGTGATGTTTTTAGTGGCAGACGAAGAAAGTCGGACTTGCTATTCTTTGCCAATCCATTCAAGAAGTGAGAGAATGTGAGAGGTACCTGAGACGTGGCAGTTCGGATCTCTGAGGCAGATTTGGCTTGTGCGCAGTTCGCAGGGATTGCTCGTTTCAGCAAACTCTGTCCTGTCCCTTTTGGGACAGGCACAAGGGCCGAGGGTCTCACCCGCACCTTTGCAGCATCTCGCATCGCAGGTACTCGCAGTGCGAGTCAAAGGAATCCGCCTGGAGGCCTTTTGGGGCCTGCGATTGACCTCAGTTGCCCAGTGGAATCCGCCCTGCCCTGATTGTGGGAAGGGTTCCCTTTAACTTTAAACTCAAACCAAAGAATGATGCCCTTTTTTTTTCCCCATGGCCACTGGGCATCAAAGTAAACAAGGGGTGATTATAAGAAAGGCACGTGGGCCCACTCACTGAGTTGCTGAAATTGAAACTTTTCGGGAAGGCCATTTGAGTGGTAAACAAACAGTTTGGACTCAACAGGGTTTGTCTTTCAATACGGGACCCAACAAAATTCATGGGTGGCTTCCCTGCAAAGGTCGTTCAAGCCAAAATGGGTACCCTCAAAAATACGCATACCCATATATATTTAGGAAGCTCGCAGAATTGTGGACAACCCGTATTGCTTCTTACCTTGTTACCCCGGTATCGGTTGGTTTACCCCGGTATCGGTTGGTGGCGTTTGGGATTTTAATGTCAAACTGGCAATCGGGCAACACCGCGGATATGTCCAGCAGCCTATGCAAACCCAGCCCCGTCATGCAAGATGCGCGCAGTGAGTATCGGAACCCTTCCGACTATTTGGTACCGGATCTTTGGACATTTTGGACTTTGACTATGTGGTTGAAAAGGCGTGGATTTTCCATTGGACCCACGCACAGTTAACTTTTCGCAGAGGGGTCTCGCTGGCAATCAACTTTACACGTTGAAAGCAAGACAGAAAGGAGTTTGGCGACCAATCTGACCCACTGATTGGTTGTCTTGGACCTGTCCTGTTTGTCGGAAGGCGATCTTAGCAATAGCTGGGGCCAAATGCGAGCACTGTTTCTGGAAATTCCCTGAAGGCCACTGGGATAGTGGCCGCTCGGCCTGGTTTAGTTTGTGTTCTTTGCAGTATTTTCGGTGAAGCGGTGGGGGATTTACAATTTGAAGCCTGCTGTGGATACGGAAGGCTTGAAGGCGGTTCTGGTACTCAGCTAACTTTTTTGAAGGCCCAAAAATCAGAACTGAAGCTGCCTGTTTCAAGATACTCTTTTCAGGTAAGCCTTAGTTGTTGGCTTGAATTCGTTTGGATTTGAACCCTGGTGCTCAAGGGTGAATGGGAAACCAGCAAGCCCAACCACCAAACAACAAGGGAAGCTGATCTTGAGCTCACGTCCACCTTTCCGATTTGCTCCAAGCGACCCCGCTCGACAACTGCCCTTTCGGCTAGGTGGGCCAGCACGCCACGGACCGGAGCCTCGACATCGGCATGCAGCACCTCCAGGCGAGTGAGGAAGTGAGGCTCTTGGGACCGGGTGAAGCGTCCTTGGTTCCATTGGGTCGGTTCTTTTCTGTGGTTCCAGCTGAAGGTTGATTTGATCCGCAAAAGTGCCACGTTTAATCTGTCCTACGTGAAGCACCAGCCTTGTTGTTGGGGTGGGCTGCGGAAGGCCCATGGAATGAGGGGCCAACCACAAACGGGGAATACCCATGCTGGGCCCTGAAGCGGTTCCCTTGGAAGTGCTTCGGATCCAGTTAGCTGCTTTGCCACGTTGACAGAAAAAGAAGGGTTGAGCACAGGTGGCTGAGCCGAAGCACTGTTTTTTGTTGTTGTGTTTCTTACGAACGCTGCAGCAGACCCCAGGTCTTTGGTTAGGGTGGCGCCATGACTGGCAGGTGGATCACTTCATCGACGGTGGCGAGCTGCCAGTGGTTTTGCAAAGACCTCAGGAAGGTTTGTGTATGCACAATAGAGTTGTCGAGTGGTACCAAACAGAAGAATCAACAACTACCCCCGACGCCCCTTGCAAAATGTTGACTCCCTTTTGCACACACTGATAGGGCGTGCAGAGACGCAAACATAACGCTTTCATGCAGCGCTGTGCATGTCACCAGGGGAGAAGACTTGGAATTGCTTCCGGTGCACAGTTGTTTTCGGGCTCAGGTGCAGTCCGCGGGGGTCTAACACTGGGCCAAATGATCACCACCTGGGAAATCTTTAGTTTGGCAGGATTCGGACTGACCATCGCCATTTCATTTTGTCAACCCTCCGGATCCTGGGAATCTTTTGGCAAGTTGCTTTGGTTGAACAAAGGGGGTTTGCTTCGTACCCCCCAAAACATGCGGCTGGAATTGCTGCTTTTTGTTAACTTTCATTTGCTGAATAAGAAGTGATGTGTTGCCCTGTTGGAAAAGGGAATCTAGCACCACTGGACGTATTTTTAGCTTTTCCCGGGACTTGAGCAAAGGGAGGTAGTTGCCGTGTCTCAGGCACATGGAGCATGTCCCCAATACGCCGGCGCCAGAGTCACTCAGTCACCGAGTCGCGTGGTGGCCATGTCTCCGTGGGCAGCGGCCTAGGAACCGCCGCTTTCTGCACATCAACAGCCGCTGGCTGCGCGAGAAGGCACGGGGACGGCTTTGTGTTTGATTCCCGCTGAGGTTGGGAGAGTTGCACTGCGGAACGGCCTTGGTATTATGAAAGCAAGGGAAACGAAGGGCTTTTAGGGGGCTCCATGTCTTGATTTTCAGAGGAGTTCATGTGTGACTCGGGTCAGGATGACCCAAGATCAAATTCGCACCACCATTCTGGAGTTCC
Source organism: Effrenium voratum (assembly GCA_963377175.1). Lineage (NCBI taxonomy): Eukaryota > Dinophyceae > Suessiales > Symbiodiniaceae > Effrenium > Effrenium voratum. The sequence goes on along the minus strand of CAUJNA010003678.1, from coordinate 23,707 downwards.
CCATCGTAAACACCAACAAAGCATGGTTTTCACCATGGTTTCAAAGTCTCAGTTGTTCAGTGGCACCCTTTATCCCTTTTTTTGGTGGCTGCCCCACTAAAAATGGTCTTCCCCAAAAAGGGTTCCCTCTTTTTTTTTCCAGGGTCACTGAACAACTGAGAAGTGGTGCGAAGAGATTTCCTTCGCCCATCCATGGCAAAGGACCCCGTCATTTCCGCGCAGTCAGGCAGTGCAGCTGTCGGCCAAGTGGGCACGCGCCCCAGCGGCTGATGCTCTGGGCCGATTTAGATACCACGGACTTGAATGGTGCACGGTGCAGGGTATCACTGCAGCACGTCCAGCACAGCATCGATGCTACTCTGTTCCTGCGTGGGACTTTAGTTAAGCTTTTTGGGGTTGGACCATGCTAGTGGCAGATACAAAACAATCAGTTCCTCTTTTTGGCGAGTCCACGCAGGAAGCGCGAGACTTTGTTTGTTGCTGCACATTCGCCCCCGTCTTTTTTGACAAAAAGCTTGCCGAGATCAGCGGAAGCCGGATCATCAAGAAGCTCTCTGTGAGTCTGGTTCCGTGCGCGTCCGCGGCAACGGGGAGGGAGCCACTGAAGTGGATTTCATCACATGGAAGGCGAATTGGAAGTTGTTTCCGACCATTGGTGCCCTACAAAGGCTCGGCTTATCTTTTGTATTTTCCCGTAAACCCCTTCCAACAATCTATAGTTTGCTGCAAAGACAACAACTTGGCATTCCGTGCAAACGCATACTCCCGCAGCTGAATAGAAGCATTGCCAAGAATTGAAGGGGCGCAAGCCGATGGGAGAACAGAGTCCTCAAAAAGACCTAAACAGGGACGCCCCAAAGAAGGAACGAAAAGCTGTCCGGCATTGTTTGAGAAATGTCCATGCAATCACGCACAACGCTTTAGCACTTTCAAGCACGGGATCTAAGATTGAGAACTTTTATGATTCCAGCTGTTCGACTCTATCCGGACTCTAGGGCCACAAAAAAGCTATATGCTGCGCGTAGCATATCTGGTTTCAAGATTGAACTCTCATTTTGACTCTATCCAGAGCAGATAAACTGCTTAGGTGCTCGCGTTTGGGCCTGAAGCACCATTGCCATTGGATTGAAGATTCAATTCGGATCAGTCCTGAGAATCTTGGATCTTTAACCTACTTGACAGACACATGCTCAAGTTTTCGGGAGGTCTTGGAGCCAGTGACTACTCAGCGCCGTCCAGCAAAGTTGGTCTGTGCAGATGGCTTTCCGAAATGCCAAAGCCTCGAATATTGCATTCACATGTTTAAGGCCTTTGAGCCAAGGACAGTGTTGCTGAGTTCACGGAAGTGTTGCATACCTCAGCAGGGTGTTGATCAATATCCCTGGCCCCCAAATGACCATGAGATACTTTTCCCATCTAGTGGCAAGTATCATCATTTTTGTGGTTCCCCAATGGTCATCCCACGTAAGGACCTTTTGATCACCCCCCAGCTCTTAACCAAGGGAATCTCTTGACGGCTGTGAGACCTGAAATTCCACGCTTTGAAACCTTTGGACATTTGTGGATTCAAGGTTCACTCAGGACTCAAGCCGAAGTGGAGGCCTGCTGGTGTCTGAAGCCCTACTGGATTCAGATTCAACATGAGCATCCTGAGAACCTCGCATCTTGAGTCCACAACTTTCTTAAGGCACTTTGCAGCTCTTTATGAGACTTTGGCTTGAAGGTTCAAACGGTCTCAAACCAGCTAACTTCTATCTCACAGGCTGAAAAAGTGAGTTTGGGAGGTGTCAGCATATTAACATCTATACAGGCAAGCATGATAGTAATATATATATATATAGGTATGTCGAATTTTTAAACTTATTCCCCAACAGCTGAACGCTGTGGGGTCTCAGCCCAGATAGGCTCCGGGGTGGTCCGGGGCGGCCCTGAGGTCAGGTTCCACGAGGGTTCCACCAGGGTTCCATGAGGGTTCCATGAGGTTCTGCGAGGGCTGCAGGGTGGTGCGAGGACTAAAAGGATCACCGCATGCTGTTGGGGATATCACTTGAGTTTACATGTCTACCTATCGTGGTTTCATGGTCAACATGTGATGGAACACTCGAAGTTGGCTCCGACACCTTTTTAGGCGGCAAGTTCTGCGCGTAGGTACTGGCTGAACCTGGAGTTGGGCGTGCTGATCAGGCGGGCGACCCCACCTTTGCCGGGTTTAGGTCCCCATGAAGGTCAGGTGGATGATTTTTTTAGGATTCCCGAGGCTATTGAACATTCCGGTCTGAAAAAACAAGAGAGGCAGTGGGATCTCCGGAGCGTTCTCAGAACCTACGATAGCCTTCGAAGGTTCTACTGTCCTTTCCGGAGGTGCGGGCTTCGCAGCTCTGCCCTGGTCTTTTCACTTCTCCAAAATGTTGGGAACCCAACGAACAGTCCATTGATTCGACGGATGCACTCTGGACTCAGCCCCTTCGCATGGCGACAATTTCAATAGTGGAGGCTCCTTTTGGAAATGACTGGGTCAAGTGGCCCTGAAGAGTTCCTCGGGGTTTCCTAGAACGGTCCGCGTTTAGAGCTCCTTCGATACCCACAGAAGACCCCTCTTCTCTCTCGCTTGGGGCTTGGAGGCGGCAATGCCAGGGCCTTCGCTTTTGTCCTTGACAAAGTGGCTGATCACGAATGCCGTTCTCGCTTTCTTGCTTTTTTTTTTCTCTCTCTCCCTCTCTTCTTGCTAGTGCGATACTGGTAGGTAGCGAATGTGGTTGAATGAGCCCAGGCTTTGGTCCGCAGGCCACCGGTTGGATCGGGGCCAGTCCCTCCCTATCACCAAGCTTCGCTGAGGCTACTGGACCTGGCCGAGAGCAGCTTGGGCGTCAACGAGGCCTCCCCGGACGAAGGCGCTCGGCACCAGGTGGATGGGGTGGAAAGCAGCTGGGCGGTGTCCAACTCGGTGCACCCCCCACGATGTTTGGCTGGCCTTTCTGGGAAACAGAGGTAAAGCAACTGTGAAGCGGGGGTTCTCGATTTTGTGAATTTATTAGTTGTTTTCTGCTTGTGGGGTTCTTTTTGAACCCAACAAGCAACAAGGGCGACCTTTCGATGGGCAATTGGGCAGTCTTTTTTGGTAGCGCCCGGAGCCGCGCGGGCTGGAATAGTGTGCCTGCGCAGTCCGCGTAGGCCGCGTGGGCGTTTTTGTGTAACCGTAGGAACTGCCTCCGCATAGGCTGAAACCCAGGTGCAGCTCGCGTAGGCTCGCGCAGGTTCCGCGGAGTTCCCCTTTACATGTCCCCCCCAAAAAACTCTGCTCAATTCAGGCCATGGGGCGAGAATGGTTTCAAATGATCTAGCGCGTTGCGTTCATGGGCATCACGAAATTGTCGGCTCTGGTGCCCATCTTGCGTCTCTGAGCGGAACTATGGGCCCCTCAATTGCCCGTTGGGAAGCAGTCATCGCCGGAGAGGAGTGGAAGGGTTTGATGAGGAACCCTCACTTCAATGGGATCCCATTCAAAGTCTGGGCAAATAGCAAGCTTATACATGGGTTAGCCACCTCACCCATGAAGGTGTTGTTTACTTGGTCCCTGATTCTCAGGGAGAGCTACAACTCATCCAACATGACTAGGCGCACGAGTTGCTCTGGAGCCGCCGCAGCAGCCCTCATCTCTGGCGGACGCCAAGCACAGGGAGGCGAGGCGTGCCACGTTTAGCCAGCGATCGAAGGGGGTGTGCCGAATTCCGTTTTGTTTTCGTTTGCAGCCGGGGCCTGGTCGCCTTAGGAGAACCAAAGATTCGCCAGCTTCTGGTTTTGTTTGCAACCTTAGGAAAACCAAAGATGGTTCGCAAGGGCTTGGCCCAAAGTCTGTTTTTCGCAATCGGGGCCCGGTCATAGGGAAACCAAAGGGATGATGTTTCAACCATGGAGGTAGTGTTTTTGTTTTACTAGGTCTGTTTGTTAATTAGGTCTGGTGGTTGGCAGGCTGGCTGGCTGGCTGGCTGGCCGCATCCCCGGCATCACTGGCCATGGGGTTGCTGGGGGGGCTTGGTCTTGGGTTGGTCTTGGGGTGGTTTGGGGTTGATTTTGGCGAAGCGAAGGGCTGACATCCTGGCTGCTGTTCGGCGGGTTCAGGCTGACTTTGAGTGGGTTTGGGCTGGCTTGGGGCTGAGGTGTGCTGCTGGTTTAGCAGCGGCTTTAGGGTCGCTCTAGGTGTGGTTAAGTGAGTTTTGGTCTCGGTTAGGATTTTTGTTTTGGAGCGTTGCCCCCAACCACCAAACTCGCCCTCAACTCACTTAGCCACACCCTAAAGCAACCCTAAAACCGGGAAAAAGGGAGAGGTTGCCGGCAGAAAAAGCTGGATTGGAGGGTGGGGTTGCCTGTTCAGCCGTAGGCAAAAGCCACAGAAAGTGTTTTCTTCTGGGGGGGTTTAGCGGCGTTTCAGGGATGCTTTGTTTGGAGCGTGGGCTTGGCTTGCCGGGAGGGCGGGCTTGTTTTGCTTAAGTCGACAAATCCCAGCACAAGGGGAGGTGGGGTGGCGGGATAGATTGTTCTATCAGCAAGCTGCATTCCTTTCCCTTTCCACCACAGTCCCATCACCTACTGTACCTGGAAAACAGGCCTCAACATATATGACATACTGTAGATCAAGGCACGAGCATTTCAAGGCAACCGCCAAAAGCACTGCAATGTTCAGGCGTCTCAGCTTTTTGTGCCTTGACGTTGCGAATTGGCTCATCCCCTCATGGTTGTTGTTGGGAAACATTTTGACATTTATGCTTATTGTGGTTTAGTGGGAAAGCCCCACTGAACTGCTAGAATTTAAAAGTTTGCTCCCCTTCCAACGCCTGCCAAGCCCATGTCTTTTTCTGAACGTGTTCCCGTGTTTGTTCGTGGGGAAAGCCGCAACAGATTCTTAACGCCTCGGGAATTACCCGCATATCTGTCTGTAATTGTCCCATCCCCACCCCTCAAAATGGATTTGGGGAGGGGGCTGAGCCGTGGATTTCCATTGGTGGTTCTTATGGGGAAGACTAGACTCAGTTGTTCAGTGGCACCCTTTTGCACTTTTTTTTTTGTATGGCTGCCCCACAAAAAATAGTCTTCCCCAAAAAGGGTTCCCTTTTCTTCCAGGGTCACTGAACAACTGAGTCGATAAATGAAATTGGGGGACCCCCCACCCCTCCCCCAAGGCAAGGGAGATACAGTCCCGATTTTCAATTTTGTATCTGAGAGACAAACCTGCACGGGCGCAAGCGCGAGGTGTGGCGGCTTGAGACGCTGGCAAGGGGCCCCAAAGTGGGTGTGAGTGAGAGTGTGGCTCAAAATTATAGAGCTAGGGTTGCACAGGCTTAGTCTTTGTTTCTATTTACCAGGGCGCACCATTTTGGGAAGTCCATGTTTTTTGCAAGTTCCTCATAAACCTTGTAGACCAATCATATGGCGATATACCATTCATTTAAGGGCAGAATGGTCATGTTGCCCACATTGCCAGCATTGCCATGCGAGCTTGACCAGCCCCGTGCCAACCACCAAGTAAGAACAAAACAACCATCCGCCATGGACAGTATCCCAGTTGCCCAGTGGAATCCGCGCACGGTTCAACTATTTTTTTTGGGAAGGGTCCCCGTAAAAACAACTCCATTGTTTGAACTCACTTTCTTCCATTAAGGTTGCTCTATTTGGGAGTCGTGTACGTATTTCTGGAGTTGCACCTTGACCTTTTTGGAAGACCTGCGTTGATGGCGACAATGTCACCAGGGTCTCACAAGCTAAGCTTGTACCCTCATTTCACCAATAGCCAGCCAGTAAATCAAACTCTTGTAAGTGAGCCTCTTTGGAGCAGGACCTATGTGTCAAAATACGGCGCCCCAGCAAACTTGCGGGGTCTCCCTTTCAGCAGGGTGTGCCTAAAGGAGTCCAATCCATTTGTCACAGACCGCTAAGACATTGCAGTGGAATCTTAGCGTTTCAGCCGTGACTCCGGACGCAACTTCTAGCGCCCCGTGCTTTCTCGGTTTCAAGCAAATAGCCCCGTGCATGGGCAACATGGTTTCATTCCCCGGAAGCCTCTATTCGGATTGGGTAAAAACACTTGGGACCCGGTTCTGGTCGACTCCGTGCCTGGTTTTGGGCCCGCCCGGTGAAAAAGACGGTGTGGAAGGAAAATAGTGATACCGTGGATGGATGAAATCCATCTCGCACCACCTAAGAAACCTTGGAAGGATTCGTTTTTCGTGCAAATTCCAAAGTGTCAACACAGTTTCAAAGTGGTGCGAACGGATTTCGTCCCTCAATCGGTGGGTTGAATTGCTGGTTTGGGGGTTTGAACCCCTGGTTCCTGTTGAGGGTAAATGGCATGCTAGTTTTCATGCAAAACACCGAGCTCCAAACCACCCTGTTAGGGGGAAGCACACCTTGGATGTTGAGCCCACGTTTTCTTTTTTGTACGAAATCCATTTCGCACCACCTAAGAAACCCTAAGGTTTCCGATGTTTTGCCTTGTAAATACCAACAGACAGGCCATGGTTCACACCACGGCTTTGATTTCGTGGGAAATGGGTTTCGTGCATGAGCATGGGTGTCCTTTGTGGTTATTTTGGTAGAGAAAATGATGGTTCTGGTTTACCTGGTGGTTTAATCATCTACCAGGTCCATCTATTTCCCCTATGTGCATGAGTATCTCTTCTGTCGGGCTGAGGTAGTTCAGCCCCTGCGTTTGACCATCATGGTGCGGTCCCCCGACACCGCGGCGGCCCGGGACAATACCATGGCACGGCGCATCCGCTTCCTGCCGGGGTCGCCGAGTCGACGCCGGGGGTGGGAGGTGGGGGGTGCGGGGTGCGGGGTGCGGAGGTGAGAGGTGGGGTTTCTCTGGTTGCCTTTTTGTTTTTTCTCCTCAGTTTATGGACGAAAGCCTTGGCACCACGAAATGAAACCATGGGAACCTGCTAGTTGGAAATTACCAAGGATTCCAGGGTTTCTTTAGGCGGTGCGACTGTTTATGGACGAAATCCCTTCGCACCACGAAATGAAGCTCGCGGATCGGGGCGCATGCTCCAGAGTTGCAACTTGCTGTGAATGGGGGTTGGGGCAATGGGTCGGTGTCTACTTGAATTGTCTGGTCGCTTTGTCAACTTTTGCGTTTCCGCGGCCAAAGGTGCAGTTCTTAGATTGAAGTGCTTTATTGGTTGGCAGCTCAGGCAAAACCAGCTCAGGCTGCCTGAGAAGAGGCCGTGTTTGCATGCGCTGAAAAGCAACGGCGCTTTGACAACGCATCCATTAATTTTGGGAAGCAACTGTGTTTGGTCGCAGGGTGCCCTACTTCGGGAAATGTCCTTTCCGCTTGAGGCCTGTGGATATGCCCAACATGGACCTGAAGGTGGATATGTGCCTGCCTCAGAATCGACGAGGGGGCCTTGTCTTTGGTGAGTATCGTCAGGAGGTTCAATCCAGCACATAATTAGCCATGTGGCTTTCCGATTTGGTTCGCAGAATTGAGTCTCACTTGCGCAAACGGAGCCGTGGCCTGAACACAGGAGATGCGACTTGACGCAGCCAAGCGCGTCACGAAGGTTCGCAGGACACCTCAAGTCAACTTTCGAACATAGGACTGAACATGCATGGTATGCCTAAGGCTTCCCCTTTAGCACCATCCGAAAAGGGGGATCGATTTCGTTTTTTGTTTTTCTTTTCATCCCCCGCACGCCGCTTTCCGGTGCTGCTCAATAATTTGGCCCAGGCGGCATTCCCGCGCTTAGGTGCTAACGAACTCACTCATGAAGGTTCCTTGATAAGTCCCTTGTTTCCAGTGCGGGAATATGGGTGTGACTGTTTTTCGGGGGCCACCCAAAATGATGGTTTTTTGGTTTCCCAGGGACACCTTTCCCGAAAAGGAAAAAAACGGACACATATTGATTCTGCGGATTTCCCGTTTGGGAAAAACGTACTCACTTCGTGCGAAAAAGAAGCTGTGGAGGTTCCATGGATCACGTGCCTGGCCAGTTCAAATTCACCCGAGGACGGTTCTGACGAACCAGTTCGGCTCCATTCAGCAGATCTTGGGAACTCTTGGCTCTCAGTGCCCCACTTTTTTCGGCGGGCGTGGACTGCCAGCGGGGGATTTCTCCCTTCTTGATCTATTGGTGCTTTCCAATTGAACCAAGGTTACTCTCAAAAGGACATGCGTGTTATATCCAAGGGACATATATATATATATATGGGCCTTCGTCTTCTTGATTCAGACGGTCCAAGGGAGTATCGCCACGCGCCAGCACGCGTATGAATGGTTGCCGTGTGATTGGTGTGTCTCTTTTTACGGGGAATCGGGGACCTTGGGCAGGGAAATCAACAAACATCAGGAGGGATCCTTACCCATTCATGGCACCTGAGCTTCGCTCGGACACTTTTCCGGGGTGCCACCGTCGTCAAAACCGGATCCTGCTTGGTGATTAGGATGGACATGGGAGTCACGATGGCATCAGTGGGCGGAGAAGGACCAATATCCCCAGTCGCAGCACGGTACAGGCAGGAGGATCAGGCAGTTTCATAGAAGATTCCCCTTTTGGCTAGGCATGATGGGAGATGCAAGCTTATGTTGCATTTGCTGTTGCCTTCTTCTTTCCAGCTTTGCAATCTGCGTTCAACAATGGTCTTGTCAAGAGCAAGGGGCAGCCAAAAGCATCAGAATCCGCCCAACCGGCTTCTGCGAACCGTTCTGCGT
>CAUJNA010003678.1:0-10000 GCA_963377175.1 Effrenium voratum | reverse complement strand
AACAACAACAACAACAACAACAACAACAACAACAACAACAACAACAACAGCACCAACACCAACACCAACAACAACAACAACAACAACAACAACAACAACAACAACAACAACAACAGCAACAGCAACAACAACAACAACAAACAACAAACAACAAACAACAAACAACAAACAACAAACAACAAACAACAAACAACAAACAACAAACAACAAACAACCAACAACGAACAACAAACAACAAACAACAAACAACAAACAACAAACAGCAAACAACAAACAACAAACAACAAACAACAAACAACAAACAACAAACACCACCCTAAGCATCCAAACATGTTTGGGGCTGTTGTGTGCCTCTGGGCCCTGGGGGAGTCTGTCACGAGGGTCCAACAGATTTTGGGGGCGTCGCAGTGAGGGTCCCAAAGGCGACTCGTCCGCATGTGCTGTGGGCATTTTGCGCTCTCACGGCGCGCTGGGTCTATCTCGATCTCTTCCTGCCGGGAGCTTGGCCGGAAGGGTTGCGTTTGGAGTGCAGATAGAGGATTGCAAGATATTTCTCAACTGTTCTCAAAGTCAGGGACGACCGATGCGTTCGCCGTGCAATCCGTCCAATTTTCCCCACAAACGATTCCGCAGACAATAGGGTGCAAAATCTCGGATTGATTCTAGATGTTGCAGTTGTGACCGCCAAGTGGTAGAAGTAATGTAGTTTTGGCAATAACAGAAAGCAATTGCGACCTACCTCCTTGCCCTTGGCAACCTGGCCAGCCTTGTGCAAAAACGAATAGCATTGTAAGTGGAGCATCGTCATGCGGTAAAACTCTTGCGCCTGTTCCTCAGTAAAAATTGCCTCGCCCTCGTCCATCAAAGACAGAACTTTGCAATACGCATACACGCAAACTGCCAGCGCCTTCTCAAAGAAAGTTGCGCCCGGCCTCTCAGCCCACGAGCAAGCCTTCTCGCACAGGAAGTATGAGATTGTCTTCGAAGCAATAGCTTTACTGCTGAGGCAGGGAAAGGTGGCTCGGTGTTTGCGAGAAACTCGTGCAGTTGTGAATCGCGGCTGGGAAGCGCAAAGCTTGTGGCGCCGCTTCCACTGAATAAACTCCCGATGCGCTAGTCTCAAAAGCTCTTGCATGTTGACGTCGTAACGGCCCGGTTGACCTGCTAGCTCACCCCAGCACCCCAATTCGCTCAAAACCACCAATAAACTCCCGTTCAGCGCCTTGCCTGTTCCCAGATACTGGGAGTGTGCCACGTCGTGGGTGACTCTTTCAGGGCAGGCCCCGGGAATTTGAAAGACCACCGAGCCTGGGCGAGAACGCGGCGCAAAAACAAAGGAAATGTGTCCCTTCAACCGGAGGTTAAAGGACCTTGCTCTACCCAAACCTACAGTATTGGAGTTCAACTTCGTGGGGCCCTTCTGCGCGACAAGTTGCGTTAGGTTTGAGTTTTGCAGCAGCGCACCAAATATCACGCATACAGCAAAATTTCAATGTCTTGCCAAGCGGCTTTGTTCAAGTTGGGACTGCGAGTGTCGCTTAGAAGTTTGCCTGTATAAAGCGTCATGGCGGAAATCCCCGGCCGTCATCCCAAGCTCGCCGTGCACTTTCGCAACATTGCAATGCCCGCAGAAGTCATTCATGTGGTAGTTGTGCAAGCCACCATAATGTTGATACACCCACTTCAAATCACCTTGAAGGCTAGACATCATAAAGGTGTATCCAGCTTTCTCCCACGCGTATTGATTAGCGCGTTCAGTGCGAGGAGTGACCATGCTTGTGACCCGCTGGACAACAGCCTCCATCAGGTCACTGTATGTGTATGCTGATTCCTCATGCTCCGAGTAGGCCGTTATCAACCAATAACGATTCAAGAAAGAATTTGTAGCTGCCAGATCCGAGCTCCAAGCAAGTACACTGATAGAGCCGCATTCTGAATTTCGGTAAGCTTGGATTTCATCTCCGTAGACATTCAGAGGAACCATTTTTTCCCACGAAGAATTTGATGATGCTGGGTGTTTCTTGAACCACTCGCAATGCTGATAGCAGTGTTGCCAAAACTTCCCCGCGTCGGTGTCGCCCAATAAGCAGCTGTGAAAGTGCTGCTTTGAAACGTGCCACAAACCTGTGGCCATGTCATCAGGAAGAATGCAAGGGACATACTTCTCAACAACGCGAGAGTAGTGTGGGTCCCACATTCTGGCACGCACATTTGAAATCGCAACTCCCATTCTCTTGCCAAAGGTTTTGATCAGTGTTTGGCAGTCCCTTTCAGTGTTCCCAGGATGCTTTCCCGAAGTCCCAGCGCCAGCAAGGCGGTTCACCAGGTCTTTTGACCCAACAGCGCCGCCCCTTGAGCAACACCAGCTCACTGCAGAGGAAGCCGCTTCTTGCACCTGCCCAAAGCGATAAGGTGGGTTGTGATTCTTCAACAGGTGTGGCCCTATGTTTCTTGAAGCTGTTTGACCAACAAAAGCAAAACAACGAGGGATATAGATACCTATCTTGTCCGGAGCGGGCCATTTGCGCGGAAAGATAAAAAAAATGCGACAAACAGAGAGAGAGAGAGAGAGAGAGAGAGAGAGAGAGAGAGAGAGAGAGAGAGAGAAAGACAGAGAGACAAAGAGAGAGAGAGAGAGAGGGAGAGAAAAAGAGAGAGGGAGAGAAAGATTTAAAGAGAGAAAGAGAGACAGAGAGAACGAGAGAAAGAAAGAAAGAGAGGACGAGAGAAAAAGAGAAAGAGAGAAAGAGAAAGAAAGAGATTGAAAGAGAAAGAGAGAAAGAAAGAAAGAAAGAAAGAAAGAGAAAGAAAGAGAAAGAGAAAGAGATTGAGAGAGAAAGAGAGAAAGAGCGAAAGTACCTGATGACCTGTGTGTGTCAGCACGGCACTTGTTGTTCTCAGGCGCAAGCTGTGGTCTCTATTGTAAACAGGCTCAAGGCCTTGATCATGTAAAGGTGCAAAGGGAATGTACAAGGGTGGATGTATCTTAACATATATGTATAGGGAGAGGGAGAGGGAGAGGGAGAGGGAGAGAGAGAGAGAGAGAGAGAGACAGAGAGAGAGAGAGAGAAGAGTGAAGAGTGAAGAGGGAAGAGAGAAGAGAGAAGAGAGAAGAGAGGAGAAGAGAGAAGAGAGAAGAGAGAAAAGAGAAAAGAGAAGAGAGAAGAGGATAAGAGGAGAAGAGAAGGAGAGAGGGGGAGGGGGAAGGGGGGAGGGGGGGAGAGGGGGGGGAGAGGGAGAGAGGGAGAGGGAGAGAGAGGGACGGAGGGAGAGGGAGTGGCAAAAAGAGAAGGAAAGAAAGAAACAAAGAGAAAACGACAAGTCAGAGGAAACATAGCGAGAGAAGCCTTTAAGCGCAAGACAAGACCGAATAAACACGCGCAGCAACAAAACACATCAGCTAGGGTTTGCTGCAGTTCATGAAGCAAAGTCAGACCCTACACTGTGACCGGATCCCTTTGCCTTGGAAGCGCTCACTTGCCCACTGGCGTAGCTCTCCACCAGAAAATCCCCAAACGGAAGGGCCGGCAGGCGTGAAGGTGCTGCAGCCTCCCTAGCAGCCACGACATGTGGCGCGTTGTACGGCGCCAGCTGAGGTCCAGCATGGGCAGCGTCGCCGCGCTCCTGAAAAAGGACCGGGGCTGGCTCCCATCTACTGGAGAATCCGGACTATCAAACCAATCCTACACCAATAGTGGTGAAAACGGACTTCGATTGATTCCAGTTGAGGGAATTGGCGCGCAGGGCTTAAGATACCCGGCTGTAGTCCTTTTCAGTGCTCTTGCAGTCGCCGCGGCGCACTAGTCCTGCAAGGATGTTGCTAGCAGCAATTGTTCGCACCAAAGTTTGCACGCATCAGCTCGGTCCACAAGCTTCATTTTATCCAGGCTTCAACTGTTGTTCGCAAGGATACCCCTGCTTCGCACACGGAACCCCTTGGGATTGAGAGCGCGCACACGCATGTGCAAACACATGCGTGCCCGCGCCAGAACGGCTTTGCGTAAGCAAAGGCAGAAACCCCGGCAAAAGCAACCTTTGTTCTTGCTACAAAGGCTGCACCCCAATCATACTGCGGCGGGTGGCGCAACCAAATCAAACAATCATGATGTGTTGGATTGCAGGTGGCATTTGCAACCGTCACACCCCGCAGAAGGCAACCCCACCCCTTGGCTGAAACTCCCCACAAACAGGTGGACATTGGAGGGTTAAGAACGATGTTCTTGTTTATCAGTGCAGCTGGCATCAGGGCGGGGATTGACAAGCGTCTTGGTAGGACTCAATCGTCGGCCATCTCACTATCCTTCGCCTACAAAGAGGACAGGGCTCTGAGCGCAGCTAGTGGACGACCCTGCCTTCTTCTTAGAACAGGTTTTCTTGCATAGGCCAGCAGCGGCATCCGCATCAGGGCGATAGTGTGCCCGGGCTTCTACCCCTTCCATGATAGCCTCCCACAAATCATCAGTTGAAAAGTCCTGCATCAGTTCAGGGGCAAAGGCAAGGGGCTGCTGCGACACGGCCTTTCGCAAACTGTAGGATTGGATCGCATAGTAGCACTTTTCCAGGTTTTCCGCGTGGATCAGGAGCGTGTCACCTGCAATGTCACAGATTTTGGCTTGTGTGTTGTGTGAGGGTAGCATGCAAGACTGCTGGATTGTTGGTTTGGGGGGGGGATGGGGGGGAGGATAACATGAGCCACCCCAATTTGCTGATGCTGGAGGTGTTGCTGGCGATGCTGGAGGAGAGGCGTTGCTGCTGATGCTGGGGGTGTCGCTGGTGGTGCTGCGGGGTGTTGCTGGTGATGCTGGCGCTGCACGCAAAAAGTCCATTTCCACACCCCTTTTAAACCACGGCACCCTAATTTATTTTCTTTTTTTCACAACAGGATGGGGTGTTAAGTAGGAAGTCGTATGACTACAGCTTGCTTGGACAAGGGGTCATCAGCATACTGTTTGGGCAAGTCACGGAGTGCGTCCTGGTGCGCCAATCCCTGCAACCGGATGGGCCACATTTTGGCCTGAGGACGCAAGCTCCACAGATCACACCTCAAACGCATTTTGTCAGGCCTCTGTCAATTCAGCCAAAAGCTTGGGGAGGATCCATGCTTTGGCTTCCATAGGTTCTTCTGGCATCTCCTTTTGAGCCCTCAGCCGGCCAAAGAAGGGGAGCCACATGCCCAAACCAAGACTTGCGGGGCAAGTCCAATACTTGTTTTTTTTATTTCTCTTTTTTCTTGCGGTGCGCGCACTTACGAAGACAAGGGGGCTTCGTGTTTTTTTCGATATTTCTACGCTTTGCTTTCGGCTTGGGCTTGCGGCTCTGGGATTGTTGGGTGGAGCTGCGCAGCGGCGCCGGCGTCTGCGGCAACCGCGCAGGCGCAGCTTATGATGATGATCCTGCTGACGCTCGCGCCAGGGCCACAGCTTGGGCGCGGCCTGCCTGCCACCATGTCGAAGCCACGATTACAGAGAGAGGTATGGCGATCTCATGGACCACGCGGCTCGGCTCGAATTTCAAGGTCCCAATACCTGATGGCTTCCGATACGGAAGAGTGTCTAGTGGTTTCTTTGTGCTTTGCGATAGATACCACCCATGACTACCATTGGGTGATGGTCTGTGTCAAATTCGGCCGAAACCAAAACAGCCCTGCGGATGCGGGTGTTAATAATTTAAGGGGGGACGTCATACCATTTTGTTGAACGGGTGTGGGCATTGGGCGACTAAGCCCAGCAGTTGTCTTTTGCGCAATGATGGAATCACCAACTCCGCAATGCTCATGAAGCTGAGGAAGTTGCGCTCGCGTCATTTTTATGTTTTATATTGGTTTCTTTTTTTTTTGATATTTTTTTTTTCTTTTTTTTTATAGAGTTTTTTTTTTTTATATTGATTTTTTTTTTTTTTTTGTTTGTTGTTTATTTTTTTTTGTTTTTTTTTTTTTATTTACGATTTGTTAAAATTTTTTGTATTATTTTTAAATTGTTATTTTTTTATTTTTTTTCTTATTTTTTTTGTTTTTTTTTTTTTTTCTATTTTTTTGTTTTTTTGTTTTTGTTGAAGTAATTATATTTTTCTGTTTTTTTTCTTTTTTTTTTTTGTTTTCCAACCTTAAGTGTAGCGCCACGCGCAAAAGAAGAAAATAATAATGAGTTTGGGCGATAAGAAGAAACGTGCTGAGCTCTTTTGTGTGTACAAAGTACGTCACGTTCACAGTCCTGGGCTGAGGTTGGAGCCCATGCTGTGGTTGTCAAGGGTGCGGTCTGTGTGAGTGCGGGACTGAGCGATGGTCAGCCTTGGAGGCGGGTGGCAGCCATGAAAACATATAGCAGGCAGTAATGCATGCGAGAAACAGTGACCAGTTCTGGCCTGCCTGTAGCCAGGTGTTGAATAGGCTCGTCTTGGCTTGTCGTGAGTTGCTTTCGCAAGCTTGCTTCCACGCGGCCACTAAGTCGGGGCTGATCCCATGCTTGGCAGGATTTTTCAATTGCCTGCGCAGGCATGCGTGACGCTTGCTGCGCATGCGCTCACACAAGGTTGGTAGGGCCTCTTGAAAGAGGCCTGCATGGCCTGCCGTTCCAGATAGTCCTGTGGAACCACGGCTTCTACCTAGCAGGCAGTGCAAGGCATCAAGACTGCTTGAAAAAGTAGCTGGCCTTCTCGTCGGCCTGCAAAACAACTTCAGGCTGCGACGCGCCACTGTTGGCAATGGCTGGAGCGTTGGGCTTGGGAGACGGTGCGGTGATAGCCGGTTGCGGGGTAGCTTCCCTGCGCCGAAGTACTCCTACCCGTGCGGGCACTTCGTTTAGGGCGGGCGGGCACGGCTGAGACTTCTGGCTGGGCGCGGCTGGTGACATGGCTGGTTGCCCCGGCTTAGGCTGCGGAACTGCGGTAGCTGGTGCAGTAGCCTTGACGGTTGGGGGCGGCTTCTGGGTTGGTGGGATTGTGGCCTTGGCTTCTGACTTCACTCCAGCTTGGGGGCTTGGAGGCTGCGCGTGCTTGATCAATTGTCCCTGGGGCAAAGTGTTTGCGTAGCACCCAGGATTGTCAAACAACGTTGCGTCGGACATTGGAGAGTCAGCGCTGTTGCTCGTGCTGGTGTGCGACTGCTGGACGGTGCCAGTGGCGCCGAAGGCCTCCTCGGAGGTGTTGCCATTGGCACGATTGTTGTGTTTGCTGTTGGCACCGATGATGGCGCAACATACGCTCGTCTTGGAGCAGCTGGCATGGCGGTTGTCACTGGTGCGTTGCCGCTTTTCGGCATGGTTGCCTTGGGCAATTCTGCGAGTGTGCCAATGGCCTTTGCGTTTGGATCTGCGGGGCTGCGCTGACTGGGCATGGCTTGCTGACTGGGCATGGCCGCATCGGCGTTGGTTGCCGCGTTGTCTGCAACTGTGCTGTCAGCCGGGCAAGGAGCCGTGGTGGGTGTGGCTGCGTTGTGCGCAGCGCTGTCAACATGGGAAGGAGCTTTGGCGGGTGTGGCTGCGTTGTGCGCAGCCCTGTCAACATGGGAAGGAGCTTTGGCGGGTGTGGCTGCGTTGTGCGCAGCGCTGTCAACATGGGAAGGAGCTTTGGCGGATGTGGCTGCGTTGTGCGCGGCGCTGTCAACATGGGAAGGAGCTTTGGCGGGTGTGGCTGCGTTGTGGGCAGCGCTGTCAACATGGGAAGGAGCTTTGGCGGGTGTGGCTGCGTTGTGCGCAGCGCTGTCAACATGGGAAGGAGCTTTGGCGGGTGTGGCTGCGTTGTGCGCGGCGCTGTCAACATGGGAAGGAGCTTTGGCGGGTGTGGCTGCGTTGTGCGCGGCGCTGTCAACATGGGAAGGAGCCTTGGCGGGTGTGGCCGCGTTGTCTGCGCTGTCAACATGGGAAGGAGCCTTTCTGGCGGTGGCCATGGTCGCGGTGGCAGGCACCGCCGGTTTTTGGCTGGGGCCCACGTGTGCGGTTGCTTGAAGCTCTGATTTTGTTCTCGGCGGCTGCACAAGAGACGGAATGGCCTTGGCCAGGAGTGGCTGGTGTGAGTGCACAGCGTTGTTGCTTTTGATGTGGTCACTGGGCTCCTCCTTGATGGTTGGCCGGGCAGTTTTGGGCGGTGTGGCCAAGACAGCGTTGGCTGCGGGGAATGGGCGGTGGAGCTCTGGGTGCTTGGGGACGGCAGGCTTGGACTTCTTGATGCCAACATTCTCAAACACAAGCTCTCGTTTCATGGATGGCCTTGCTGGGCCCGATGTCGATACCAAATCTAGAGAATTATTTGATATGCTTCGTGAAAAGCTTTCGCCGGCATCCACGGACCTATGGCATGACATCAATCAAATCGAGCAACGCGCGCGCAAACGCAGGTAATGTTGTCGCATGGTAAGTAGCCGACTGCATGTCCAGCAAAGTGTCGGGAGATCCATAAAGCGGCAAGGTTTCAGGCCACTCCAAGGCAGAAGGTGGGCTCATTTCCTCGTAGGAAGGGGCCTGACAAAGGCGAACTTTCATTTGAGAAAGATAGGGGGCGATCACTCTCAACAACCACCCAAAATGACCCAATCAGCCACTTGTTGCCGTGCACAATAGACATGCCGAATGCCGAGGCGACAAGCTGGACGTAGAGTTGGAGCTGGAGGCGCCTCATTTGCGGCTGTTGTCTGGGACTCAACTGTCTCGACCGGCGACGATGTGGGAATTGTCGCAGGCTGTGTTGATGTCATTGGACAAGCCTGCGGGCACGCATGTTGTTTCAAGCACGCGCTCATACCGGCAGGGCCTCGGTAGCCCCTGAAAAGCGACCAAACAGATTGAGCTTGTCGAGCTTCACTGGCACCCACTTGATATCCTTGGCATGGTGGCATTGCAGTCAACGTGTTGCAAGGAGGGACTGGTGAGGGCGCGACGTGGCTCATGCAGAGCACCCTGAAGAAGGTTTAGGCCCAAACAGCTTCCAAATCATCCGACATGTATCCGACGCTTATCCGACACAGGGTCCCTCAAATTCCCGCTAATTTGAGGTGCCGACGCTTATCCGACACATGTATCCGACGCCTATCCGACGCCTATCCGACACACCCTCCCGACCCAAAACCAACTGATCCATGAAACCGCAATCAAGTAGCTAACGTGTTTGCGGGTGGCAACGCTCTCTTCTTTGAACCCTTGCGGCACCTGCGCCGTTGCAACCCTAAAGCTAGTGCACTGCACGTGCGCCAAATCAGCACACGCTGAGACCATTGTTGCACCTCACAACCCGCCAGACATGCAGTCAAATTGGTCATGCAGCTCAGCAATCCAGGGTCCCAAGCTTTCAAACTGACGAGAGCCGGGTTGTGAAGTGAATTAGGTGCGCGAATTCGCACGCTTGTTCAGGTGGCTACGGAGCCACAGTTCGACAGCGCCCAACCTGGGCCACACATTGCAGGCGACTGGGTTTGGGTGCGTTCGCGAGGATGTGACTTTGCCACCAAGTTGCCGTGCGTCGGACCACGGGTCGTCCGAATAGTCAACGGTTTTGCAGGGCTCCGGGTTGCTGTTCGCGTGAAGGAGAAACTGCCGTGCAACCTTGGATAGCCCAGCACCCTCTCCCACAGAACGGAATGGTGCAGGCGTCACATGTGGCCACGAAGCGTTTCTCCCAAAAGAGCGCGGATAGATTTGGGTGCTTTTCAGCAAGCGAGATCCTTTGAACCTCGCCTTTCCATCCGCAGTGTTGTATCGAATGGTTGAGGTCGACTTGCCGAATCGACGCTTGTCCAGCTTCCTGCGTGCAACGTTGAAAAGATCATTTGATTCTTGTTGAAACCGGGAACTTGTTACGGTCCTGTACATCTTGTGGACCCACGCGTCATTCGCAACCAACCGGACAGGTTTCCATGTTGGGGCCTTGTACATTCCAAGCCAGGTCCGGCAGCTGTGTGATCCATAGGTCTGCATCAGTGTCTGCAAACGGGGGTGATGAAACACCTGAGGAGCAGCCACGCGGCACAAGCAGCCCGGGACCCAAAGATTCACCATTGAGCTGTGGCGCCAAA